>BSBK01000537.1:2032500-2540000 GCA_027943335.1 Chamaecyparis obtusa
ATGAATGCTAAAGTGTTTGGCACCCATTCTGTAACAGTTGTTGTTGCATTCATGACTATGATTGTCATTGATGTCAACACAGTGTTTTACCGAAGACTTGCAGAGAAGCAGACAATGTTTTGATTAGCGCATGTGGTATATTGTAGTTGGAGCTATGTTAAATTAAGGATATAATCTTTGATATGTTATATGTCTATGGTTAAGAGTTTAGATAGTATTTCTTTTATTCATGAAAGTTATGTTCATTTTGGTGGAAGTAGTATTCAGGTAGTGTTCCTAAGTAGCAGTTTTTGGAAATCGGATGATATCTCCTAATCAGGATGGAATATGGCTTTGCACAGTTAAAGGGAAGTTAGAGACACATTTATAGTGACTTGGATGATATTGAAAACTTTGAATTCATGCGAGTGAAGATTTATTGTATTTGGAAGCTGACAGTTTTATGTAATTTTGGTGTAGCATGTAGAATCTTTTATTTCATAATTATGTGTTGACTCATTTGTAATTATTTGAGTGTGGTATAAAGGAAGGAATGTTTTTCCCTATTTTAGAGAGAGAGATGAGATATGTGGTAAGAGTGTGGCATGAGAGTGGATGATTATGAAGTTGTGAAAGTGAAATTGTGAAGGAAGACATGCAAAGTTCAGAGATCTGAAATTGAGATCTGATGTAGCAATGAGTGCGGTTTGGCATAGTCAAAGAAGAGGTAACATATTATTCTATTGAATAATGTAAAGATTATTTGGACAGTGAGTTCAATGATCTTACCCTGAAGCTATTTGGGTAGTGGGTCCTTCTGTCTTCCATAACTCTTAACAGGGTTAGAATCTTTTAACAGGGATTCAAAATCTCCTAACAAAGATTCATATGTACTGAATGTATTTCATAAGACTCCTAAAAAAGTCCATCCTTTCATAAGGAATATTCATATTAGTGCATCTTTTGTGGGCATCATTCCCACCGGGGTTTACTCTTTGATCAAGAGGTTCCCTAGTCAACATATCTTGTGTTATTGTGTAATTGTGTATGTATATCTTTCTATGGTTGGTAATTATATTTCTTATATGGTTTAATTCTATTGAAGATGATAAAAGTTATAATTATTTGATAACTAATTCACCCCCCCCTCTCTCAATTATCTTGGTGGAATTTACTTTCTAACATATATCTTCTAGGTACTTCCATATTTTGTGGTTTGTATCTACTTTCTTTAATTCTAAAAACTCACTATCAGATAGGGCACTGATAAGGGCTTCTTTGGCTATTGTATTCTAATGAAACAATTCATTTTTCTTTTTAGTAGCATCATCCTTTGCAAGGTCTTCTAAAGTAGGGATCTTGACTACTTTGATAGTTACATCAAAAACTTCAAAAGCAATGCATTGCAATTGAGTCACCATCTTGTTCTTCCAATCAAGATAATTCTCTCCATGAAACTTAGGACTTTATTTTCTAAAGAATGCCATCTAATCCACCTCAAGCTGTTAAAATTTCTCTCTGAGGCACTTGGCTTTGATAGCAATTGTTAGGAATAGTCCCAAGAGATAACTAAGAGGGGGGGGTGAATCAGTTATCTACAAGTTTCAATTCTTTACTAATTAAGTATACTTAAACATAAAGCATAAACACTATGAAAGAACACTTGAACACAACACCAATATTTTGGTTACAGGAAAACCCAAATAGGTAAAAACCCCGATGGAAATTGACACCCACTAATATTCTACACTAGTGTATTATGATCCTTGTTAGAATATCCTTAACCCTTTTAGGAGTTTCTTTACAATATATTTAGTATAGTAGACCTAGTCAAGGTTTGAACCCTATTAGGAGTCTTTTACAATTAACCCTGTTAGGGGTGAGGATGCACTGTTCGAGAGCACACTACTCAAAGGGGTGAAGGCTACAACCTTCTATTTAAAAGATACACACTATATCTAGATCAATTCCAATGTATATCACAAATAATTTACTTGGTCACATAGACCTTCTTCTGATGGCTCAACACTTTGCACACTCTGCTTTGCTCTTCACAATCAACTCTGAACCATGCTCTAGAAATCATAAATGATTGTTTATACATATCTTTCCTCTAAATGATATAATCAAGTCAGCCTATTGGAACCACCTTGAAATCATATTAGAGAAGTCATAACAAACTCCAATAATAATTCAATTGGCTCTTCTAAGCATGTAACACATTCTGGGACCTGTCCAATAAGATAATTGTAGACATGCGCTACATACTGTCAAGTCTACCAAAACAACTGGATCTTTCTCCTCAAGTTGAATTACCTCATGCACTCTTAACCAAACATTAATAACTATTCTCCAATCTCTAATCCAAGGTTTCATACCGAAATGATAGGCGTAACTCCAGAACCAATATAATCTCTGTCAGCTCTTCTGAACAAACACAAGAAACTGCTACTGGTGAATAGTGACTGCATAACTTCACTTCTACTGATCATCAAACTCTACATCCATAAATATAACATCACTAACATGTCTTCATCACATATCTAAATGTGCAAGGCTCCATGATAATTGTACGAACAACCATACACAAAACACTACCTATTACTCTATCAGGAACACTTCTGACACAAGCTGCTATATAATTGTCTGTACTAAAAGTTAACCTCTGTGCCCATGATATCATGATGATAACATGTCCATGCAACATATACTAAAATCCTACTACATAATTCTTCCATGCATGCTACTTACCATATGTTGTCATCAATGACAAACATACAGTCAACACTAGCGTTCTGGCAAATCTCCAACATTACCTAGAATGCAGACAGCATTCAGTGCTCTTAGTGTTCACCCTACTTTGTAAAGAAGCATCAATGTGAGCAGAGATTATGCTAGCAGCAATAGATCTAGAAATGAAGAAGACAAGAAGATTGAAGAAGGTATTGCCTTGCTTGTGAAAAGAGAACCAGATGGTAAGAAAATCTTTAAATGTTGGACTTGTCAAGAATTTGGTCATTTTCATCTAAATGTCCTAAGAGAGTTAAGGAGTATAGGAAGAACTTTAATCCTAGTAGATCTAAAGAATGTTACTATGCAAATGATGAAGAACTTGAAGCTAGTTTGGAGAAATCTTTGAGTGAAAGTGATACTAATAATAATGATGATATAGAATTTGTAGCAATTAAAGAAGAAAATCTTGAAACTAAAATTAAGGAAGAAAAGGCTTTAGTTTCTCAAGTTAAAAAGAAAGCTGATTGGATTATAGATAATGGTTGTTCACATCATATGACTTGAGACATCAAAAAGTTCATAAAGTTTAACAATTATGATGGAGGAGTTGTTAGAGTTGGAAAAAATGCACCATGTTTGATTAAAGGTATAGGATCTATTACCCTTGATGGAAAGACTAATGCTAATGATGTTTACTTTGTGGATGGTTTGAAACATAATATTTTGAGTGTTGGACAACTATTTGATAAGGGATATGAAGTTTGGTTTACTGAGAAAACTTGTGTAATCAAAGACAAGGATGGTAATTTGATTGGTACTAGATCTAGAACTAGAGGTAATGTATTTTAGTTGAATCTTACTAAGATGACATGTTTGATTACTAAGATTGATGACAGTTGGTTATGGCATAGAATATTTTGTCATATAAACTTTGGTAACATTGTGAAAGTGAGTACTATAGTTGCAGTAAGATATTTGCCTAAGATTATGAAGCCTATTAACATGGTTTGCAAAGAATGTGTGATGGCTAAATAGAAGAGAAGCTCATTTCCTAGCAAGAAGTTTACAATAGCAGAGAAGTTGGAGATTGTTCATATAGATTTGAGCGGTCCTACAAGGACTAGAGGATTCTATGGAGAAAGGTATTTTATGGTTCTTGTTGATGATTTTATAGGAATGATGTGGATTGCATTTCTTAAAGAAAAATATGAAGCATTTGATAAGTTTAAGATCATTAAGAAAAAAGTTGAGAATGAATTTGGAATGAAGATTAAATGTTTGAGATTAGATAGGGGTGGAGAATTTACTTCTAAAGAATTTAACATTTTTTTGTGAAATGAATGGTATTAAGAGATAGTTTTCAGCCCCTAGAACACCTGAACAAAATGGTATTGTAGAAGAAGAAACAGGTTGGTGCTTGAAGTAGCAAGAGCTATGTTATTTTAGAATGACTTGGTGAAGATATCCTAGAGAGAAGTAGTGAACATAGCAGTGTATATAATGAACCAAGTACAAATCAGAGAAGACACAGACAAGACACCTTATGAACTATGGTTTGTACATGCACCATTAGTTAAGTATTTTAGAATTTTTTAAAGAAAATGTTATGTTAAGAGAGATGATGACATTGGAAAGTTTGATCCTAGAAGTGATGAAGGTATATTTCTTGGATATTCATTGAAGAGAAAAGCTTATAGATGTTACAATAAGAGAACTAAGACTATTGTTGAGAGCGCAAATGTTAAAGTTGATGAAAAGTTCAAAATTTAGGAAAGAATGTTTGATTATGAATCAGATGAAGGAACTCAGCCTAGACCTAATCTACAGACTACTGAATTATTCTATGAAACTGATAGTGATTTCTTGAATGAGAGCCACAGTGAAGAAACCATTGAAGAACCTATAGTAGAAACAAGTACTGAGATAGTGACACCTAACAGGAATCTATCAAGGAATCATCTTGTTGAGAAGATTATTGGAAGCATAGATAGAGGAGTTTTGACATGAAATAAGGTACAAGAACAATTGTGTTTAATTTCTCAAATTGATCCTAAATCTGTGTGTGTGAATTTTGTACCTATTTGTAGACACAACACTTCAGTAAAACATTAGAGGTTAGCAAAATCAAAATTTGACAAGTAATTGAAACTATGCTAACCAGACAATTTACTGCCTTCTGGTAGGTGTGAGTATGATGTTCTCATATTGGAATCGAGATCAGTGAAAATGCAACACCTAAATGAAGGATTTGAATGCAAAGAATGAAAACTATGTGGATGTAGATTATTTTAGATTTTTGTATTTTCTATGCAATAAGAATGAAAAACTGTATGAATCTAAGCTATATGAATGAAATTGAGATTGAATGCAGATTTAATCTAAGAATGCTATGAATGAATGTGAAAAACTATGAATGAAACTATGCCAAAATTATGATCAACTATGAAAGATCTCAGAAATCACTTGTCGCAAGTGCTTAATCCTTCAATCGCCAATATGCTAGAGTAATTGTGCAAATTTGAGTGTTGATCATTATGAAGAGTTGAGCCTTGATTTTATAGAAATCCAGGGCTTTGAGGATGCAAGAAAAAAAGCCATAAATCACTCTTGATAAACTCAGGTTGATTTTTGAGTTATTAGGAAATTAGAGATAATTAACTCACAAAAATCATGTAAAAGAAGAGTTTTACTCAAAATAGAGTTTAGATCAAATTTCAACTTATCATCAGATGTTGAGTTTCAATTTTAAAATTGATTGTTAATTTCTAATTGCCTGCTTTTCTAGTTGTGCATGATTTAATTATAAATTAATTTAAAAATAAAGTGATTTATTCTCAACTTAACTGATTTTTGAATTAAAACAATTGATTTATTGGTTAATCAATTATTAAATCAAACTTTATTTAAAAACTATATTATTAAAAATTGGCAACTGACTTTAATTAATTAAATAAAAATTTAATCAATTAGTCATGAGATTTTAGATTTATTATCAAAATAAAATAATACAATTTAGGAATAATTTAATTAAATTCAATTAAATAATTAAGTGGCAATATTAAATCTAATTAATTAAATATTTAGAATACTCAATTAATCAAACTTTAGGATAAATAGGATTTATCACCAAATAATAATTAAATTAAAGATAATTAAGATAAATAGGAATATTCCTCGATGCAGAATTTAGGATAAAATCAATTAAATTTGATAATGTGTAGATGTGCCTTAGGTTAGGACTATTATATCAATTTTGTTTGATTTGAGGATGTAGGAGTTTAATGAACCTATAGCCCATTTTTGGGGTATTACATTTTGCCCCTCTTTGAATTACTGTGCGAAGCGCAATGGTTCAAAGAATAATCTGTGTATGATAAAGATGTATGAAACTAGTTTGAAAGATGAACCAATTTCGAGATAGAAATTGATTTAAAGATTTAAAGATGCAAGATTTAGGTCCTGGTTGACCAAAGATAATGTTAACTATAACAGCAATGAACCGGTGATTATGAAAAAGTGCCAAAACACTTGATTCTGAACATTATGATTGCAAAGAAGTGAGTGACTAATTTCAGACCTGATTGTCCAAAGACAATCATATTGGTATCACATCTGTAACCCATTAGTTACGAAGAACCAAGGAAATAACACTAATGAACCGATGGTTACAAAAAGATGATATAGTTTACAAGATAGATTAGGATACCAGATTGATATGTATCTCGATGAATCTGATATGCCCCAAGTGATGATAGATTTTCCCCAAGCAATGAGGACTTTAGATGAATCAACAAGTAGACATGGTTGTTGTCTTGATTACTGAGGAAAGATTGATTACAGATTTAGATTTACAGACTTGAATGATGTACAACACCATGCCCCCTTCAGAATTAAAATTGAAATTTGAAAAGAAAAGTCAGTGTTATAGTTTAGAAGCATGTTAATTGATTTTGAGAAGTGGTTATACACATTTGAGAATGTGTTCTGCATCGTTTAGAGGTCTTGGAGACCAATTTTGACTAGGTTAAACCATGAGTTGACCATAGTTGACCATAGTTGACCAAGTTGAAATTTTGATAGTTTGATGTAAGATAATCAGTTGAATTCTAGATTTCTATGATGATTGAAGGTTGATTATGCAAGTAGTGAATAATATAAATGATCTTAGATTTTGATTTTGATCTCGAAAAAGGATTCTACTTGATGTTGCCTTGGAAGAACCTTCATGTGAGATTCAACTCTTGTGTCATTTTTTTTGTTTTTAAGAATCATTTAAGTGTTCAAGAAATTTGTGAGATCATGCAAAGTGCAAAATGTAAAATGACATGAAGAATGAAATGCAAACCTAGGACCTAGGACCTAGTCATTGATCATGTGTTGATTTGTTATCATCATTGAGCTTTTAGGTAATTGGATAAATCAATACAATGCCCACTAGTTATGAAACCATAGACATATGAATATTGAATTGTATGTACAAGAATCAATGCAACACCCACTGGTGAGACAACCATGGATGTATGAATATTGATTTTGTTTTCGAAATGTCGGATTAGATATAAGCACCAAGGTACAAACGCTAGGATGACCTGAATATCATGTCCATTTTGATATAGCAATTTGTATAAGAATCAAAACATAAATGTTATGATGACCTAAATATGCCTTGCATGCAAACACGTCAAATAGTTAAGAGATCATTCTAAATCCAGTGTGAATTACCCATAGTGACCCTTTATCGTTCACATCGTTAGGCAAGATTGTGTTTCACAGTAGGAGAAAGAACTCACTCAAAAAGACAATAGTTAGATCAAAATTCTTTGAATTTTCTAGTTATCAATGGTTGAGGTACGCATGGCCATCCAATTTGAGATAGAGGCTCTTATAGACGGACACCATTTCAATCCAAAATTTTCAAAGTTGTTATATTTTCACATACAAGGAGAAGACAAAAAAAAGATTATGCCCCCAGTCATCACTCTCTAAATCCTATAAAGGACATCATCAAAGAGCTCGAAGGGACACAATATGCAAAAATCTCAATGCAAACTAGTAAGCATACAAGGAGATAAAAGCATGAAGAAGCATAGATTGTTTTTAGTTTGTGTTTGATTGCATTGTTGTAGATGCAAAATCCTTTCTAGAGATGAGACAAACTAACTAACTCAAATGAAGCTTTAAAGGACTCTGACGGGATATGACATGTCTAAGGTACACTAGAAGCCATAGGATATGACTTTGATTTCCCCCAAGTGTTAAGCATTGATAGGATATAGATGCTTGAGCTAATTGGTGTACATACCGACTTATTGAAAATAGGAATGTAGAAATAAACTGGGAAATATGTACAAACTAAAGCAAGACTAAAAGCTGGGAAAGACCAAGATTGCACTGATATATGGAGCATTTTGAACAAGTGGTGCCTATTTGCTAGGTTTTCACCATCTTGGCAGAGATTCTATTTTTTCTACCAAGGCACCTATTTCCAAGTTTTCACCAAGGCACTTTTTCCTTTTCTCATTTTTTTATATTTTTCATTTTTCCAATTTTTTTGTACTTTTGATATTTTTTAATTTTTTTGTATTTTTGATATTTTTTACTTTTTTTGTGAATCATCAAGGCACCTATTGCTAGGTTTTCACCAAGATGTTCATTTTTTTTAGGACATTTTACCATAGATTGAATGCCTTAGGCATATAATTTCTTCAGATGGAGAACATTGATTGGTTCTTAGAGTTGTTCTCCTTCAGTCATTGAAAGTTGATAGGCACCAAAGCCAAAAATAGTAGTGATAACAAAGGGACCTAGCTAGTTGGGTTCAAACTTCCCCTTGCATTCTTGATGTGATTGATTTTTAGGATTCTCTCTCAAGACTAGATCGCCAACCTGAAATAATGTGTCTGACTTTCTTGTTGTAACCTCTAGACATTCTTTTCTGATATACTCTGAGATGATCATATGCTTCTTGTCTATGCTCATCTAGTAGTTCAAGTTCTTGCAACCTAGATATTCTGTAGTCATCATTAGTTACTAGACCATGCATTCTAATTCTTAGCGATGGGATTTCAACCTCAATAGGTAGTACCACTTCAGATCTATAAACTAAAGTGAATGGTGTAGCCCTAGTGGGCATTCTAATACTTGTTTTGTAGGCCTAGAGAGATGGATTGATCATGAGATGCTAGTCTCTTCCTATTTTATTAACTATTCGATGCAAGATTTTCAATATATTCTTGTTTGAAGCCTATGCTTGTCCATTCCCTTGAGGATAGTAGATAGATGACCAATATTGTGTAATCTTGAATTTGGCACATAGATCATCCAAGTCTTTGTCCTTGAATTGACCACCATTATCTATGACTATAGAATGTGGAATACCATACCGGCATATGATGTAGTTTAAGATGAACATAGAGATTTTCTTTCTAGTTGCTTGTGTTAAAGGGACTGCTTCTATCCACTTCATGAAATAATCTATAGCTATAATAATGTGGTATTCCCATTAGAAGAATGAGGATGTATGGATCCTATAAGATCAAATGCCCATTGGTGAAAAGGCCATTGTGTAGTGAAGGGAATTAGATCTCTCCCTAGAGCATGAATTAGGTTGCCATGTACTCGGCACTTTTGACAGTTCTTTGCATACTTGATAGCTTCTTTTTCTATTGCAAACTCCCAAGAAAGATCATATCATGCAGTCCCAATGTTTAGAAAGGTGGAGAACAAGAGGGATTGGCAAGCTGATGGAAGAGATGGAAGACAAGAGAGTGAAGGAGAATGAAGGGAATAAATCCTCAAGGGAAAACTCCTCAAGAATACCCAAGCTAGGGAAAAAATTTTATGTAAAGCACATTTGGACAAGCAATGAAAGGCTAGCATAGGATAAGTCACAAAATCATAATGCAAGAGTAGGAAAGGATGCAGTCTAAAGGAGTAGATATGTCAAGAGGCTTCATAGCACCCTGTTTCACTCTTTCTTTATTTTTCTTTTTAGATCAAGACCAAAGGGGAAAAGGATAGCGATAGGCAAAAATGAATGGAGGAAGATAGACATGAAGGATAAACATGAAAGGAATGAAAGCAAGATCATCGTAAAATAGCTCACAAGATAGCCAAATATTCATGTATAGGTCAACATTGTCAAGATCAAAGAGAGAAGATGAAATGGATGAAATATGTAGAAGAACTATGCATGATACCTAATTGCTAGGTTTTCATCATGGTACTTATCCAAGGTGCCACAAGGGAGTGGTTTTCACCATAGGATGAATTTATTTATCTTTACTTTTTCTACCAAGGTGCCTGTTTCCAGGTTTCCACCAAGGCACATTTTCAATTTTTTTTTAATTTTTTTTTTTTTGGAAGAAGGCAAGGCTCTTTAGATAATTCTCCTTGAAAGGATAAACCATGATATGCCAAGGATTCAAAATGATATGCTCAAAGATGCTGATAGTGAAAGGAAGATGGAAGAGAAAAGTGGAGGATAAGGTTTTATGTAAAGTGAGTGAGGTTGGAAGATAGGAGGAATAGGCAAATGAGGAAAAGGGATAGAAGGTAGAAGTATGATGAATGGAAGGATTGTGAAAGGGTAGATGGAAAGGAAGATAAGATAAATATCAACACACACCTTGAAGGGTGGTGAGAGGATGGAGGAAATGTGAATGAAGGAATATGGTGAATGGATAGCAGAGGTTGTGGTTTAGGCGCATGAAATGAAAGAATATTTTTGGAATAAGATGAAGTGGAAGTCTTTGGAAGCTTGAATGTCAAATTCACTTGTTTCTCAACATCAAAATTTTGCAAGAGAAATTTTGGAATCCATATAGCCATAGGCTTTTCATTTCTTTTTGATGATTTAGAGAGAATATCTTCAATGATGGATTTTGGAACCCATACTTGTCTTGTAATTTTTTTCTTAGATATCTCTTTTGACTTTATGCTTCCATGTTGATTAGAGGAGACATGGTGATCTTCTTTTTTTGATGGATTCTTGTATTGCTTATTTTTCTTGTATTGAACATTCAAGTTACTTCCAAAAGACTTGGGATTTGTGAAAGAAGGAGGATATGACTGGTTTAGATGGGTGAGTGGGTGAAAAAGATTCAAGGGTATGAATCTATGTTGATCTTGAGGAAAGATAGGAGATAGAGGGACATAAGGACCCAAGATGGATAATGAATTGGGAGAGTTAGGAGGGGAAAGTGAAGGGACATAAGGGCCCAATATGTAAGGAAGACATGAAGTGCTTAGTATTGGTGGAGGAGGTCCAAGGATGGACGTGGAAGATATGAAAGGATAATCAATAAGTTCATCAACATCTATGTGACAACCAAGGACATCAGCATCTTTAGAGTGAGCATTAGGATTTTCAATATGATCATGAACATCTTGAATATGAGAACCTTCTTTGATAGGATTGTTCAAAGCTTTCAAAGACTTAGGAAGCATAGAAAGTGGAAGCGAACATGGAGTGGTAGAACAAGAAGATGGAAAATTTTGATCTTGACAAAGATCTTTGGATAGCATAAACATATAATTTTTCTCTTGATTTTCAATAGGCTTAACACTGGAAGTATCATCTTTGGAAAGTGCGAGTGCAGTAAGGTTATTTTGATTGTCAATAAGCTCAATGGTGTAAGTAGTAGCTTGATCTTGCTTAGGAGAAGACTTAAGACATAGTGGAATGAATGAGAAAGGGGGTGCAGGATCAAAAGAACCATGAAATGAATAAGAAACATCATGAAAAGGATTGGATGACATGGAGGGTTCTTGATCTTGATCTTTCTTTACGTTCTTTTCTTTATCATTTTTAGAGTCCTCTTGACATGGAGCCACTTCTAATGACAAGGAAGCATGTTGGAATTGTATGGAAGACTTTGGAAGAGATGGTGAAGGACTAGATGAAGTAGGAATTATAGCGTATAAAGGTTTAGGCTCTTTAGGTTTAGCATTATTGAAATTATTTGCAGCCAAGTGAAGGTTAGCTTGAGTATCTTTAAGAGGTAGCCCTTGAGTATAACTATAGGGAACTACATGAAAAGTATTAGGGCTTTTGTTGGATGAAAGATTTGTGAAAGATTTGAAAGACTCGGAAGCTTTAGGAAATGTATGGGTATTGGACGAAGTAGGGGATGGAAGGGAACCATCACAAGACAAAGGTTCAGCATTAACATAATCTTGATCAAGAGTGTAATCTTTATTTTCAGCATGAGCATTCTTAGAAGATAGATCCTTATAGTATTGACATTTATAATCAACACAGAAAGCTTTCTCTTCTTCAAGTGAAATAGATGGATCATCTAGGTATTGTGCACAGAAATCATCAAAATCTCTTTCAAAATCAGAATCATATGGATCACCATCATGATCTTTCCAATGTGACGTCCCATTTCCAATAAGCATGAGCATATGATGAGGAGGACTCTTAGGAACAAAGTTGTCATAGGTATCATTATATTGTCCATCATCATAGTCATCATAGTCTTCAAAGATGGGTGTGTCACTCCGTGGAAGAGGTATCATAAGGGTTATCACATTGCTCAACATGGTATGTCTTGAGATGAGGAGTAAGACTCTTGGGAGAAGTAGAAGAGGAATGAGATCATGGAAAAGAGGAAGGTGAAGACCCAGTGGAGGAAGAATACTTGGAAGATGAGGAAGAATGAAAAGACTTAGAAGATGAAAGAAATTTGGAAGAAGGAGGTCATGATAGGATCATGCATATGATCCTAAAAAAGGCATCTAATTTAATCAATTTTTCTTTTATTTTTTTCATAAATTTATCACTCATGGGTTTTTTGGAGGAATAGTACTCTTCAAATTTAGCAATGAGTTCGAGATCATCCATTTTCAAGAGAGGTTCCATAACAAGATAGTTGAAATTCATAGTTCTAGAAGAGGAGGAATCAAGCATGGAAGTGACAAAAGAGATGAATAGAAGAAAATAGACTAGATAATAAGAGGAAAAGAATCAAGAAGATGTGAAGAGTTTTAGGAAGAAGAGGAAGAAGAGTGAAGGAAGAGGAGAAAGGATGGAAATGGGAGACTAGGAAGACATGAGAGATGTGGAAGAAAGAATATCAAGAGTCATTTTGTGTAAATTGATACCATTTAAGTTCATTTGGATGCTGAGAAACATGTCATAGCACCTAAGATCTGACCTGGATTGACCAAGGAAGACTAGAAATGACAAGAATCAACTTGTTGTTTTGATAGAATTTGGAAGTTGTTGCAAATTGGATTTCTAACAAATTTGGAAGGTTTCTAACAACTTTGGCTTTGGCTTTGATATGAGTTTTGAAATTTCAAGATGACTTTTAACACCAGAAAGGATTTTTGCTTCAAATTTGCAATTTTTTAGTTTTTCAATATCAGATTGTTTACAAATTTTTCTATCCAGGTTTGAAGATCTATGTAATAATCCATCTCAAACAACCAAGTAGATATCAAGCACGCAAAATAGCAAGGGAAGCAAGAAATCCTCTGAAAATAATGAACAAGGGCAAAAGCAACCTTGCACATGAACAAGCAATAATGACTTATTGTGCTAATCCCTAGAAGTGCTAACTATGTATGTCCTCAAAAATTTTTTAATAACACACATATTCCTAGAAAATAAAAAAAATTGGCCTCACTAGGGTTTGTAGTAATGGTCCGACTCTGCAACTTTTGTGATCTCAAGAGGGCAAACTCCAATCTAGGTGCACCAGGGTTTTGACACAGTCTGAGAATTTAATCAATCAAGAGCTATTGGGAGATCTGATAGCCCAACAAGAGACCGCACCTATGAAGATTTCCTTCACAAGGACATTTATATAGTAGCTATTGCTACCATGATGAAAATGGCTATTACTACTTGAGGTTCTGTCCACATGGTTGACCTAATTAAGGGAATGTCCACTACGGTTAACCCTCTCTAAAGGTGACTCACGAAAGATATCATAGGGGGACTAGATCAGATTCAAGGATCTGGGCTTTTGGTACTATCCAAAAAGGAAGTAGAGCATAATCTCCTAGCCTCTTCACTTCACCAAGACAAAGAAGATAGATTAATCCAACATGCTAAGACCAAAATTATCTCACAAAGATCTATGATGTCAACTACTTATGATCTATCAACCTCTCTGAAGAGAGAATGTATCAATCTAAAGTTGAAGATGCACAAATCTAGTAGAATGCAAGACAATCTCAGTAACCTCCTTACCTACAAGAGGATTTTTCATCAAGAAGAGATTCACATGCATGAACAAGAAAAAGAAGCCCACTCTCTCAAGATCATTCAGAAATAGTGTTCATAGGGCCTAATTACTATGTGTAATAGATATGCAAAAAGCAAACCTATGTTCATTTTAGAGCCCAAAATTGAAGTGTGAATTATGAAAGTTGTAAAGGTACTCAAGCTTGAAATAAGAGAGTTTTTTTTATGTCCCAAAATGAAGTGTTATCAGATGTAACAGAATACCTGATTTCTTCACAATGCACTTAGTAGATTTGACCTATTTTAAAAAATTTTGAGCATTTGTCTTCTATCTTTTGTACCCATAGGATGTACTTGCACCTACAAACCACTGTTATGAAAAACTTACCTATTCTTGTACATGAAACCCAATGTTATAAAAATCTATAAAAATAGAAACATGACTTGTCAACCCCACATGGTAGAAAATCAGGTCAGTCAAAGATAATATGTCATTTGATAATCAAAAAACCTGTTGTCATAAAAAATTAGATTATGACCAGTCTGTACTAAATCGATAATAAATTTTTTAAATAAAAACTAAATTAATCCAAACTAATGGAAAATAAAAGATAACTCAAATATCTTTCTATAAATATAAATTTTGGATCTTTATCATGTCATATGTGCATGTACCAATAAAAACATCAGTCAGATTTGATAAAATTAGGTTCAGACCAGTCTTCACTAAAATAATCATAACTTTTTCAAATCAAAACAAAATTAATCAAAACTAATGGAAAATGAAAGATAACTCAAATACCTTTCCATAAATATAAATTTTGGATCTTTATCACATCATATGTACATGTACCAATAAAAACATCAGTCAGATTTCATAAAGTCAGGTTCAGACCAGTCTTCACTAAAATGATCATAACTTTTTCAAATCAAAACAAAATTAATCAACACCAATGGAAAATGAAATCTAACTCAAATACCTTTCTAGAAATATAAATTTTAGATCTTTATCATGTCATATATGCATGTACCAATAAAACCATCAGTCAGATTTCTAGAAAAACATCCCAGAAATTTATCACAAAACTCACAAAAATTAACCTTGTGGTCATGGGTTGGAGAAAAATGATAGAAATTTGATAGAATAAAATGGAAACCTATTTTAGGGCCCCATGGGGGGTGCCAAAAATTTGTGTGTGAATTTTGTACCTAGCTATAGACACAACACTTTAGTAAAACATTAGAGGTTAGCAAAATCAAAATCTAACAAGTAATTAAAACTATGCTAACCAGGCAATTTACTGCCTTCTAGTAGGTGCGAGTATGATGCTCTCAGATTGGAATTGAGATCAGTGAAAATGCAGCACCTAAATGAAGGATTTGAATGCAAAGAATGAAAACTATGTGGATGCAGATTATTCTAGATTTTTGTATTTTCTATGCAATAACAATGAAAAACTATATGAATCTAAGCTATATGAATGAAATTGAGATTGAATGCAGATTTAATCTAAGAATGCTATGAATGAATGTGAAAAAATATGAATGAAACTATGCCAAAATTATGATCAACTATGAAAGATCTCAGAAATCGCCTGTCGCAAGTGCTTAATCCTTCAATCGCCAATTCGCCAG
Organism: Chamaecyparis obtusa; assembly: GCA_027943335.1. Classification (NCBI taxonomy): domain Eukaryota; kingdom Viridiplantae; phylum Streptophyta; class Pinopsida; order Cupressales; family Cupressaceae; genus Chamaecyparis; species Chamaecyparis obtusa. The sequence goes on from BSBK01000537.1 coordinate 2,048,045, forward strand.
AGTAATTGTGCAAATTCGAGTGTTGATCATTATGAAGAGCTGAGCCTTGATTTTATAGAAATTCAGGGCTTTGAGGATGCAAGAAAAAATCCATAAATCAGTCTTGATAAAATCAGGTTGATTTTTGAGTTATCAGGAAATTAGAGATAATTAACTCACAAAAATCATGCAAAAGCAGAGTTTTACTCAAAATAGAGTTTAGATCAAATTTCAACTCATCATTAGATGTTGAGTTTCAATTTTAAAATTGATTGTTAATTTCTAATTGCCTTCTTTTCTGGTTGTGCATGATTTAATTATAAATTAATTAAAAAATAAAGTGATTTATTCTCAACTTAACTGATTTTTGAATTAAAACAATTGATTTATTGGTTAATCAATTATTAAATCAAACTATATTCAAAAACTATATTATTAAAAATTGGCAACTGACTTTAATTAATTAAATAAAAATTTAATCAAGTAGTCATGAGATTTTAGATTTATTGTCAAAATAAAATAATACAATTTAGGAATAATTTAATTAAATTAAATTAAATAATTAAGAGGTAGTATTAAATCTAATTAATTGAATATTCAAAATATTCAATTAATCAAACTTTAGGATAAATAGGATTTATCGCCAAATAATAATTAAATTAAAGATAATTAGGATAAATAGGAATATTACTAGGAATATTCCTTGATGCAGAATTTAGGATAAAATCAATTAAATTTGATAATGTGCAGATGTGCCTTAGGTTAGGACTTTTGTATCAATTTCATTTGATTTGAGGATGTAGGAGGTTAATGAACCTATAGCCCATTTTTAGGGTATTACAAAATCTACTAGTGAAGCTTGTGAAGATGAACATTGGATTATAGCCATGAAAGAAGAACTAGATCAAATTGAAAAGAACAAGACATGGGAATTGGTCCTTAGACCTAAAGATAAGAATGTTATAGGAACAAAATGGGTATTTAGAAACAAGATGACTTAACAAGGAGAAGTAGTAAGGAACAAAGAAAGATTGGTATGTAAAAGATACTCACAGCAAGAAGGAATCGACTATAAAGAAACTTTTGCACCAGTAGAAAGAATTGAAGCAGTAAGAATGTTTTTGGCCTATGCAGCTTACAAGAAATTTAAAGTGTATCAAATGGATGTGAAGTCAGCATTTCTAAATGGAGAATTGGAAGAATAATTCTACATTGAGTAGCCTGAAGGTTTTCCTTTAACTTAAGAAGGATATATGGTATGTAAACTGAAGAAATCCTTATATGGAGTAAAGAAAGCACCTAGAACTTGGTATGTGAGATTGGATAAGTATTTGTTAAAATTAGGATTTACAAAAGGCACAGCTAATAGCAACCTATACACAAAGGAAATTAAAAATGGTTTGTTGGTTGTTATTATTTTTGTTGACAATATTATCTTTGGAGGAGAAGATGAAGCCAGTGATAAATTTGTAGATGAAATGAAGATTGAATTTGAAATGAGTGACTGGTGAAATGAAATACTTTTTAGGATTGTAGAGAACACAAAATAGTGATGGTATCTTTGTGAGTTAGACAAATTACTTGAATGATTTATTGAAGAGATTTGGATTGGAAAACTGTAAAATAGTTGGAATAGCTATGGTAACTAGACACAAGTTATCTAGCACACATGAGACTCCTACAGTTGAACAGAAGAAGTACAGATCTATGATTGGAGCATTGAAATATTTGACTCATACAAGACCTGATATAGCACATGCAGTTGAAATTGTAGCAAGATTTCAAGTTGAACCCATAGAATCACATTATGCAGTAGTAAAAAGGATACTAAGATACTTAAGAGGCACAATTGAGTATGGATTGTGCTATGAAAAATCTAATGATTTTACCTTATGTGCATATACAGATGTTGATTGGGGAGGCAGTGTTGATGACAAAAAGAGCACCAGTGGTGGAGCATTTTTCCTTGGAGGAAGATTAGTTTCTTGGCTAAGCAAGAAGCAAAACTGTATTTCATAGAGCACAACAAAAGTAGAGTATGTGGCAGTAGAAAATAATTGTAATCAAATAATTTGCATGAAGCAAATGCTGAAGGATATTTGAATAAAATTTGTTGAGACTATTGTTATACATTGCAATAACACCAACACAGTTAGTATGTCTAAGAATCATGTACTACATTCTAAGACAAAGCATATAGAGAAAAAGTATCATGTAGTGAGAGAGAAAGTGGAAGAGAAAGAAGTCAGACTTGAGTACATAAGCACAAAGGAGAAGATTGCAAATATATTTACAAAACTTTTGCCTAAGGATACATTTGAGTATCGGAGAGGTATGCTTGGAGTTATGCCCCAGCCTACTTTTGAGAAGTGATGAAAATTATTGCATCCATCTAGTGGTATATGAGCCTTATCTTTCTTTTGGATTGGATGGTGGTACTTCCTCTATGGGGGAGTATGTGTATCTAAGCTGAGTCATGAGGACTCTAGTGAATGTATTTTCTAAACAGTTTCTTTTGACATTGAATTTGTTGTTGACATAATGATGAAACAATTGTCATTGATGTTAATGGGGGAGAAGTATACATGAAAAACCATCTATTGGAGAGAATTGGATAGGAAAATGAAGCAAGATTTGATTGATGAAGAGGATTTGAAAGTATTTTCAGAGCAGGAGTGTTGCAGTGTTGGATTCATGGAAGTTGGATTTTTTTCATCTATGTTGCCATCAATGCCAATGGAGGAGATTGTTAGGAATAAATTCTAAATATATCTGACAGGGGAGTATTCACAGCCATTCTGTAGCATTTGTTGTTGCATTCATGACTGTGATTGTCATTGATGTCAACATAGTGATCTACTAGAGATTAGTAGAGAAGCAAATAGTTTTTGAGTTAGCACACTTGGGATATTGAAGATGAATCTATGAGAAGTTAAGGACATATTATATGATGTTCTATGATATCGTGGTTAAGAGTACAGCTAAAAATTCATTTATTCATGACAGTTATGAGGAAATCAGTGGAAGTAGTATTTAGGCAATGTTCCTGAGTAGCGGTTTGTGGAAATCAGATGATATCTCCTAATCGGGATGGAATCTAATCTTCCATAGTTATGAGGTAGTTGAAGACATAATTTTAGTGACATGGATGTGAGCACAAGATTTGAGGTCACACGAGTGAAGAATTATCTTAATTTGAAGCTGACAGTTTTGTGTAATTTTTATGTAACGTGTGGAAACTTTTATTTTGTAATTTTTATGCCGACTCATTTGTAATTACTTGAGTGTGGTATAAAGGAAGGAATTTTTTCTTTGTTTTAATATGAGTGTAAGAAAGTGAATGAAGAAATTGTGAAAGCAAATTTGTGGAAAGAGGATATGCAAAGTATAGAGATTTGATATTGAGATCTGAAGAAGTCATTCATGAGGTTTGTCATAGTCAGAGAAGGAGTATTATATTTTTGAGATAAGTAATCTTTTGGTATTATTCTATTGATTAATGCAAAGATCACTTGGACAGTGAGTTCAGTGATCTTACCCTGAAGTTGTTTTGACAGTGGGTCCTTATGTCTTCCATAACTCCTAACAGAGTTAGAATCATTTAATAGGGATTCAAAGTCTCATAATAGGGACTCATATGTAATGAATGTATTTCATAAGACTCCTAATAGATTCCATCCTCTCACAATGAACTTTCATATTAGTGCATCTTTTGTGGGCATCATTCCCACCAGGGTTTTGACACAGGGGCAGGGTAGATACAAGTAGAATCAAGAAGAATTGACTCCACTTGAATCAACAACAAGCCCTTGCTCAGAGTTAAAAAATAGAAGAAATATAATATCACATGAAACCAATGAATTCACAATGGATATGAGACAATCAATTGGTAGCAACAACAGAGAATTATATTATTTCTTTCAACATGCCCGACTATGAGGCCTTCAGGGTTTCGACCTTATACAATGAAAATTATGAATTTAGAGTCTCAGATCACATCCTATCTTTGTCTCCAATGATTTATCTTGATAATTATCTCTAGATCTACCTCCTAATGCCCTACTACATGAATCTAGACTCCTTATATAGCCAGCTAAGCCACAGGTCGGCCAGTCAGGCATTTAATTACAATATAGGTCCAGTCTAGAAGATTTAAAGCAAAACTAATGCTAGAATGAATATAAATTGATGTTCCTTTGGATTTAGGTCCTTACATGAGCCAATAACATTCCTTTAAGGGCACAAGTTCCCATTTGATCACATAGAACATCGCAAGAAGAAACACCACAGGTTTCACCTGAAAACTGGCAGAAAATAGGTCCTGAGGCAAAATGGGAATAAATTTTTACTCATAACAAATTGGGGATTGCGCTCTTGGGAAATGATATTAATTTAGGTCCTATAAAACTCCTCAAGATATAAAAGGAATATTCCTTATGGATCAAGGTCTCCAACATGAACAATCAACACCAAAACTGTAAGAAAATGCAGTTCTGACAGCAAGGAAAATGGTTGTAACTTTGAAACAATCCATCCAAACTTTATGTGCTCATAGGAGAAGGTTCCAAAATAGGTCCTCAACATCATGTAAGATTATTACAACATGAAACCATAAAATTCAAATATTATAAAGAAAACAACAGCAAATAGGTACAAAAATCAAGAAATATTTTTGGTTGATGCAAGATTGCTCCAAGACCCAAGATGCTCCTGCATCAGACACCTGGGGTGAATAAAGAACTAATGTCCATATCAATAAATACTCATATTCTAACCTAAATCATAAAGATCCAACTTAGATTGTGTAATCCATGAACTGTCCTCAATTGGCTTGTCTTTCCATTGAACTAGATATTCCATGTAGTCTTTTCCTCTTGTACTCTTGCTCACTCTTTTATTCAAGATCTTCTCAATGTTGTATTTATTCTTCTTAGGATAATCTGGATCATCTTCTATCTCATAATTTGATTCAAAGTACTCAAATATATCAGCAATGTTGAATATAGGTGATATATCCATGTCCTCTAGCAATTCCACTTCATAAGCATTTCCATTGTCAAACTTCTTCAGAATCTTACAAGGTCCAAATTTCTTCATTTTCAGCTTGTTGTAGGTACCAATTGGAAATCTATTCTTTTTCAAATGAATCATAACCTCATCTCCAACTTTAAAAGATTTATGTCTCCTTCTCTTGTCTGCTCTCTGTTTATATTTCAGATTACTATCCTCCAAATTCTTTTTAACTTCATCATGAAAATTTCTCATGTATTCTACAAAATGATCAGCTTCAACACTTTTTTTCATTTCAGTACATAAATCTCTCAACTCTACGGTTCCCTTAGGATGAAATCTAGTAAAAATCTCAAATGGTGTCCTCTTAGTACTTCTATTCACATAATTATTATATGCAAACTCTGCTTGTGCCAAAACTAAATCCCAATTAGCAGGCTTCTCTCCAACTAAACATCTCAACAAGTTTCCCAAACTCCTATTCACAACTTCAGTCTATCCATCTATTTGAGGGTGAAATGTAGAACTAAACTTCAAATCAGTATTCATCTTCTTCCAAAGTGTTCTCCAAAAATAACCAGTAAACTTAGTATCTCTGTCTGAAACAATAGATTTAGGTAGACCATGCAATCTTACCACTTCCTTGAAAAATAATTCAGCCACATGCAATGCATCAGATGTCTTCTTACAAGGTATGAAATGAGCCATCTTTGAAAATCTGTCAACCACTACCAAAATAGAATCATTACCTCTCTGAGTTCTAGGCAATCCAAGAACAAAGTCCATACTCACATCTTCCCAAGGTCTATCAGGTACAGGAAAAGGTGTATACAATCCCAAATTCTGACTAGTTCCTTTTGTTGTTTGGCAAATTCTACAACCTCTAACCATTCTCAGTACATCTCTGTAAATCTATGGCCAAAAGTATCTTTTTGAAATCAAATTCATAGTCTTATCAATCCCAAAATGTCTAGAAAGTCCACCACTATGTTTCTCCTTTATTGTGTTATCTCTCATAGATCCTCTAGGTATGCACAACTGAACTCCTTTAAACAACATATCTTCTTGAATAAAATAATCAGCCCATTTATCACTCATTGTGTGTTCTTTACAAGCTTTCCAAGGCTCTACAAAATCAATGTCAGTCTCATACAAACACTTCAAAACATCAAAACCAAGTACCTCAACTCTCATTTCTGTCAACAAACTTCTTCTTCAGCTCAAGGCATCAGCAACCTTATTTGACTGTCCACTTTTATGTTTCAATGAAAAGCAAAAATTCTGCAAGAACTCAACCCACTTCATATGTCTCTGATTCAACTTATTCTGACTTTCCAAATACTGCAAAGCTTTATGGTTAGTATATAACACAAAATATTTAGGCATCAAATAATGTCTCCACTTCTTCAAAGCTTGAACAATAGCATAGAATTCCTAGTCATAAACTGAATATTTTCTCTTAGCATCATTCAACTTCTCACTAAAGAAAGCTATAGGTTTTCCTTCTTGACTCAAAATAGATCCAATTGCACTTCCACGAGCATCACATTCAACTTGAAAAACTTTACTAAAATTAGGAAAATCAAGTGTAGGCAACTCTGCAATTCTCTGTTTCAATGTTTCAAAACTCTTTTGTGCTCCATGTGTCCATTTGAAATCCTTTTTATCTCCTCTCATAGTTTCAGTCATATCATTACAAATAGAACTGAAATTTCTAATAAACTTCCTATAAAAACTAGCCAACCCATGAAATGATCTTACCTCTCCCACATTCTTTGGTGTAGGCCAATCAAGTATAGCTCTCACTTTCTTAGGATCCATCTTTAATCCATCAGCTAAAATTACAAAACCAAGATATACAATCTCCTCTTTCATAAATGAACATTTCTTCAAATTAATCAGCAACTTTTCTTCCTTCAATCTCTGTAATACTTGTCCAATATGTTCAAGATGTTCTTCCTTACTCTTACTGAATATCAAAATTTCATCAAGATATACAATCACAAACTTACCCAAGAATCTTTTCAGAACTTCATTCATCAGCCTCATGAAAGTACTAGGTGCATTAGTCAAACCAAAAAGCATAACCAACCATTCATAAAAACCTTCATTAGTCTTAAAAGTAGTGTTCCATTCATCCCCTTCTCTGATCCTAATCTGATGATATCCACTTTTCAAATCAATCTTTGTGAAATAATTTGCTCCACTCAAACTATCCATTATGTCATCCATCCTAGGCAAAGGAAATTTGTACTTTACTATTATCTTGTTTATAGCTCTAGAGTCAGTGCACATTCTCCATTCTCCATTCTTTTTAGGTGCTAATATAAAAGGTACTACACAAGGAATCAAACTTTCCCTAATCAAACCTCTTTCAAGAAATTCTTGCACTTGTCTATTCAATTCAGTCTTTTCATCAGGTGTCAACCTATGTGGTGCTTTGTTAGGCAAACTAGCTCCAAGTATCAAATCCATACAATGACTTATACTTCTCATAGGTAGTAAACCATCAGGTACATTATCAGAAATGATGTCATGAAATTCATTCAACAAAGGCTTAACCTCAGATGCATGTTCTAACTCATCTTTTTTCTTAGTCTTTCTTGGAATTAAAGCAAAGAAAACATTTTGTTCTTTCATTTCTCTTGCAAACTTTTTACCATCAACCAAGCATACTTTGACTATAGTACAATGACCTTCATCAAACTTCTCTATCAAAGGCAACAATACTTGTTTCTTTCCATCCATCCAAATAGTATATTGATTCAATCTACCATTATGCAAAGCTTTCCTATCATACTACCAAGGTCTACCCAAAAGAATATGACAACAATCCATAGGCATAATATCACACAAGACTTCATCATGATAATTCCCAATTTTGAACTTAACAAGGCATTGTTTAGTTACAAGTAGTTTATGCTCCTTCTGGATCCAAGCAATATGGTAAGGCTTAGGATGTTTCAATCTCTGCAACTACAACTTGTTAAATAGCTCTTTAGATGCCAAATTATCAAAACTTCCACTATCAATGATTACCTTGCAACATTTGTTAGCGATCTTACATCTGGTTCTGAATAAACTTTTCCTCAAAATAGGTTCCTCATCAGCTTCTTCATTCTACAATATCCTTCTTAACATCAAGTTCTCACAATGTTTAGGTTCATTAGACATTTCCTCAACTTCTTCACAAGCCAAATTATTTCTACCATTACCTCCAGTTTTCTTTCCAAAGTTAGTACTGATGCAGGAGCATCCTGGGTGTAAGAGCAATCTTGCATCACCCAAAAATATTTCTATTTTTATATTCAATAAGGGCTATTTTAGTGCAGAGCTGCTATTTATGGAAAGTTACTATTTTTGATAATTTTTGCATGTGCTCAGAATGATCTGATTTCTTTCTTGGAGGTTCATTTTGGTCATGTAAGTCTGCCAGTAAAGATTCATTGCCAGATCAAGTGTATATTGGAAGATATTGAAGATTTTTGGTACTGGCAGCAGGGTACAGAAACTTTGAACTTAGTTTTGAAGGCTTTAGAGGCCCCAGATGAGGTTGAAAATTTGGGTGACGGGCACTTGCGTAGGTCAAGCCTGTAGAGCGCTTCGTGGCATTTTCAAAATGGGGTTATAATAGCCGATCGGGTCAACTGGTGATGACTTATGGTCTTCAGAAGTTGGGCCACCTGAAATGGTGAAAAATAATTTTCTTCAAAATTTCTGTTCGGGTTTCAAAGGTTGTCTTGCGCCGACTATGATATAATAAAATGTAAAATAAAATAATTCTAAGTTTGGTCGGCCTTATTGGCTAAAATTTTGGAACCTTCCCAGGTGGTGGATAATTGCCTATATAAGGAAGGCTGTATTATTATCTTAGGCAGTTCAGAATAGTTCTGGGTAATAGTTCGAGGCTTTGTCCTACAGAATATTGTAAGGGAATGCCCATGTGGCTTTGCATATTGTAATTCTAAAAGTTTGTAATTCCACATTTGTGGAGATAATAAGAAGCCAATTTTTTTGTTCTTGCATATTATTGTTGTTGTTTCTCTTTTTTTTGTTATGTGTTTGTGGTAGTAAGGGGAGCACCCTTCATCAAGTGGTATCAAAGCAGGAGTTCTTGAGTGTGTAAACAGATCACCGACTATGAGGCAGTTTGCACCAAGACCGTGGCTAGGGTTTCAATGCGCATCATGAAAATGCCTCCACGAAGGGAACGTGGCGAAAGATCTGGTGTTGTAACACCTGAGGTTAGAGAGCTGTAGAGACAAGTGCGAGCATTACAAGAAGAGATTCGCAGAGGAATGAATCTTAATGTCAGAGATGAAAACGAGGATGAAGCCGAAGAAGAATATCAAAAAGGAGAAGTTGAAATTGTGAACCAGGAGGAAGAAAGACTTTTTCGAGCGATTTCCAAGATTGGGAAAAGACCTAAGATTGAGGTTCCTACATTTTTTGGAAATCTTAACCCAGAGGAATTGATCGACTGGATCAATGAATGTGAAGAATATTTTGAGTATGAAGATGTTGAGGATCCTGATAGGGTCAAATTTGTGAAGGCCAGACTGAAAGGTCATGCGAAGATATGGTGGCAAGAGATTCAGTTGGAGCGAAATAGAAGGGGAAAGGAGAAAATCATGAGATGGGATCAGATGGTGGATAAATTGAAGCGACAGTTCATTCCTGTTGATTATGAGCTTGACCTACTGAAGAAAATGCAAAGTTTGAAGCAAGCAGGAAGATCTGTTCAGGAGTATACAGAGGAGTTCTATCGACTTCTCATCAGAACAGGCCATGCAGAAGCTGATAAAGAGAAAGTTGCCCGATACCTTAATGGGTTAAGGCCAAGCATTCAGGAGGAGCTGAACCTGGTTCGAATGAACAGTATTGAAGAGGCATACCAGTTTGCCCTAAAAGTAGAGGAAAAGTTGAACAAGAAGTTTGAGAGAAGACAAAATGAAAGAGGTCGCGGTGGATGATCTGGTGGATGGTCATATGGTGGTCAAAATGAAGATCCGAAAAAGAAGGATGAGGCCAGTAGCAGTCAGAATCAGCGTGGAAATAATTCCAATCACTTCCAGGATCAGAATAATAGAGATTAGAGAGGAAGACGAAGAGGACAAGGATCTGGAAGAGGAAGCTTCCGTGGAACATGTTTTCACTGTGGAGAAGAAGGTCATAGGGCATTTGAATGTCCTTAGTGCCAAGGTAGAACAGATAAGAGAAATGAAGGCCAGGCCAGAGTTGCACATGTAGATGAAGATGCCAGATCATCAAATTCTGAAGATGCTGAAAGAGGAGAAACGTTGATTAACAAAAGAGTCCTATTGAGTCGTGAGAATGAACCTGAGCAAAGGAGGAGCCTATTTCGCACCAGGTGCAAGTGTGAAGGTAAATTTTGTGATGTGATCATTGATAATGGAAGCACTGACAATTTGGTGTCAGAAGAGATGGTGACAAAGTTGAAGCTCAAGAGATAGAAACACCCACATCCATATCGGATTGCCTGGGTACAGGATGACCACAAGGTCATGGTCAATGAACAATGCCTAGTGAAGTTCAAGATTGGCGGATACCAAGATGAGGTATTGTGTGATATCATATCTATGGATGCATGTCATATGTTGTTGGGTAGACCATGGTAGTTTGACAGATGTGCTGTACATGATGGTCATGCGAATACCTATTCCCTGATAAAGGATAGAGTGCGACATAAGCTAAAACCATTGAAGGAGACGAAAGAAAAGGTATGTGGTAATGCAAGGATAACTTTTGTTGATGGAAGAAATTTCCTAGATGGTATGAGGCATGAGCATGTATGTTTTGCTTTAATTCCAAAAGCTGGTAAAGAGGAAGTAGAAGATGTTCCTATAGAAGTTGTAGATTTGTTGAATGAGTTTCAGGATATTGTATCCGATAACATGCCTGATGGATTGCCATCAGTCAGGAAGATCAGTCATCAGATGGACTTGATCCCAAGAGCGAGTTTGCTGAATAAGGTAGCACACAGAATGACACCTGCCGAAAGCGAGGAGTTGAATAGACAAGTACATGAACTATTACAGAAAGGATTGATCCATGAGAGTCTGAGTCCCTGTGCTGTACCAACGGTATTAGCACCAAAGAAGAATGGAGAATGGAGGATGTGTATAGATTTTAGGGCAATAAACAAGATCACAATCAAGTATAGGTTTCCATTGCCACGAATGGATGATATTATGGACTGTTTGAGTGGAGCTATGTATTTCTTAAAGATAGATCTGAAGAGTGGATATCATCAGATTCAGATCAGAGAAGGAGATGAATGGAAGACTACCTTCAAGACAAAGGAAGGACTATATGAGTGGTTAGTCATGCCTTTTGGGCTAACCAATGTGCCGACCACTTTCATGCGGCTCATGAATGAGGTTCTGAAAGAATTTTTGGGTAAGTTTGTCATTGTTTACCTAGATGATATTTTGATTTTTAGCAAGACATTGGAGGAACATATGATGCATATTCGTATGGTGTTTGAGAAGTTGAGAGATGAGAAATTGTTGATTAATTTGAAGAAGTGCAGTTTTGTGAAGAAAGAGTTAGTGTATTTGGGATTTGTAGTTTCAGCAGAAGGTCTAAAAATGGACCCAGAAAAGGTACAGGCTATCCTTGAATGGCCTACTCCAAAGAGTGCTACTGAGGTAAGATCTTTTCATGGTCTAGCTAGCTTTTACAGAAAGTTTATCAGAAATTTTAGTAGTATTTGTGGACCCTTGACTGAAACAATGAGAGGGGATAGAAAAGAGTTTAAGTGGACTAATGGGGCAGAAAAGAGTTTTCAATTGTTGAAACAAAAAGTTACACAACAACCTATTTTAACACTTCCAGATTTTAATAAGGTGTTTCAAGTAGATTGTGATGCTAGTGGTACTGCAATAGGAGCTGTTATGAGCCAAGAAGGTAAACCTGTTGCTTATTTCAGTGAGAAGTTAAATGATGCCAAGAGGAAATATTCTGTTTATGATCAAGAATTTTATGCTATAGTTCAGGTATTAAAGAAGTGGAGACATTATCTACTTCCTAAGGAGTTTGTTTTGTATACTGATCATCAAGCTTTGCAATATTTGAATAGTCAAGGAAAGTTGAATCAAAGGCATTTGAAATGGGTTAAGTTTTTGCAGAGTTATACGTTTGTTTTGAAACATAGGAGTGGAAAGTCTAATAGAGTTGCAGATGCTCTTAGCAGAAGGCAACTATTGCTGACAGAAATGAAGATTGAAGTAGTTGGGTTCAAGGAACTCAAGAATTTGTATCCAGAAGATCCTGATTTTGGTGAAGCTTGGAAAGCTTGTACAGAACCTGTTACTCTAGACAGGACGAAATGGTTGGATTTCATCATCCAGGATGATATGCTATTCAGAGGGAGTCAGTTGTGCATTCCATGAAGTTCTATGAGGGAGAATCACATCAAGGAGAACCATAGCGGAGGATTGGCTGGACATTTTGGTCATGACAAAACCCTTGGTTTGGTTAGTGAGAATTATTATTGGCCACAATTGCAGCAAGATGTGAATAAGTTTGTACAAAGTTGTAGAGTATGTCAGATGGCGAAAGGAGTGAAGTAGAATACAGGGTTGTATCAGCCATTACCTATACCAGAGAAGCCTTGGGAGGATATCAGCATGGACTTTGTTCTTGGTTTACCGAGGACTCAGCGAGGACATAATTCAATTTTTGTAGTAGTTGACAGATTTTTGAAGATGGCACATTTCATTCCCTGCAAGAAGACTAATGATGCTGTTCATGTAGCAGGATTGTTTTTCAGAGAAGTGGTGAGACTACATGGTTTGCCAAAGACCATAGTTTCAGATCGAGATACTAAGTTTGTTGGATATTTTTGGCGTACATTGTGGAAGAAGTTGAAGACAGATTTGAAGTTCAGTTCATCACATCATCCACAGACTGATGGACAGACAGAGGTTGTGAATAGGAGTTTGGGAAATTTGCTGAGATGTTTGGTTGGAGATAAGCCAACAGGATGGGATTTGATTTTACCATAGGCAGAATTTGCATACAATAATTCTGTCAACAGGAGCACTGGTAAATCACCATTCCAGATTATATATGGAAGTAGTCCAAGAAATGCATCTGAGTTGAGAAAGATAGATAAAGGAGAAATAAGTAGTGCTGAGGCTGAGGATTTTGCAGAACATCTGAAGAACATCCATGGGGAGGTGAGGAAGCATATTACCAAGATGAACGCATAGTATAAGGCTAAGGTAGATGAGAAAAGGAGGTATAAATAATTTCAGGTTGGTGATGAAGTCATGGTTCATTTGCGGAAGGAGCGGTTTCCAGTTGGTACATATAACAAGTTGAAAATGAAGAAGTTTGGACCATGTAAGATATTGAAGAAGCATGATTCAGGGAATGCATATGAGGTAGAATTGCCTAGTGAGCTGAATATTTCACCAGTGTTTAACATTTCAGATCTGACAGAGTATCATGAAGGAGGTGTTGAAGATGAGATCACAACAGCACAGTGGAGTATTCCAGCAACTAGTTCAGACACTAAGGAGATCGAAGACATACTGGACAGTCATGTTGGTAGAAGCACAAGGAATAGGACATATGAAGAGTATTTGGTCAAATGGAAAGGATGACCTGTAGAAGATTCATCATGGCTAACAAAGGAGGAGGTTAACCATCTTGGTTTTTCTCTGCACACTTGAGTCGTGACAGGGTCACTTCTCAAATTACCCTAGGTGTCTGATGCAGGAGCATCCTGGGTGTAAGAGCAATCTTGCATCACCCAAAAATATTTCTATTTTTATATTCAATAAGGGCTATTTTAGTGCAGAGCTGCTATTTATGGAAAGTTACTATTTTTGTTAATTTTTGCATGTGCTCAGAATAATCTGATTTCTTTCTTGGAGGTTCATTTTGGTCATGTAAGTTTGCCAGTAAAGTTTCATTGCCAGATCAAGTGTATATTGGAAGATATTGAAGATTTTCGGTACTGGCAGCAGGGTATAGAAACTTTGAACTCAGTTTTGAAGGCTTTAGAGGCCCCGAATGAGGTCAAAAATTTGGGTGATGGGTGCTTGCACCACTCAAGCCTGTAGAGCGCTTCATGGCGTTTCCGAAATGGGGTTATAATAGTCGATCGGGTCAACTGGTGATGACTTATGGTCTTCAAAAGTTGGGCCACCTGAAATGGCGAAAAATAATTTTCTTCAAAATTTTTGTTCGGGTTTCATAGGTTGTCTTGAGCCGACTATGATGTAATAAAATGTAAAATAAAATAATTCTAAGTTTCGTCGGCCTTATTGGCTAAAATTCTAGAACCTTCCCAGGCAGTGGATAATTGCCTATATAAGGAAGGCTATATTATTGTCTTAGGCAGTTCAGAATAGTTTTGGGTAATAGTTCGAGGCTTTGTCCTACAGAATATTGTAAGGGAATGCCCATATGGCTTTGCATATTGTAATTCTGAAAGTTTGTAATTCCACATTTGTGGAGATAATAAGAAGCCAATTTTTCTGTTCTTGCATATTATTGTTGTTGTTTCTCTTTTTTTTTGTTATGTGTTTGTGGTAGTAAGGGGAGCACCCTTCATCAAGTGGTATCAGAGTAGGAGTTCTTGAGTGTGTAAACAGATCGTCGACTGTGAGGTAGTTTGCACCAGGACCGTGGCTAGAGTTTCAATGTGCATCGCGAAAATGCCTCCACGAAGGGAACGTGGCAGAAAAGCTGGTGTTGTAACACCTGAGGTTAGAGAGCTGCAGAGACAAGTGTGAGCATTGCAAGAAGAGATTCATAGAGGAATGAATCTTAATGTCAGAGATGAAAGCGAGGATGAAGCCGAAGAAGAATATCAAGAAGGAGAAGTTGAAATTGTGAACCAGGAGGAAGAAAGATTTTTTCGGGCGATTTCCAAGATTGGGAAAAGACCTAAGATTGAGGTTCCTACATGTTTTGGAAATCTTAACCCAGAGGAATTGATCGACTGGATCAATGAATGTGAAGAATATTTTGAGTATGAAGATGTTGAGGATCCTGATAGGGTCAAATTTGTGAAGGCCAGACTGAAAGGTCATGCGAAGATATGGTGGCAAGAGATTCAGTTGGAGCGAAATAGAAGGGGAAACGAGAAAATCATGAGATGGGATCGGATGGTGGATAAATTGAAGTGACAGTTCATTCTTGTTGATTATGAGCTTGACCTACTGAAGAAAATGCAAAGTTTGAAGCAAGCAGGAAGATCTGTTCAGGATTATACAGAGGAGTTCTATCGACTTCTCATCAGAACAGGCCATGCAGAAGCTGATAAAGAGAAAGTTGCCCGATACCTTAATGGGTTAAGGCCAAGCATTTAGGAGGAGCTGAACCTAGTTTGAATGAATAGTATTGAAGAAGCATACCATTTTGCCCTAAAAGTAGAGGAAGAGCTGAACAAGAAGTTTGAGAGCAGACAAAATGAAAGAGGTCGTGGTGGACGATCTGGTGGATGGTCATATGGTGGTCGAAATGAAGATTCGAAAAAGAAGGATGAGGCCAGTAGCAGTCAGAATCAGTGTGGAAATAATTCCAATCACTTCCAGGATCAGAATAATAAAGATCAGAGAGGAAGAGGAAGAGGACAAGGATCTGGAAGAGGAGGCTTCTGTGGAACATGTTTTCACTGTGGAGAAGAAGGTCATAGGGCATTTGAATGTCCTCAGCGCCAAGGCAGAACAGACAGGAGAAATGAAGGCCAGGCCAGAGTTGCACATGTAGATGAAGATGCTAGATCATCAAATTCTGAAGATGCTGAAAGAGGAGAAACGTTGATTAACAGAAGAGTCCTGTTGAGTGGTGAGAATGAACCTGAGCAAAGGAGGATCCTGTTTCGCACCAGGTGCAAGTGTGAAGGTAAATGTTGTGATGTGATCATTGATAGTGGAAGCATTGACAATTTAGTGTCAGAAGAGATGGTGACAAAGTTGAAGCTCAAGGGACAGAAAAACCCACATCCATATCAGATTGCCTGGGTATAGGATGACCACAAGGTCATGGTCAATGAAAAATGCCTAGTGAATTTCAAGATTGGCGGATACCAAGATGAGGTATTGTGTGATATCATATCTATGGATGCATGTCATATGTTGTTGGGTAGACCATGGCAGTTTGACAAATGTGTTGTACATGATGGTCGTGCGAATACCTATTCCCTGACAAAGGATGGAGTGTGACATAAGTTAAAACCATTGAAGGAGATGGAAGAAAAGGTATGTGGTAATGCAAGGATAACTTTTGTTGATGGAAGAAATTTCCTAGATGGTATGAGGCATGAGCATGTATGTTTTTCTTTAATTCCAAAAGCTGGTAAAGAGGAAGTAGAAGATGTTCCTGTAGAAGTTGCAAATTTGTTGAATGAGTTTCAGGATATTGTATCTGATAACGTGCCTGATGGATTGCCACCAGTCAGGAAGATTAGTCATCAGATGGACTTGATCCCAGGAGCGAGTTTTCCAAATAAGGCATCACACAGAATGACACCTGCTGAAAGCGAGGAGTTGAACAGACAAGTACATGAACTATTACAGAAAGGATTGATCTGTGAGAGTCTGAGTCCCTGTGTAACGCCCCGTCAGGCAACCCAAGAGGACAAGACATAAAACCTCTATAAAATGAAAGTAGTGAATTTATTTTAATTTATTTATTTATTTTAACTAGAATAATATTCATCATTACGCTTCATATTTCTAAAAGAAGAAATAATTTTCTACTACTTGAATGTAAGATTTATACAACTTAAGTCCTCCCGGGTTCCCTAACGTCGCTACTAAAGCAACATCATATAAACCATTTACATGCATAAGATATTCACGGAATCATGAGCTTAAAAGATCTACATTCATTTTAATGAACCAAGTTAAATATCCCTAACTTATTTCTTTTATTAAACATAGGTTAATCATCCAACATCATTATTCCTTTTATCAACTCATTCCATAAATTCATATTGATTTCATCTACATCTACTATCCTTTATATCACTTTTCTCAAATAATTTAGGTAAGAGATTAATATTCATTAAGGTAGGAATTATCCTAGGTACTTTATTAACATGAACCAAGTATTAACATTATAATCAAGTTACTATTTTATTGCATTTTTTTCATAACCATTCATTGTTAATAATTCCAATCACTAATCTATCATTTCTCAATAATCTCTTTGAATTCTTTCATCAAGAGAGAATACATTATTGTTGTGATACATCATTATATATAATTATATTTAAGATTATTTTCTTTACACATGGACAACATAAGAGGATAGGATAAATAACATAAGCACTTTTTTTTAATGCTAGTAACATGTCCAATATTCTACATTATTTTCCCTTTCTTTTACCTAGAACTACCCATTCCCTTATGCATTGCTTTGAATTGAGATTGCATCAATACTACAAGACTCCTTTTAGGAGATTAAAAATTACATGAATACAAATACATAAGTACATCTCAACATATTAAAATATCCAATAAGAAATCTTCAACTGCAGATCTGGAAAGGAATATGTGCTAGGATCATCCAAAGAATCACGAACAATACCTCGATATAAATATTAACCACCCAACCATGTGGAACCAATAGGCCCACTCCCCCGAGCTAGGAGATAGAACCAAAAGCCCATACAAGAGGTAACAACTAGAAAGTTCCTAAGGTGGTGATAAAAGTTCCTCAAAGTCACAACAAAAAAGAAAAGACAAGAAGACCACAAGGAATACCAGAGGCATGATCAAATTTGATAGAGACTCTAAGCTACAAGCTAGGTGAGTGTCATCGCATAGCCCTCACCCCTTGGGTTGTCCTGGTACTAGCCACTCTTGGCCCCGGCCCCCAAGTAGGCACATGCGGAACCGAATGCCTCTCATACAGACAAGGTCATTCAGTTGTACCTACGCATAGGTACCTTCTCCCACTCCCATCCTTAGTCTTTACTAGCACTAAAGGCATGGGCGAGGCACAATTAATCTTGATTAATGTGTAATTTCCCATTCTAATAATCTCCCATTCCCAATTCATTTATTTAGGTTATCACTTGATTAAATAACTCATAGTAGGTTATCCTGGTACTAGCCACTTAGGGCCCCGGCCCCTCACTATGAGCCACTCACCTAGTGTACTTAGGTTCCCTAACATACATATAAAAATCATAAGAACATAATAGATTCATCATCAAGAATTTATATCAATTCCATAACAACATTTGATTGAGTTTAGGAAAACATATGTTGTCCCTAGTCCACTTGACAACCCTAAACCTAATATGGCATTCAGAATGTTCCAAACATATAAGAAGAGATCCAAGTGATATTATAAACATATTCAGAGTATACATAGATCCAATTAACCAAAAACAAATTCCAATAGCCTCTGGTAACCATACGAAACTTTAAAACTTAATGATGTTCTTAAATTGAATTATTTCAAGCAAGGATTAAATGCAAAGAATAGTCATCATAGAACAGTCATCCATATCTTCAACAAAACATAAAATAAAGGAAATCTCTTCGGTGGAGATTTATATAACATAATTATGGACTCTCAATTTTATTTTTAGGAAGATCCAACGGTGGGAAAGAAAGTTATGACTTCTGGTTTAAAACAGAAAATTCTGGTTAGGGTTCAGACCTGCCTTCACTAAAACGGTTGTAATTTTCACAAAACATAATAAAAATTCTCCAAACCAATTGGAAATGAAAGATAAGACTTAAAATAATCTTTGATATCAAATTTAGACTTTTATATAATCATATCAGCCTGTAGCATACGAATACATTTGACAGAAAATTTGGAATCAAGAATGGACAGGCATAGTCTGCCAAAATGTCAAAAATAAAGCATTAATTCGACCCTAAAAATAAAATCAGAGAGATACCCATTTGAGATCTGTGAATTTTACTTCCAGAAAATCAATTTAGTAAAACCATAAATTCAATTTAAATTATTATAATAACAGATCTCCAAAAATGGGTTGCTAAAAACCCTAGGAAAATACATGCCAATTCTTACAAACAAAAACTCAAAACTTTAAAATAACCATAAAAATGAAAAGTAAAGATATAATAAATAATGATAATATATAAATAGATCTATAATCTATCAGATACATCAAGTAACTAAAATATTCAATCCATACCTCATGTCCTACGAAGGTTGAATCGAAGAAGGAAGGAAACAAAAGAGAAGACAAATCCAAACTTGAGATGCATCCTTCAAACCCTATCCACTTTCAGAAATCTCCATGAAAGAAAGAAATAATTCCACAGAAAAGAATCTCTCTCTCAACTACTGAAATTCTCACAAAAATGTCTCTCTCCCAAAAGCAAAGATAACCAAAAATTATTAAAGACATATGCTTACAAACTCTCCTTCACATCTCCAAGTTTTCTCTCCAAAATCTCCATGAAAAGTAAGGCCATCCTCTCCTCAATGCTTCAGCCCCAAAATCCCCCCCTCTTCAAATGAGAAAGTAGTGCATATAAATAGATTTCCAAAGGTTGAGAGGAAAAGTAACCAACTCCCAACTAACTCTTAACTAAAGGGTATTATAAAATAACTTAATATCATACAACTATATTACTCAAATATACAATAAAAGATTATTTGTATTCATTCTTACACATATGTAATATTATCCTAACATATATGCATATGCCATCATTAATTACATCAATATCTATATATATAACCTATCCTCATTATTAATAATTAACAATTGAGAATAATATACCTCGCATTATTTAATATTTAATTATTAATAATATTATACTTTACATTAATCCCAAAATATACACCATCAACAATATCTACAATAATTAACATATAATCACATATAAATTATATATATATAAATACATATATGTGTGCACCCATATATATATATATATATATATATATATATATATATATATATATATATATATATATATATATATATATATATATATATATATATATATATATATATATATATATTTATATATATACATGCCAAATACCAAACACTATAATCTATAAGATTATGAAGTAATAGATCACAATATTATTACCTATTTATAATTACTATAGGATATAACACTGAGGTAGAATAAAATCACATGCCTCAAAATAAATCTAATCATCGAAAGAGACCATAAAAATCAACTATGAAACATATTGAGAAAATTATAAGATCAAACAAGGTCAACCAAAGTCAACAAGAAAAGTCAAGCCAAACTCCTGAAACACAACATAGAAAGATTAACTAAGAATCATACCAAGAAGGAGAAATAAATAAAATGAGTAAACAAATCATACAACCAAATGAATTCAAGTGGCCACAAGGCACTAACTACAACCATGCCCAACCGGGTGCGTTGGATCTGGGTTTTTGACCCAAAGGTTGACTGACAAAGAAGGAACCCTAATATTCCCAAATTGGAATAATGACAAAGGAAGACTCATGTAGGGGCTTTAGTACTATTTCCATAACAACAACCATCGAGGATTTGAGGGCATGCTCAGACCTGTGAAGCCAGGTGAAGTCGATGCCCGGTACCTACAAGCCTGCATCACAAAGAAGAAATACATATGCACGGATATACGTATAAAAGAAAACATTGCAGACAGATGACCAGGATCGATACATCGTGTGGACCTCAGCTATGTGAGTAACTACGACTTCGTCCTGAATCATGAAAACACATCATGTATATATATACACTCAAAGCATGTAGCATCATCATAATGAAGGTTAGAATCTCAAGCATTGTGTTAGTCTCTTATCAATACTAATAATAAATCAACATAATCAAATCATCAAGTGAGATACAAGATTCATCCAAAGTAACCTTAATAGAAAAAAATATAAATAACCACTTATATATATATCTATCAAGTACATATCATATAACATCCTAACTATGTTCATAAAGGTCTTGTAGGTACTCAATACATACATGGAGATAAATACATACAAAAGTGATACCTTTAGATAGTATGTCTGATATTAGACTCATTGAGTACTAGCTTATGAAATTATTATAAACAACTATAGGAATAGATCAAACAAGTATCATGTACAACTTAAGCTATAAGAAAACATCGAAGGATCTTAATTCTTTCAAAAACACAAAACTTATATTAGGGTTAGAGGGGTATTACATCCTCCCCCACTAAGATTTGACTTACTCCTGGAAGTCAGGAATGTGAACTATATATCACACATTATCTAACTGAATTATATTATTACTATTCTAGATCCTAATTTAATGACTGCACACATACTTCTCCTATCAAGAGTTTTGGTAAATTCTATCTTATTAAAACTTTAGTGTAGATTAACTCAGTTCAATTAGTAATGACTTTTAAAAAAAATTAACTATGTGATTCTATCACTTTATGCAGTAAGTTTGTTAACAAGATACTTGAAATTACATAAAAATTATTGTTATCAAGTCGAAACTCTAAGGTATTCATGTTTACTCACTAATATCAATATATTATGAAATTGCATGTTTTACTAACTGAGATTATCACTTCCTTTCACAATATCAAAGTTCCTATCTATGGTAACCAATATATAAAAAAAGAAAGAATTTATGATATATTTTCCCTTTTGAGACATAATCTAACCCTACATAATACAACTTGTGAGACCTTATTACAAATAGGGTCCAAAATTTGTGTCCCTTACAAGCTATGAATACCAAACATAGAGAGGTATGTAACATTTATATTTGTTATGACCATGAAGGGAATACATCAAATAATTTTTATTTACTTTTGTAATCATGAAAATAAAACAATCTAGATACTTGAAACTTACCATTTTCATTAACACATAGTTTTATAAAAAAAATATTCCTTTCCATCAAAGCTTTAAGTAGAATTCCAATGACATAGGACACACAAATTTTACAATATACATATTCTAAGTCATCTTTCACAATAGTTGTAGTGCTTGATTTTCAAAAACACATTCACACCCTAGAGGAGATCTAAACAATTTACAATTTATTGCACTATTATTCATTAAGTTGGGATCCCTTCTTAAAGCTTACTATTTATCTATGTACTTTTCCCTAATTTGCATGTCAGGCAATTTCCATATGGTATTTTCTTAAGAGTTATTTCAAATTCTTTATTGCATAATGATCATAGATCCATTAAGAGAGAAAGAAGTATATGAGTCCTACTACTATCTTCATAACCACAACATCTAAATCAATAACATTAACTACTGTACATAACTTTAATTTCTACCCTTTACCTATTTGAAACATTACCCTCGTACACTTTAAAATTTTGAGATAACATCAGTTCTAAATAGAAATTGAGTAAGGTACATTTCTATAACATTTATTTACCACAACAACTCCTTATTCATAGTTTTTCAATCACTTAATGTTGTTAATTTCTTACTACTATGGTGTTGATCACAATGTATACAAAACATGAATTTGTTTCCAAAATACCCATCTAGGATCCTAACTATTCACTAGGCATTTTGCAAGACATATATTTAATAAAAACAACTTCCATCATTAGTACAGCTAATCCATCATCGCACATACTCTTCCCTAGAATTTCTTGATTATGTTATCTTAAATCCTTTTTGTGCAATTTAATAAGATATGCAGAAAGGATATAACTTCTTACCAAGATAGGGATACAAATTCCTCTTCATAAATGAAAATGTGAATTATACCCTATGATAAAATCTTGGGGACATAGGTCCTTCACCCAAGGGTTTCCTAATTGAGTATTTACAAATTTTCCTAATATATTATTGCCTTGTCTAAACAATTTTAGTCATGCAAAACTTATTTCTTAAGAGGGGAGAGAGAAAGAGAGAGAGAAATGCATATGATAGTAAATTATTTGTTCCTAATTTATTTATTTATTATTATTATTATTTTTCACTTCTTTCCTAGGTACATATTATTAGCCATGTAATCTAATTATTGCCCTATCATTCCTATCAAGTACTACCACAATAATTTCATTCTTTAAAGATCCAAAAGAAATCTATTTCTAAGATACCTTGAGTAGGATAAAATTCAACTAGGTATTTGTAAGAAGATAGAGTGCACAACATTATATTATAGGTATGATCAAGGGGTAATATTATCTACTACCATAATTAAGATTCAAAACATTTAGCATCCTTTAACTTTTGACCCTTCTAGAGATACCAGTACCTTTCAAGAAAACAAACACAAGTCTCAAGAATTCTTCGCCCTTCCATTAATATTATAGGAAACATCCACTTAACACATCATTGATCTCATTATGCAAAAACATAAATAATTGTTAAAATATAACTCAATCATAGAGGAATAGGTGTGCCCTTGTAAGACAATACAACATGAGAACACGAAATGTAGCCTTCGTTTCCTAAGATTCAAGTTTTAGCATGACAACATAATCCAAAAAGAGACAAAGTGAAGATACTCAAGGTTATGCATAGGTGAGCTATGAGTCCCAGAGTTCCCAGTGTAGAAACCTAGGGCTCTGATACCAGATGTAACGCCCCGTCAGGCAACCCAAGAGGACAAGACATAAAACCTCTATAAAATGAAAGTAGTGAATTTATTTTAATTTATTTATTTATTTTAACTAGAATAATATTCATCATTACACTTCATATTTCTAAAAGAAGAAATAATTTTCTACTACTTGAATGTAAGATCTATACAACTTAAGTCCTCCCGGGTTCCCTAACGTCGCTACTAAAGCAACATCATATAAACCATTTACATGCATAAGATATTCACGGAATCATGAGCTTAAAAGATCTACATTCATTTTAATGAACCAAGTTAAATATCCCTAACTTATTTCTTTTATTAAACATAGGTTAATCATCCAACATCATTATTCCTTTTATCAACTCATTCCATAAATTCATATTGATTTCATCTACATCTACTATCCTTTATATCACTTTTCTCAAATAATTTAGGTAAGAGATTAATATTCATTAAGGTAGGAATTATCCTAGGTACTTTATTAACATGAACCAAGTATTAACATTATAATCAAGTTACTATTTTATTGCATTTTTTTCATAACCATTCATTGTTAATAATTCCAATCACTAATCTATCATTTCTCAATAATCTCTTTGAATTCTTTCATCAAGAGAGAATACATTATTGTTGTGATACATCATTATATATAATTATATTTAAGATTATTTTCTTTACACATGGACAACATAAGAGGATAGGATAAATAACATAAGCACTTTTTTTTAATGCTAGTAACATGTCCAATATTCTACATTATTTTCCCTTTCTTTTACCTAGAACTACCCATTCCCTTATGCATTGCTTTGAATTGAGATTGCATCAATACTACAAGACTCCTTTTAGGAGATTAAAAATTACATGAATACAAATACATAAGTACATCTCAACATATTAAAATATCCAATAAGAAATCTTCAACTGCAGATCTGGAAAGGAATATGTGCTAGGATCATCCAAAGAATCACGAACAATACTTCGATATAAATATTAACCACCCAACCATGTGGAACCAATAGGCCCACTCCCCCGAGCTAGGAGATAGAACCAAAAGCCCATACAAGAGGTAACAACTAGAAAGTTCCTAAGGTGGTGATAAAAGTTCCTCAAAGTCACAACAAAAAAGAAAAGACAAGAAGACCACAAGGAATACCAGAGGCATGATCAAATTTGATAGAGACTCTAAGCTACAAGCTAGGTGAGTGTCATCGCATAGCCCTCACCCCTTGGGTTGTCCTGGTACTAGCCACTCTTGGCCCCGGCCCCCAAGTAGGCACATGCGGAACCGAATGCCTCTCATACAGACAAGGTCATTCAGTTGTACCTACGCATAGGTACCTTCTCCCACTCCCATCCTTAGTCTTTACTAGCACTAAAGGCATGGGCGAGGCACAATTAATCTTGATTAATGTGTAATTTCCCATTCTAATAATCTCCCATTCCCAATTCATTTATTTAGGTTATCACTTGATTAAATAACTCATAGTAGGTTATCCTGGTACTAGCCACTTAGGGCCCCGGCCCCTCACTATGAGCCACTCACCTAGTGTACTTAGGTTCCCTAACATACATATAAAAATCATAAGAACATAATAGATTCATCATCAAGAATTTATATCAATTCCATAACAACATTTGATTGAGTTTAGGAAAACATATGTTGTCCCTAGTCCACTTGACAACCCTAAACCTAATATGGCATTCAGAATGTTCCAAACATATAAGAAGAGATCCAAGTGATATTATAAACATATTCAGAGTATACATAGATCCAATTAACCAAAAACAAATTCCAATAGCCTCTGGTAACCATACGAAACTTTAAAACTTAATGATGTTCTTAAATTGAATTATTTCAAGCAAGGATTAAATGCAAAGAATAGTCATCATAGAACAGTCATCCATATCTTCAACAAAACATAAAATAAAGGAAATCTCTTCAGTGGAGATTCATATAACATAATTATGGACTCTCAATTTTATTTTTAGGAAGATCCAACGGTGGGAAAGAAAGTTATGACTTCTGGTTTAAAACAGAAAATTCTGGTTAGGGTTCAGACCTGCCTTCACTAAAACGGTTGTAATTTTCACAAAACATAATAAAAATTCTCCAAACCAATTGGAAATGAAAGATAAGACTTAAAATAATCTTTGATATCAAATTTAGACTTTTATATAATCATATCAGCCTGTAGCATACGAATACATTTGACAGAAAATTTGGAATCAAGAATGGACAGGCATAGTCTGCCAAAATGTCAAAAATAAAGCATTAATTCGACCCTAAAAATAAAATCAGAGAGATACCCATTTGAGATCTGTGAATTTTACTTCCAGAAAATCAATTTAGTAAAACCATAAATTCAATTTAAATTATTATAATAATAGATCTCCAAAAATGGGTTGCTAAAAACCCTAGGAAAATACATGCCAATTCTTACAAACAAAAACTCAAAACTTTAAAATAACCATAAAAATGAAAAGTACAGATATAATAAATAATGATAATATATAAATAGATCTATAATCTATCAGATACATCAAGTAACTAAAATATTCAATCCATACCTCATGTCCTACGAAGGTTGAATCGAAGAAGGAAGGAAACAAAAGAGAAGACAAATCCAAACTTGAGATGCATCCTTCAAACCCTATCCACTTTCAGAAATCTCCATGAAAGAAAGAAATAATTCCACAGAAAAGAATCTCTCTCTCAACTACTGAAATTCTCACAAAAATGTCTCTCTCCCAAAAGCAAAGATAACCAAAAATTATTAAAGACATATGCTTACAAACTCTCCTTCACATCTCCAAGTTTTCTCTCCAAAATCTCCATGAAAAGTAAGGCCATCCTCTCCTCAATGCTTCAGCCCCAAAATCCCCCCCTCTTCAAATGAGAAAGTAGTGCATATAAATAAATTTCCAAAGGTTGAGAGGAAAAGTATCCAACTCCCAACTAACTCTTAACTAAAGGGTATTATAAAATAACTTAATATCATACAACTATATTACTCAAATATACAATAAAAGATTATTTGTATTCATTCTTACACATATGTAATATTATCCTAACATATATGCATATGCCATCATTAATTACATCAATATCTATATATATAACCTATCCTCATTATTAATAATTAACAATTGAGAATAATATACCTCGCATTATTTAATATTTAATTATTAATAATATTATACTTTACATTAATCCCAAAATATACACCATCAACAATATCTACAATAATTAACATATAATCACATATAAATTATATATATATAAATACATATATGTGTGCACCCATATATATATATATATATATATATATACATGCCAAATACCAAACACTATAATCTATAAGATTATGAAGTAATAGATCACAATATTATTACCTATTTATAATTACTATAGGATATAACACCGAGGTAAAATAAAATCACATGCCTCAAAATAAATCTAATCATCGAAAGAGACCATAAAAATCAACTATGAAACATATTGAGAAAATTATAAGATCAAACAAGGTCAACCAAAGTCAACAAGAAAAGTCAAGCCAAACTCCTGAAACACAACATAGAAAGATTAACTAAGAATCATACCAAGAAGGAGAAATAAATAAAATGAGTAAACAAATCATACAACCAAATGAATTCAAGTGGCCACAAGGCACTAACTACAACCATGCCCAACCGGGTGCGTTGGATCTGGGTTTTTGACCCAAAGGTTGACTGACAAAGAAGGAACCCTAATATTCCCAAATTGGAATAATGACAAAGGAAGACTCATGTAGGGGCTTTAGTACTATCTCCATAACAACAACCATCGAGGATTTGAGGGCATGCTCAGACCTGTGAAGCCAGGTGAAGTCGATGCCCGGTACCTACAAGCCTGCATCACAAAGAAGAAATACATATGCACGGATATACGTATAAAAGAAAACATTGCAGACAGATGACCAGGATCGATACATCGTGTGGACCTCAGCTATGTGAGTAACTACGACTTCGTCCTGAATCATGAAAACACATCATGTATATATATACACTCAAAGCATGTAGCATCATCATAATGAAGGTTAGAATCTCAAGCATTGTGTTAGTCTCTTATCAATACTAATAATAAATCAACATAATCAAATCATCAAGTGAGATACAAGATTCATCCAAAGTAACCTTAATAGAAAAAAATATAAATAACCACTTATATATATATCTATCAAGTACATATCATATAACATCCTAACTATGTTCATAAAGGTCTTGTAGGTACTCAATACATACATGGAGATAAATACATACAAAAGTGATACCTTTAGATAGTATGTCTGATATTAGACTCATTGAGTACTAGCTTATGAAATTATTATAAACAACTATAGGAATAGATCAAACAAGTATCATGTACAACTTAAGCTATAAGAAAACATCGAAGGATCTTAATTCTTTCAAAAACACAAAACTTATATTAGGGTTAGAGGGGTATTACACCCTGTGCTGTACCAGCGGTATTAGCAGCAAAGAAGAATGGAGAATGGAGGATGTGTACAGATTCTAGGGCAATAAACAAGATCACAATCAAGTATAGGTTTCCATTGCCACGAATGGATGATATTATGGACTGTTTGAGTGGAGCTGTGTATTTCTCAAAGATAGATCTGAAGAGTGGATATCATCAGATTCGGATCAGAGAAGGAGATGAATGGAAGACTACCTTCAAGACAAAGGAAGGACTATATGAGTGGTTAGTCATGCCTTTTGGGCTAACCAATGCGCCGAGCACTTTCATGCGGCTCATGAACGAGGTTCTGAAAGAATTTCTGGGTAAGTTTGTCATTGTTTACCTAGATGATATTTTGATTTTTAGCAAGACATTGGAGGAACATATGATACATATTCATATGGTGTTTGAGAAGTTGAGAGATGAGAAATTGTTGATTAATTTGAAGAAGTGCAGTTTTGTGAAGAAAGAGTTAGTGTATTTGGGATTTGTAGTTTCAGCAGAAGGTCTAAAAATGGACCCAGAAAAGGTACAGGCTATCCTTGAATGGCCTACTCCAAAGAGTGCTACTGAGGTAAGATCTTTTCATGGTCTAGCTCGCTTTTACAGAAAGTTTATCAAAAAATTTAGTAGTATTTGTGGACCCTTGACTGAAACAATGAGAGGGGATAGAAAAGAGTTTAAGTGGACTAATGGGGCAGAAAAGAGTTTTCAATTGTTGAAACAAAAAGTTACAGAACAACCTGTTTTAGCACTTCCAAATTTTAATAAGTTGTTTCAAGTAGATTGTGATGCTAGTGGTACTGCAATAGGAGCTGTTATGAGCCAAGAAGGTAAACCTGTTGCTTATTTCAGTGAGAAGTTAAATGATGCAAAGAGGAAATATTTTGTTTATGATCAAAAATTTTATGCTATAGTTTAGGCATTAAAGAAGTGGAGACATTATCTACTTCCTAAGGAGTTTGTTTTGTATACTGATCATCAAGCTTTGCAATATTTGAATAGTCAAGGAAAGTTGAATCAGAGGCATTTGAAATGGGTTGAGTTTTTGCAGAGTTATACGTTTGTTTTGAAACATAGGAGTGGAAAGTCTAATAGAGTTGCAGATGCTCTTAGCAGAAGGAAACTATTGCTGACAGAAATGTAGATTGAAGTGGTTGGGTTCAAGGAATTCAAGAATTTGTATCCAGAAGATCTTGATTTTGGTGAAGCTTGGAAAGCTTGTACAAAACTTGTTACTCTAGACAGGACAAAATGGTTGGATTTCATCATCCAGGATGATATGCTATTCAGAGGGAGTCAGTTGTGCATTCCACGAAGTTCTATGAGGGAGAATCTCATCAAGGAGAAGCATAGCGGAGGATTGGCTGGACATTTTGGTCGTGACAAAACTTTTGGTTTGGTTAGTGAGAATTATTATTGGCCACAATTGCAGCAAGATGTGAAGAAGTTTGTACAGAGTTGTAGAGTATGTCAGATGGCGAAAGGAGTGAAGCAGAATACAAGGTTGTATCAGCCATTACCTGTACCAGAGAAGCCTTGGGAGGATATCAGCATGGACTTTGTTCTTGGTTTATCGAGGACTTAACGAGGACATGATTCAATTTTTGTAGTAGTTGACAGATTTTCGAAGATGGCACATTTCATTCCCTGCAAGAAGACTAATGATGCTGTTCATGTAGTAGGATTGTTTTTCAGAGAAGTGGTGAGACTACATGGTTTGCCAAAGACCATAGTTTCAGATCGAGATACTAAGTTTGTTGGATATTTTTGGCGTACATTGTGGAAGAAGTTGAAGACAGATTTGAAGTTCAGTTCATCACATCATCCACAGACTGATGGACAGACAGAGGTTGTGAATAGGAGTTTGGGAAATTTGCTGAGATGTTTGGTTGGAGATAAGCCAACAGGATGGGATTTGATTTTACCATAGGCAGAATTTGCATACAATAATTCTGTCAACAGGAGCACTGGTAAATCACCATTCCAGATTATATATGGAAGTAGTCCAAGAAATGCATCTGAGTTGAGAAAGATAGATAAAGGAGAAATAAGTAGTGTTGAGGCTGAGAATTTTGTAGAACATTTGAAGAACATCCATGGGGAGGTGAGGAAGCATATTACCAAGATTAACGCACAGTATAAGGCTAAGGCAGATGAGAAAAGGAGGTATAAGGAATTTCAGGTTGGTGATGAAGTCATGGTTCATTTGCGGAAGGAGCGGTTTTCAGTTGGTACATATAACAAGTTGAAAATGAAGAAGTTTGGACCATGTAAGATATTGAAGAAGCATGATTCAGGGAATGCATATGAGGTAGAATTGACTAGTGAGCTGAATATTTCACCAGTGTTTAACATTTCAGATCTGACAGAGTATCATGAAGGAGGTGTTGAAGATGAGATCACAATAGCATAGTGGAGTATTCCAGCAACTAGTTCATACACTAAGGAGATCGAAGACATACTGGACAGTGATGTTGGTAGAAGCACAAGGAATAGGACATATGAAAAGTATTTGGTCAAATGGAAAGGACGACCTGTAGAAGATTCATCATGGCTAACAAAGGAGGAGGTTAACCGTCTTGGTTTTCCTCTGCACACCTGAGTCGTGACAGGGTCACTTCTCAAATTACCCTGGGTGTCTGATGCAGGAGCATCCTGGGTGTAAGAGCAATCTTGCATCACCCAAAAATATTTCTATTTTTATATTCAATAAGGGCTATTTTAGTGCAGAGCTGCTATTTATGGAAAGTTACTATTTTTGGTAATTTTTGTATATGCTCAGAATGATTTGATTTCTTTCTCGGAGGTTCATTTTGGTCATGTAAGTCTGCCAGTAAAGTTTCATTGCCAGATCAAGTGTATATTGGAAGATATTGAAGATTTTCGGTACTGGCAGCAAGGTACAGAAACTTTGAACTCAGTTTTGAAGGCTTTAGAGGCCCCGGATGAGGTCGAAAATTTGGGTGACGAGTGCTTGCGCCAGTCAAGCCTATAGAGCACTTCGTGGCATTTCTGAAATGGGGTTATAATAGCCGATCGGGTCAACTGGTGATGACTTATGGTCTTCGAAAGTTGGGCCACCTAAAATGGCGAAAAATAATTTTCTTCAAAATTTTTGTTCGGGTTTCATAGGTTGTCTTGAGCCGAATATGATGTAATAAAATGTAAAATAAAATAATTCTATGTTTGGTTGGCCTTATTGGCTAAAATTCTAGAACCTTCCCAGGCGGTGGATAATTGCCTATATAAGGAAGGCTGTATTATTATCTTAGGCAGTTCAGAATAGTTCTGGGTAATAGTTCGAGGCTTTGTCCTACAGAATATTGTAAGGGAATGCCCATGTGGCTTTGCATATTGTAATTCTGAAAGTTTGTAATTCCACATTTGTGGAGATAATAAGAAGCCAATTTTTCTGTTCTTGCATATTATTGTTGTTGTTTCTCTTTTTTTTTGTTATGTGTTTGTGGTAGTAAGGGGAGCACCCTTCATCAAGTACATTCAAAAGCTCTATGTCCTTCTTCACCACATTTGTAACAAGTACCTTTAAACCAAGATTTCTCTTCTCTTTTCCCATTATTGTTATTCCTAGAGTAACTAGTATAGCTACCTCTAGAGTAATTACCTCTTTTAGCAGGTTCATCTTTCCATCCTTTCTCTTGTGTGGCATTGTCAGATATGCTGCTTTCTCCATAAGATCGACCTCTACTTCTCTGAAATCTACCACCTCTTCCTCTCTGTCTTTGATCATGTTTATTTGTCAATCTCTCTTCATCCTTCAAAGAAAATTGATATTCTTCTTCCACACTATCAATCTTCACATAACTAATCTCATCTTGAATAGATGTCCTCAGGCCATTCAAATATCTAGCCACCTTCTCAACTTCATCATCCACATGTCTAGATCTGATATCCAATTTGTCAAATTCCTTAGTATATTCTTTCACACTCATGTCCTTTTGTCTCATATTTTTCATTTTCCTCATCAGACTAACTTGGTAGTCAACTGGAAGAAAATTATTCTTCATCTTTCCAAGCATCTTCATCCATGTCTTGATCTTTTCTTTTCCTCTCTTCTGTCTCTCAGTTTGCAAGTGATCCCACCAAAGAGATGCATGACCTTTCAACTTTGTGACTACTATCTTAACCTTCTTATTATTAGGAGTACCTTCATACTCAAAGTATTTATCCATCTTAGAGATCCAATCCAAAAGTATATCGGTCTCAAGTCTTCCATCATAGCAAGCAACTTCAACTACGGGTCTAGAGTTAGCCTTAGACAAAACTCTCAAAAGTCTTTCCTCATCTTGTTCAACTTTAGGTTCAGCATTAGGTGCTGCTTCTTCTTCTTCATCACTAACATCTTCAAGATGTGCTCCTCTTCTTTGGGCTGTCTCTATAGCTTCAAGCCTAGTTGCAATCTGCCTCAACATATCCATGATAGCATTATCATTTCCTCTACCATGAACCATCTTGACAATCAGGTTCCAGCAAGATTGTAACCTTCTACAAGTTATAGGTTAGATCTTAGATCCTCCACCCTACAACCAGTCCAATAAGGTTCTCCATGATCCAATTCATAAGAAAGAACTCACTTTGATACCACTTGATGCAGGGGCAGGGTAAATACAAGCAAAATCAAGAAGAATTGACTCCACTTGAATCAACAACAAGCCCTTGCTCAGAGTTATAAAATGGAAGCAATATAATATCACATGAAAGAAATGAAATCACAATGGATATGAGACAATCAACTGGCAGCAACAATAGAGAATTATATTATTTCTTTCAACATGCCCAGCTATGAGGCCTTCTGGGTTTCGGCCTTATATAATGAAAATTATGAATTCAGAGTATCAGCTCACATCCTATCTTTGTCTCCAATGATGTATCTTGATAATTATCTCTATATATACCTCCTGATGCCCTACTACATGAATCTAGACTCCTTATATAGCCAGCTAAGCCACAAGTCATCCAGTCGGGCATTTAATTACAATATAGGTCAAGTCTGGAAGATTTAAACCAAAACTAATACTAAAATGAATAAAAATTGATGCACCTTTGGATTTAGGTCCTTACATGACCCAATAACATTCCTTTAAGGGTGTAAGGTCCCATTTGATCACACGGGGAATCACAAGAAGAAACACCACATGTTTCACCCGAAAACTGGCAGAAAATAGGTCCTGAGGAAAAATGGGCATAACTTTTTACTCACAATGAATTATGGCTTGCAATATTGGTAAATGATAGTAATTTAGGTCCTCTAAAACTCCTTGAGAGAAAAAAGGAATATTCCTTATGGATCAAGGTCACCAACATGAACAATCAGCACCAAAACTATAGGAAAATGCAGTTCTTACAGCAAGGAAAGCAGTTGTAACTTTGAAACAGTCCATCCAAACTTTATGTGCTCATAGGAGAAGGATCCCAAATAGGTCCTCAAAATAATGTAAGCTTCATAGAACATGAAACTATCAAATTCAAAGATTATAAAGAAAACAACAAAAAATAGATACAAAAATTAGGAAATGTTTTTGGTTGATGCAAGATTGCTCCAAGACCCAAGATGCTCCTGCATCAAGTTTACTCTTTGATCAAGAGGTTCCCTAGTCAACATTGTTGGCATTAAGCAGTATTGCCACTAGTGACAACACTTATTTGCATTCTGGATGCAAACTGAGCAGACAGTGCAAACCGAGTAGACAGTGCAAACCGAGTAGACAGTGCAAACCGAGCAGACAGTGCAAACCGAGCAGACAGTGCAAACCGAGCAAGTTAGTACAAACCATTCAGGACAATGTAAACTGAGTAACATCTTGTCTACCGAGTCACCAATGCTTACCGAGTTCAATACCTACCGAGTGATCAGTATGAACCGTGCCTTCACTTCTACCGAGTGCATGACGATGCCGAGTAATGTAGTGGACACCGAGTATCAGAAAGTCACCGAGTCAGTGTGAAGGAACCGAGTAACCATATTTGGGCCGACTTAGTAGCACTTATGTTTATTTTTCAAGCCGACTGTGCAATTGTAATTGTAATTTATTGTTTGAGACCTGTATATAAACAATGATGTAGAAATAAAAAAGGAACACACAAAAAAAAGGAAAAAAAAATATATGAAGTAGAAAATATGTGAAAGAAAAAAGGTAGAGATAAGAAAATTGCAGAAGGCTTCAGAAGTATAAGGTTCAGCAAAGACAAATTCATCACAGAAGGTGATCAGTACATCAGCGAATCTCATTCAGCAATCCAGTTGCAAAGCAGAGATCTACTGTTTCATTCTAACAGGTGAATCAGTACTAAATCCTTTAACCGGGTAGACTTAACAGTCTTTGTATAAATCTCTTTATCGAGTGCATACTTCACTGTATGTTTGTAAATCCTTTAACAAGGTGGATTTAGCAATCCTTATTGCTCCTAACAGGGCAGATCATCAGAAGTGATCAAATTGTAAGCCTTAACCGGCCAACTTTATTCTGCAGTATTAAAGCTTTGTGGGTTTCATCCCCACCCCAGTTTTACTTTCTTTTGGAAGGTTTCTGGGTAACCAAATCCATGTGTCATTATTGTGAATGCTTTTAAGTTTCATGCTTTCTGTATGCAAAGGTTAAAAGTAAAATACATGTTAAAATTAAAGAAAATTCGGAGTTACTGATTCACCCCTCCCCTCTCAGTAACTTGGTTAATTCCTGAATATTTCCAACAATTGGTATCAGAGCTGCATTGGTTCTCAAGACAAAGCTTAACTAGCTTGAGCAAAGATCCAGGATAATGGAGGTATTCAAACTGAACAAGGTGATTGAAAATGAAAAGCTAGATCTGGAAATGGCCATAGCTAAACTCAAAGAAGCAAAAGAACATCTTTCCCAATCCCTAAGAAGAAGGAAGGAACTTGCAAATCAGATGAATGATCAGAATTACATTGAAGAAAAGATTGAAGATCTTCTTCCCTCAAATAACTCAGATGAAGAAAACAATGCTATCAAAGAACTCCTAGAAAAGAATGGGTCTCTGCAGGAAGAAGTGAGAAAATTGAAAAGAGAACAAGAACTACACTCTACAAGATTCTGTGAGATCTTGGAACAGAAAAACAAGTTGAAAGATGAATTAGATGAAAGAAACATTGAAGTCCAAAACAAAACCCTTCAGCTAGAAAACCTAATTGATCAGATCTCTCATACAAATGAAGAAATTCTAAATCTAAGTTCAGAAATAGAAAACACAAAAGAAGAACTAAGATCTGAAAAGGAAATCAATCTAAGATTGATGGATGACCTAAATGCTGAAAAACAAATCAATGAAGGAATGTTGAAAAGTCAAGAAGACTTGAATCAGCTGTATGAACGAAATCTTCATAGGCAAAAAGGAAAAGCAGGACTTGGATACAAAGAAGAAGGCGAATCCTCTAAGCAAGGTACTAAAAGAAATCAAAAACCTACTTGTAATCATTGTGGTAAAATAGGACATACTTCAAATAAATGTTGGAACAATGAAAAAGCAGAATTCAATGGAAAATGTTATAGCTGCAATCAACCTGGTCATAAAGCAAATGAATGCAGGGAAAAACCTAGATTCAGAGGTAATTGTCACAAGTGCAACAAACAAGGTCACAAGGCATCCGAGTGCAGATCCAAGATATTTAATCCAGTAGAACAAATTGTGAAAGCAATGTTTGGATGGGACTACAACACCTGGTGTAGATGTCATTACTATGGAGAATATGGACACATTGGCATGAATTGCATAAAACATCATCTAAGGAAAAGAGATACTACCATAAGATGTTTCAAATGCACTAAACTCGGTCACATAGCCAGAAACTGCATGAATGCTAATGAAATTGAAGAAGGAAAGAAGAATGAAGCAACTAAGGTCAGGAAACAGGTCAGACAAAAATGGATTCCTAAAGCTACCGAGCAATCCAGTCCAAGTAATGGAATGGATGGCTCTATCGACTCAAATTAAATTTCCAAGGAAGCACTAGAACTGTATTCTCATAGATCAATCTCAAGCAGTTCCAGAACCGAAATTAAAAGAAAAGTCTAAATCAGCATGCAAGATGCAGTAAGATCACAACAAGGTCGGTATAGTCTTCACCGAGCAAGGTCGGTATAGTCTTCACCGAGCGAGGTCGGAGCATTATGAATTTTCGAGTTCATCGAGCTGCGAAGTCTTTTCCGAGTAATTAATTCTTAGTGGGTGACAGTCTGTCAGAATTCCTACCCTAATTTGAAATGAGCATTAATGATAGAATTGTAAACAAAAAGCAAGTAATCGAACTCATTCTTCACCGCGAATCTTTAAGCACTTTGAGAGCAGAAAACTTCAAGGGCAACCCGGCAATTTAATACTCTTGCAAAAGGAATTTTCTGTGAGCTACCATGGCATCATCCAGCACCTCAGCGAAGAAAGGATCAGACATGTTAGTCCAAGGGGAGTGGAAAGCACCAGATTTTAAGATCGTGCCCGCAGTTGCAGCCGCCCTAGATCCGAACGGAGCTCAATCTCAGATTCCTCCTAAGGTACTGCTTATCAATGATATCCGTAATCATTTTAACTGTTCTATTCAAGAAATGGGAAACCTAGAACTAGACATTGTGTGTGAGGAACTATGTGTGGATGGTACTTTGAAACCCGAGCACAAACATCTGGAAGATAAGGGTTTAGTCCACATTGCACATCTTCCTCGAAACTTTTGAGATAAATGGGTTAGGTACATTCTCAGCCGAGTACACGACGACAAGATTTGGCTTGAGCAACCTATTGAGATCACAAGGAAAATGATTCATCAAGTTACCGGTCTTCCCTTGTTGAACAAAGCGAAAACTACCAAAACCCTAGGTCGGACGGAACTAGAGAAGAAAACCCTAGCCGAGTGGGATGGTAGAGGTATGAAGGTTAGCAGCATTACCGACGCCGAATTGAAGTTTGGTACACATATCATTGCACACAAGATTTATAGTTCTAGTCGACAGAACAGTGTCTCATGTGAAGCTGTTGACCTAGCATACAAAGTGGTCAAAAACAACTTGACATTTGGCCTAGCAGACTTATTGTTGAAACAGTTCAACAAGAACATGGAAAGCATCAAAACTTCCAAAAACAATCCATGTAAGTTTGGATCCTTGTTAGTCTGTTTATTCTTCTATGTTCAGAAATTCTACCCTTCAAGAAAAGCTCAAACTCTTCAGAGATGGATCAGGATCTGGAGTAAGTAACATAAAATCCTTGAGATATGAAACCAGATCGGAAGCAGAGCAGAAGGAAATAGAAGATGTTGTTGTTGAGAAGATGGGACAGTGGAAATACTCTCCTGAAGAAATTACCCCACAGGTTCCAGCAGTTCTATTGAATCCGATAAGAATGAGATGGAGCAATGCAAAGCAAACTGTAATAGACATATTTGATCAAAACCTAAGACAGTTGATGCCGAGCCTGAACAATGATGAAGTAAAGAAGGCACTAAAAGAGAATGAAAACAAGATGACACTGAAGTTCAATACTTGTTTGATTTTGATCAACAATATTGAATCGGTTGTGAAGGCTGCAAAAGCCACATGGAAGAACATTTACCACCTTCACCAACTGAGTATTGAAACCGTAATAATAAAGGATATTGAAGATGACAGCGATGAGCAAGAAGAAGACACCGAGGTAGATGATACTGTAAGGATAGCAGCAGAAGTCATTGCATCCCTTCCTACCTCTCCAGTGAAAGTCTCTACATCCAGCCCAGAGACACCTTCAAGCATGGTTGTGACAACTTCCACATTTGTCCAATCATCCCTAGCAACATCAGAGGCAGCTACCATTTCTTCTACCGAGCTGCAGTCTCCTGTACCAGTAAGTTTTCTAGCTTTTGAATCATCAAGTGTAAATATTGTAAGTTCTCCAGTAGAAAGTATACCAAAGTCAATAGCCAGCCCTATTTTATCTACTATCACTACTACAAGAACATTAAGTACAGATAAGCCTAAGGCTCTACCGAGTATAAAATTTTTGGGTAAAAATATAGTTGAGGATATATACCTAGACGAAGAGATAGAGATTCCTACACTAGATTTTGCAAATCTCTCAGCAGACCAGATGCAGAATATAGGTGAGATCCTCCAAAGGAAAGCAAAACAAAAGAAGCTTAAGGAGGAGAGAGACAAGGAGTATCAAATCATCAAGGATGCTAAGGACATTTTGTCTGATGCATTAGGCATTAAAGTAGACTCCTCCCAGCATGTTTTGTTACAATTGGTAGAAGCAGTTGAGAAATACAATGAGGACTCATCCGGGATAGAAAAGTTAGTTGAAAGAGCCGAGAAGAGATTCAACAATAAAGTGCTTGAGCACATTGCTCAGCACATAGCTATTAACCAAGTAGAATTGTCTTCAGTTTTGTCTAATACAGAGTCTATTTATTCGAATGCTACCTCTCTTTTGGCCAGACTATGCAATTTTTCTGAGTTCACAAAGGATGTCAAAGATAAAATGAATAAAATGGATGAGGATATGAAGATTAGCATACAGAAGCTGCAACTTGAACCAAGTTCAAGCTCTGCTCATCACATGAAAATTTCACATCTATCCAATATGCAGTCTGATCTATTGAAAGAAGACTCAAGGATCCGGTCCACACTGCTAGACATCCAACACATGATCCTTCCCATCATGAATACAATGTATAAGCACATTGAACATTCCAGAACATTGATTCATGACAATCAGTTCTCCATAGCAGATCACATGATTGAACTCTCTGCAGAAATCCAAATTGCCATACAAACATGTAAGATTCTGCAAGAAAGTTGGGACAGAACCCTGGCACTAATAATGAAGGTACATTCTGGTTTCTTATCAAATTTTGGATTCTCTCTGTAAATAAATTGTATATGCACCTTTGGCATTATCGTTAAAAGGGGGAGATATGTATAGAAGGATATGTATACAGTTATAGATTTGTATAAGAAACAGTTAGCACATTGAAAGGGGGAGACAATGTATAAAGCCCTATAACAAAGACAAATTTTGAAAAATCAAAATAAAACTCAGCATGATTCGGTGTATATAAATTTTGGCCAATAAGTGTTTTTGTCACTAATGCCAAAGGGGGAGATTGTTGGCATTAAGTAGTATTGCCACTAGTGACAACACTTATTTGCATTCTGGATGCAAACCGAGAAGACAGTGCAAACCGAGCAGACAGTGCAAACCGAGCAGACAGTGCAAACCGAGCAAGTTAGTACAAACCGTTCAGGACAATGTAAACCGAGTAACATCTTGTCTACCGAGTCACCAATGCTTACCGAGTTCAATACCTACCGAGTGATCAGTATGAACCGTGCCTTCACTTCTACCGAGTGCATGACGATGCCGAGTAATGCAGTGGACGCCGAGTATCAGAAAGTCACCGAGTCAGTGTGAAGGAACCGAGTAACCATATTTGGGCCGACTTAGTAGCACTTATGTTTATTTGTCAAGCCGACTGTGCAATTGTAATTGTAATTTATTGTTTGAGACCTGTATATAAACAATGATGTAGAAATAAAAAAGGAACACACAAAAAAAAGGGAAAAAAAATATATGAAGTAGAAAATATGTGAAAGAAAAAAGGCAGAGATAAGCAAATTGCAGAAGGCTTCAGAAGTATAAGGTTTAGCAAAGACAAATTCATCACAGAAGGTGATCAGTACATCAGCAAATCTCATTCAGCAATCCAGTTGCAAAGCAGAGATCTACTGTTTCATTCTAACAGGTGAATCAGTACTAAATCCTTTAACCGGGTAGACTTAACAGTCTTTGTATAAATCTCTTTACCGAGTGCATACTTCACTGTATGTTTGTAAATCCTTTAACAAGGTGGATTTAGCAATCCTTATTGCTCCTAACAGGGCAGATCATCAGAAGTGATCAAATTGTAAGCCTTAACCGGCCAACTTTATTCTGCAGTATTAAAGCTTTGTGGGTTTCATCCCCACCCCAGTTTTACTTTCTTTTGGAAGGTTTCTGGGTAACCAAATCCATGTGTCATTATTGTGAATGCTTTTAAGTTTCATGCTTTCTGTATGCAAAGGTTAAAAGTAAAATACATGTTAAAATTAAAGAAAATTCGGAGTTACTGATTCACCCCTCCCCTCTCAGTAACTTGGTTAATTCCTGAATATTTCCAACAAACATATCTTCTATCATTGTGTTATTGTGCATGTATATCTTTCTATGGTTGTTTATTACATTTCTTACATGGTTAAAATCTATTAAGGTTGATAAAAGTTGTATTTATCTAATAACTAATTCACCCCCCCGCCCGCCCCCCCCCCTCTCAGTTATCTTGGTGGACTTTAATTTCTAACATATTTACCCTATTTTCATGTTGGAATCTATATCCAAATATCATAGAAATTATCTTGATGTCTTTCTCCTCAATCATCTCAATGGTCATGCCACGCTTATCACTGTGTGACTTACAGGCTTGTTCCACCTATTTCATGACATCCTTGCCAGTGGGAAGGATGGTGTCAGTCTTAGGTAATCCAATCATCTCATGAATGAGATTAGTAGTTATTCTGATAGGGACTTCACCAATCTAGAATAATTCATCTTGAATTCTACTCAAAAGAATATTTATCCATTCAGATTTGTAAAACTCATATGATGTAGCATACTCAACAATAAGGTTGTCTTCCAGGTGCACGTACTCATCTAGGAAGTTTTTGTCTAGATTCATCATGGTTTCTATGTGTGACCTAATTATATCTAATCCAATAGGTTCCTTCTTGCAATAAATATATGCATGTATGTCCTCTACATGCATAACTCCCATAGGAGTCCTAGAGAATGCTTCTTCCAAATCAGCTAGGGTAGACTTGAATGGATGCTTCTTAAATATGTACCTCTTTCTTTTAGCAACATTGAAAATAACTAGTGTAGCCATAACTTACTTGATCAAATGCTTCAAAGAGGTTTCCAAGGGTTTCTAAACTGTCGTGTCTAAACTAGGGCTTCATAACAAACTTAACTTCCTTTTGTTGATAATCCAACTGTAATTCTTCACAACTCAATTGCTTGAACTCTTGTGATCTTCAGATGCTCAAACTTGAATGAAAATGTGTGAATAAGGTATATTTGGTGACTATAAAAAAAACTTTCCACCATTAATTCTTTTCACGTAAACATAGCATCCCACAGAGAATTCCAATCTTCCTTTCTGCTATCGATTAGGCAGTGCACTCTTGCATACTGCATCAACTAGTTTCCAAATAGTTATATCTAAAGGTGCATACTCTAAAGGTGATTATACCAGCCATGTAGGGATCTAGCTCCCCCTATGACCATGATAGTCATTTAACCATAAATAGGAGGTGCATCCATCGTGGATGCATCCTCAACTATTTCATCAACATTATCCTTATTTTCTTTCTTCCAAATCAAGCTCACATCTTTTCTAGCTTACATAAAAATGACTTCTCTTGCTTGATCCAATATTGATCTTTTTGACTTTTTAGGGCTTTCTTATCTTTGTGCTTTTGATCTACAAAACTTTGAGATATGTCTAGCCTTGTTATAAGAGTGACAAATAAATGGAGGCCTTATATTCCTCAGTGCATTGATTTGAGTTACCATTTTGCACTGTCTAGCTATGTGACCATTATAATTACATATCTGACATGTAATGTTCTGAGGACTTCTGATATTCTATTGTGGATGACTTTTCTAATTTTTTTGGGTCTAATTTCTTTGATATGATCTACAATTCATAGCTCTATGACCAAACTTATTGCATGAATAATAGTAACCATTGAAAGGTCTTACCTCTTTACAATCTCTTGCTATATGACCATGCTCGTTACATACATAAAAAGTTGTTTTTATTGTCTTGCACTCATCTTTAGATGATTCTACTTTAGTGTTAGTGGGATCTTCAGACTCCTTAGCTTCTATAGGTTCTTTAGGAGATTTCATTCTATCTCGCATAGCATCAATCTGAACTTGGGCTTCATTGAATCCAATACCAAAGGTATCTCCTTTAATCTTATGTGCATACAACTGTGATTCTATTAGATCCTTTCTAGTGTGTAGTTTGTCAATATGATTCTTAGCTTCAGTTAATTCAGATTCCACTTGCTTCTTGATGTTCTCTAACTCCAAGATTTTCATGTTTGCTTACCTCAATTATTCATCCAATTGCTTATTTTCTTTGACCTGTTCTTCATAGAATTCTTGATTATTAAATAGATTTTCATCCAATTCTTCAATCTGATCCTTCAGAGATGTGTTTTCCTCATTCATCTTTTTGACCATTTTCCCTAAATCACTATTTAAACAATCCTTCAAATATTTTCTCAGTTTCTTGATGAATACTTGAGAACCACTAACCTTTAGTTTCAGTTCTTCAATTTCCTTTTTAGATCTATCAAGGTCTTCAAGAGTAGCTTCAAGATTCTTCTTTAGATGTTTCACTTCTTTTGAACCCATTATCTCCTCAAGTGGTTAAAATTGTCTTCAAATGACCAAATCTCTAATACCAATTGTTAGGAATGGGAACACTGAGAGG
Source organism: Chamaecyparis obtusa (assembly GCA_027943335.1). Lineage (NCBI taxonomy): Eukaryota > Viridiplantae > Streptophyta > Pinopsida > Cupressales > Cupressaceae > Chamaecyparis > Chamaecyparis obtusa. Next base: position 2,090,619 of record BSBK01000537.1, read on the forward strand.
GGGGGTGAATCAATGTTCAATATATTATTACTTTTTCTGATATCTTGAAACTTAAATTAATTGCTTATGTATTGAAATGAATATCAATGCAAGTAAGATAAAAAACCATAACACATAACACCAGCTATGATTATAGGGAAACCTAAATAGGTAAAAACCTCGATGGGAATTGAAACCAACTAATAACTACACTAGTGTATTATGATCCCTGTTAGAAGATCTTGCAACCCTGTTAGGAGTTGTTCTTTACAATGTATTAAGTACAGTGACTTGTTCAAGGGTCAAACCTATTAGGAGTATTTTACAATAAAACCTATTAGGGGTGAGGACACACTGTCCTAGAGCTCACTTCTCAAGTGGTGAAGGCTACAACCTTCTGAATCTTAGATACACACTATATTTGCAAGGTGAACTGTTGCTCTGACACTGCTTTCTTGATTAGTTCCTTATGTGTGTTGATGCTTTAGCCTCTTGTAAAGCTCTACAACATTCTAACTACTCTTTGCATACTTCTTCTCTACATCTCATCCCATGCTTAATTACAAAGGTGCATGTCTTATTTATATGTACTAACAAAACTATTCACTAGGTCAGCCTTCAACCTATTACATACAATGCTTCCAAATGAATTGGCTCAAGTGTGTTTACATATAATGATATTAACATGTCTATAACCTAAATATAATAGGTGCATAGCCTTTACAAAAAAATATTATAAGCAATAACCAAATTACCAATAAATAGAACCACGCTCTATTCTGTTATGTCACTCACTATATGTGTCATTTCATTTGGCTATAACTTCTTCATACTAGCTCATATGATCATGCGCTCTTAGACTTAGCATGATTAAATACTCAAAAGCTTATCTTCAATGGTGCATGCCATAACTCAATAATACACATGTGCACTGATGCTCTATTCATCTGGTGCTCTACTAACTATCCAGTCTTCCATACTTAGCCATTTTCCAATCTTGTGACTAAGTGCGCTGACTCCAAAACTCTATATGACTTTGTTTCCATAATGACATGGTGCAAGAGCACCTAGGCTAGCCTCCATGGTTAGTGTGTTTTTGGCTTATAATTGACTCTAGCCAAGTCAAGAGGTTAGATAGTTTGTTTTAAGACCTTAGAAGGTCTCTTGCTATGTTGGCTAGGTGAGTTAGTCATTAGGACTAAGGTCACAATAATAGCCTTTGTTAGTTGTTTATTTAATTTCATAAGTTAGAAGCTTAGCTTAGGTGAGAGTCTTAAATGTGTTCTAAACACATCTTGTCATTGTAAAGATTCTATAAGGTTATAAATGGCTTTGGATCCTTGAGACATAGGAGGTTAGAAGTCCTAGAATATAGGAACATGGCATATGTGGAAGTTGCCAAATGTTCAAAAGAAGTTGTCGTCAACTTTCTAATTATTGCAAAAGATTGCATGTCATCCAGTTATCTTTTAATTCCCTTAAAATTAGGAGATGGTGCTTGGCCAATAGGCCCTAGAAAGGAGGAAATGGAATCTAATGTTATTGAAGACTCAAACATATAGTTTCATTATGCATTGTAATAGTTTGGAAGAAACAATATAGAGCTCTCCAAGTGATTTTCAGTGTAATACCCAAGACTTTGTGTTGATATTCCTATTCGATGGATTGAAAGACTAAATATAATGCTGGATTAGGTTTCTATAGATAGTTAGGATACTTTTTCATTTGAAGAGAAACTCAATTTGAGTTCATCTAAGTACTCATTTTTGGTATTCTAGTTCAGGGAGTCTATTTTTATCTTGTTTTGAGTAGTTTAGAGAGTCATGGCTCCTCCATGAAATCTAACCATGGATAAACATTCATGTTAGATGGAAATGGTAGAGGATTCATTTTTTTATATATTTTTAGGAGTTAGGAGTCTTGAAATCATGATGAACTATTTTATATGCTAGGCCCTAGGCGAGTTTTGGAAGCCCAGTTAGAGGTCTAGAGGTGAAAGAAGTGAAGAAACATTGCAAGGTTGTACGGATCCATAATACTCCAGGAATTTTTCATGAAGGTGAAAATCATATCTATCCATTATATGTAGATAGGAGTCATACCAATCATTTTGGATTTGGTTTGAACAAGTTTTCTAACAAGTTCACTGTTTAGTCCGAGAAATTAGGCCTATTAGGCCTCTTGTCCTAGTTTGTAGGAACCCACCGTACGGTCAATTTCAGACCTAGAAACCTTATGAATGTTTTAAAATTTCCAAAAGGGTACTCAAATCAAGTATTATATTTTTTAGTTGTTTGGAAAATTTTTTCAAGAAATAGAAAAAGGTGACTAGTAATGGCTACTAGAATAGGCCTATTTTTAAGGTCAATTCATGATGAATCATGGAAGCTGATAAGAAGATGATTGAAGACCCTTCCAAAATGGACCAAATGGGAAAGAATAACAGTATTTTCATGATGGAGAAGACCCTTGCAATGTTGGAGAAAGTTTATGGAGATTTGACACTTAGAGCCTTCTAAGTGAGTGTGGAGAAGTGAATCAAAACTAAAGTGTTGATCTTTCAAGGTGAAGTTTTCAGAGATTGACTCTTATAAGTAGAGTTTTAATAGGTCTTAGTTAATGATCTAAGCCTATTGGAAGATAATATAGAGGAATAAGATACTAGGAGGCAACTGAAGTCTCTTGGAGGGTGCAAAAGATATCCTTGAAGTTTATCATACATCATATTGGTATCAGAGCTTGGTTGATCAAGCTGGTGGTTAATGTTGAAACATTTTGAATTAGTAGGAGAGAATACACTAGATAAAGCCATGGTGACTAATGAGAAACTAGCCAAGAAGGTTTAGGAACAAGAGGAGGATAACAAATTTCTAAGGCAAAGACTAGCTCAAATGAAGCTGCTCTTGGGTGATGTCCAAGACAAAGTAGATAAGGTCAAGGATAAGATTGACAAAAAGGAAGAAGCTGAAGCAAGGGAGAAGGAATTAGATTTGGAAGAAAAAGAACCAACACCTAACCCTATTCTTCTTGAAGATCCATTCTTAAAGGCATTAAAATCATTGAGTGGTAAAGCTTTGGAAGGTGTCCCACTATTTAGTGGACAAATGGATCTAGATTAAGTTGTGGATTGGATTGATAGAATAGAGAACCATTTTGAATGTGATGGTATCTCTGAGGCACAAAAAGTTATGGTTTCCAAGTCTAGACTAAGAGGTTCTACTCTTACTTGGTGGAAGTTTGTGCAAACTGAGAGAGAGAAGGATGGAAAAGGTCCTATTGTGATATGGAAGGGTATGGTATCCAAAGTCAAGAAAACCTACCTTCCTGATGATTATGAAGTCCAAATGCATAGAAGGAGACACAATCTTAGGCAAAAAGATTTGGATGTCCAAGCCTACACCGAGGAGTTTCAAAAATTGTGTTTGAGGTCCAAGGTAGTTGAAGAAGAGAGCATCAAGCTTGCAAGATACTTGAACGGCCTCAAATGGTCAATTCAAGAGGAGATGAGCCTAGTGAACTTCAAATATATTAGGCAATGCTATCAAATGGCCTTGAAGATAGAGGAGAAGAGCAAGAGAAAGCAAGAAACCTCCTAAGGCAAAGGCAAAGGCAAAGATACCAAAGGTCAAAGAGGTGGCTATGGTGGAAGAAGTTCTGATTCAGGAGCTCAAGGTGAGGTAAAGTTCAATGAGTAGCAAGAAGGAAGCTCAAGTAGAGGTGGTAGAGGAAGAAATTATAACTCTAGCTTTAGAGGAAGAAGTTGTGGTTCATCACAAGGAGGAAGAGGCAATTATTTCACCAATATGAAATGCTACCATTGCAATCAAATGGGGCACCCTACCTATAGATGCCCGGAGAAAGGTGGTTCATCACAAGGAAGTGACAAGAGGACTAATTTAGTTCAAGATGAGTCTAATGTAGTAGAAAAACATGTTGAGGTACCACTAAATTTAGAAGGAGAGAACCTCATGATGAGGACTCTAATCAAAGAATTTGTGAAGGAGGAGCCAAGCCAAAGGAGATCTTTGTTTGGGATCAAATGCAAGATAATGGGGAAATTATGTAGGTTCATCATTGATTCAGGCTCTATTGATAATATAGTGTCAGAGGAAGTAGTTAGCAAACTCAAGTTGACAAGAATAACCCATACCAATCCTTACAAGGTCACTTGGCTTAACAAAGGCCAACATGTGTTAGTGAATGAGAAAGCATGGGTGGAGTTCTCCATTGGAAGGTACAAAGACAAAGTGTTGTGTGATATGTTTCCTATGGATGCATGTCATTTTATCCTAGGTAGACCTTGGAAATTTGACCACCAAGCCATACATGATGGAGGAAAGAATTCCTTTTCTTTCAAGAAGGACAATCTAACATTCAAAATTTAGTCATTGTTAGAGTATGCTAAAGTGAAGACAACAGGTCCAAAAGTTCTTACGGTAGGTGAAAAAGAGTTCCTACAAACCATGGAAGAGACTGAAGGCATAGGCTACGCATTGGTGTTGAAACCAAGAGAGGGAGATGAAGGCAAGGTAGCCAAAAAGACTGAATTACCAAAGGAGATTCAAGGTATGTTGCATACTTACCAAGGCATTGTAAGTGATGGACAACCATCAGCCTTACCCCCTCAAAGATCCATAAGCCATAGGATATACCTTATCCTAGGAGCTACCCTACCTAACAAAGATGCTTACAAGATGACCCCTTAACAAAATGAGGACATAGCAAGACAAATACAAGAGCTCTTAGACCAAGGCCTAATTAGAAAGAGTATTAGTCCATGTGTTGTACCCACCATACTTGCACCTAAGAAAGGAGGAACTTGGAGGCTATTTACTAACTCAAGAGCTATCAATAGGATAACCATAAGGTATAGGTTCCCTATCCCTAGGATTGAAGACTTAATGGACTATTTAGGTGAAGAAAAGCACTATAGCAAGATAGACTTGAAGAGTGGCTACCACCAAATAAGAATCCATGAAGGTGATAAATGGAAGACAGCCTTCAAGACCAATGAAGGGCTGTATGAATGTCTTGTCATGCCATTTGGTTTGTCAAATGCCCCCTCCACATTCATGAGGCTCATGAATGAAGTACTCAAGGACTATATAGGAAAGTTTGTAGTTGTATATCTAGATGATATACTTATTTTTAGCAAGACAAGGAGTGATTATTTGGAACACCTTGACATTGTCTTCAAGAAGCTGCATGAGGAGAAGTTGATGATCAACTTGGAGAAGTGTGAGTTCATCAAATCAGAGTTAGTGTACCTTGGGTTTTTCTTATCACATGGAAATCTGAAAATGGATAAGAGAAAGGTGGAGGCTATCATGAATTGGCCTACTCCAAGGTCAGCAACAAAGGTAAGGAGTTTTCATGGTCTTGCACAATATTATAGAAAGTTCATAAGATAATTTAGTGCAATTTGTGCTCCTATGTTGGATACTATCAAAGGAGGAATGAAAACCAAATTTGTGTGGAATGAAGATGCTAACAAGAGCTTTGAGTTGTTGAAGGAAAGGATAGCTACCCAACTTGTTTTAGTGTTGCCAAGCTTTGAGAAGTTATTCACCATTGAATGTGATGCTAGCAATGTAGCAATTGGGGCTATTCTAAGCCAAGAGGGAAGATCGATGGCTTTCCATTCTGAAAAGTTAAGTGAGGTTAAGAGGAAGTACTCCTCATATGTCCTAGAGATGTATACATTGGTCCAAGCTCTAAGAAAGTTGAGGCACTACTTTCTTCCCAAGGAATTCATTGTGTATTCATGCAATCAAGCACTTAGTTTCATGAATTCACAAGAAAAATTGAGTCACATGCACATGAAGTGGGTTGAGTACCTACAAGCTTACACCTTCAATATCAAGCACAAGAAGGGTGTACTAAATAAGGTGGCTGATGCATTGTCAAGAAGAGCCCTCACACTTCAATAAATTCAATTGAAAAGAATGGGGATAGATCATTTCAAGGATCTATATGTAGATAATGAGGACTTTGCTGATATTTACAAGGTATGTGCTGAATACAAGAATCATTTTCATAGTAAATATGCTGAATATACATTGCAAAGTGATCTCTTGTTCAAAGGGAATCAATTGTGTGTTCCTAGAGGCTCTATTAGAGAGAATTTGATTCAAGAAAAGCATAATGGTGCTTTGAGTGGTCACTTTGGGATCACTAAGACTCAAGACTTTGTTTCAAGGTTTTAATTTTGGCCTAGAATGAATCTTGATGTTAGGAGGTATGTGGAAAGTTGTGTTGTATGTCAAAAGGCCAAGGGCACTTCTACAAATGCTGGTCTTTATCAACCACTACCAATTCCTACTAGGCCATGGGAATGCTTAAGCATGGATTTTGTAGTTGGGTTACCCAAGATAAGACAAGGAATGGATAGTGTTTATGTGGTTGTAGATAGGTTCAGCAAGATGGCTCACTTTGTGCCATGCAAGACCACAAATGATGCAAGTCAAATAGCATCTCTATTCTTCAAAGAGATAGTAAGAATCCATGGGTTACCTATCAGCATTGTGTTAGATAGGGACACTAATTTTATTAGTCATTTTTGGAAGAATCTTTAGCAAAGATTGGGCACTGACTTATCTTTTGGATCAGCCTACTATCCCCAAACTAATGGTCAAACTGAGGTTGTTAATAGAATCCTTGGGAATCTACTAAGATGCTTGACTAAAGAGTACATATAGCAATGGGATTAATTGATTGGGCAAGCTGAATATGCCTACAATGACACCTTAAATAGATCTACAGGGAAGAGTCCATTTGAGATAGTTTATGGACTACATCATGTTGGCACCTGCAAAATTTCATGGCCCTACCATTGTTCTTTCGGTCTCTGTAGTTGTTTTTCCCTATTTTCTAGATAAGCCCTTGGTAATATTTCAAAAATCTAGCTGTTGTAGTGAAATGCCCTAATTTACCCCGGCCTCATTCTAATCTTTCATTACCTTTTTGAGCCACTTAAAAGTCCTATAACACATGTGCACTTTTCATTTCTCAGTCAGTCGCATGATCACTTAGTCCCTGATAGTTAAAACTTCTTTTATGCGATCATGTGACTGTGTGTTCGCGTAATATCTTAGTCTCTGGTGGTTACCAGTTAATATTAAGCGACCCGGTGAATGGTTTGTCTTTCCTCTTTGGTCACATGTTTGCATGGTCTGTGGGCCCAACATTTTTCAATCTTTCAGATCAACGGCTGGTGTATGCTCTCATGGGTTGTGTTAGAACCATGAGATCATGCGACAGCCGCCTGATCTTTCGGTGTATTTCTTTGTGGATCTATTGCCACACAAGCTAATTTAGCAGCTCTTCATTGGTCCATATTTTAATGTGGTTGTAGTTGTTAGTGGGGCTGACAATTTTAGGGGTTCAGAGGTTCTCACAATGGTAGAGCATCGAAAGCCAGCGTATGATCTTAAGGGTTATTTCCGACACATGAGGCTATAAGACCAGCCATTGATTCTTTTCTATGTCAGAGGTCTGTCAAAGCAATATAAAAAGGTTAATCCAATGATTGTCATAAGATTTGATAGAATTTGTCAGAGGCTTGTGGTTTTACGATAACCATTGATTCTACTTCATGACATGATCTTTTCTTTCAATGGGTCCACTGCTATGTGTGCATGATTTGGCGGTATCTGATTGGTCCATGGGTGAAAGACTCGATATGTTTTTAGTGGGCCTAAATCTTTCAGGGGGACTGATAGTGTGGCAAGATCTACGGTCTTTCGCATGATCACATGGAATCTTTCCAGGCCATGTGATCATGTGACCACCGTCTGATTTACAATCTTATAGAGAGTGGGTCCTTTATCAGTGATGACTGAGCAGTTTCAGCAAGTGATGTGGTGACAGGTGGCACAATGTGGGCCCAAGTAGAGGTCTAAGGTTTGGCAGTCCTAACAAATAAGGTTAGCGGCCTGATGAATTTCAATGCTTTTCACTCATTTGTGAAATGAGATGGTGGTACTTTAAATTGATTGGCGATTCAGTGAAGGAAGGTCATGTGATCACTAAATTTTTTAGTGGTAGCATAATGTGTTTTGAGAACTGGCGGAACCCTTATGTCGCCTGTTCACCAAATGTGACCGGGGTAGGTTCATTTCCTTTGTTCGCTAGTTCACAGGGTTAAAGGTGGGTTAGTTTTTTCATTGCATGAATAGGGAAAAGATTTTGTTGCATGATTGCTAAATGTAAACCAGGATTCCTATAGAGTCAAGATCATAAAGCCTACGAAACATGTAGATCTGACGGTCAGGACTTAAAGTTGACCTAATTTCAAATGTCAACCGCTAATTTTCTGCTGGCACTTGGAAATAGCCATTGAAATTCAAATTCAAATTTCTGAAGGTTTCTCAACAATAGAAAGGACCAGAATTTATGATTTTAGCAGCAGGATTTGATGAAGCTATTGTGCCGACTACTACAGGATGGTCCAGAGGGTTTGATGATTGATTGCAGATGCTGGTACCATCATAAAATGGACATAGGAAAAGCTCAAGGTGTGTTGTAGGTGTAAAAATAGATTGAAATGGCATGGTGTTTGTGTGATCTTCGGTACAAATCAGAAGATTTTCATTGATGAAGATCAATTTTGGGTCCGTTTGTCCAGGTTTCTTGGTTTTCTCCCTTGGAATTAGTTGCTGATTGATATTAGTTGGTTTGGTGGGTGAAATCCTAACCCTAGCTCTCTGAAGCTTATTGCATCCTAAATTCTTTGAGGATCCCAAGATAGCTAGTGGTTTAAGTAGTAAGAATCCTAATTTTGTAAGGGTTTTGAAACTTTTTGGGTCTCCTAGCTTTCTAGTTTTCCAATCTTTTTGGTTTCTGGTTCCAGTCTTTGGCAATCCAAGGGATTCTATTCTTTGGTTCCATATTCTTGATGGTTGAATGTTGATAATACAAACTTTGCGGAGTAGATTATTGATCCTATGATTTTGAGTAAATAGTTTACTTGTATGTATTGATACACTTCCATGAAATATAATATAATTTCTACCTTGGTTCTATTATTGTCTCTTTGCTTTGTGTTTATTCTTGTCTATCTCTATTTGTAAGGTATCTAGAACATACTAGTTGTAAGGCAACTATCTAATTGTTGCATGAGTTTCTTTCAAGGAAAGAATTAAATCCTTATGTGCAATTTCAGAGAATGAATACATCTGTGGAAGATCTTGATGGTAGAAAACCTAGATTGAGAAGATAGTTTGTAAGGCATTCTATCCAAATTGTATGTGGTTTGTAAGGCATATCACTGTATTTCCTAGAAATTCCTCTATTGATTTATGTTAGACTCTTTTCCCAAAGGATTAGGCACTAATCTGATCTTTGTCATTCAAATACCTTTCAGTCATCAAACACAAATTTCATCATTACCAATACTATTTCATTTCATGTTCATGTACCTAAAAAATAGGACTGTCCCTAATGTTTTAGAGTCCATAGTTGCTGATTCCTTGAAGAGTGAATCAAAGGTTAGCCTTCCTTGAGTTTTACTCATAAAAAGAAGAAGGACTCATCACCCTTATGCCATTGTTCATGTTATCATACTAGGAGTTTCACTAGTCACATTCTGCAATAGGTTGTTCTCAACTATCTTCAGAATTATCTTCCATAAAAGTACCCCTAATAAACTCAATAGCATGACAATGAAGACCTAATCCACCATTCCATAGTTTACTTAAAATATAGTAACCTATTTGTAGGCAATACCCACCTAAGTTCTGTGGAGCTCAAAGTAGAAGGAGGATCTTATCCAATCCTCATCAATTAGGCTTTTCTTGCAAACTTGGAAACCTATTTACTAAGAATCAAGCCAATGTCCTTGCCAAGTTTGACCCACAAGAAAAATCCCTAACACATCCAAGGGGTGTCTATGAGTTGAGAGATCTAAATGATGGAGTTAAAGAAAGTGGCTATGCTGATGATTTTGCATATGCAATGAAAGAGGTTCATGAAACAATGAGGGAGACCTTAGTAGACAACACCAACAAACACAAAGCAAAGGTGGATGAAGGTAGAAGGATAGTTGAGTTCAATGGTGGTGATCTTGTCATGGTGCACCTAAAAAAGTCAAGGTTGCAAAAAGGAGTACCTTAAAAGATGCAAATGAGGAGAATAGGACCCTGTCGTATATTAGCAAGGTATGGGGACAATGCTTACAAAGTAGACCTGCTGAAGGACAGTTGACTGTCTAATGTTTTCAATGTTGTAGACCTTGTCCATTATAAAGGGCCTCAAGAAGACATGGACCAGACCATACACGAAGTGATCAGGGATGTTGAAGACTTACAACTCCCTACTACTACAGATATAGGACCAGATAGAGTACTAGATACTAGGGTCTATAAAAATGGGCTATAGGTTCATTAACCTCCTACATCTTCAATTCGAATGAAATTGACATCAAAGTCCTAACTTAAGGCACATCTTCATATTATTGAATCCTAATTGATTATCCTAAATTCTGCATTAGGGAATATTCCTAGCAATATTCCTATTTATCCTAATTATTCTTTAATTTAATAATTATTTGGTGATAAATCTTATTTATCCTAAAGTTTGATTAATTGAATATTTTAAATATTTAATTAATTAGATTTAATACTACCACTTAACTATTTAATTATATTTAATTAAATTTATTCCTAAATTGTATTATTTAATTTTCATAATAAATTAAAAATCTTATGACTAATTGATTAAATTCTTATTTAATTAATTAATGTCAGTTGTCAATATTTAATAATATAGTTTTTGAATAAAGTTTGATTCAATAATTGATTAATCCATAAATCAATTATTTTATTTCAAAAATCAGTTAAGTTGAGAATAAATAACTTTATTTATTAAATTAATTTATAATTAAATAATGCACAATCAGAAAAGTAGACAACTAGAAATTAACAATCAATTTTTAAATTGAAACTCAACATCTGATGATGAGTTGAAATATGATCTAAAGCTCTATTTTGAGATAAAAACTTCTTTTGCATGATTTTATGAGTTTATTTATTCTTAATTTCTTGTTAACTCAAAAATCAACTCGAGTTTGTCAAGAGTGATTTATGGCTTTTATAATGCATCCTCAAAGCCCTAGATTTCTATAAAATCAAGGCTCAGCTCTTCAAAAAGGTCTGGCAATCAACACTTGAATTTGCATAATTACTCTGGTGAATTGGCAATTGAAGGATTGAGCACTTGCGACAAGTGATTTGTGAGATCTTTCATAGTTGATCATTAGCTTTTACATAGTTTCATATCATAGTTTTCATTTTCATTCATATCATTCTTAGATTAAATCTACATTCAATCTCAATTTCATTCATTTAGCTTAGAATCATACAATTTCTCATATTATTGCATAGAAAATATAAAAATCTAGATTAATCTGCATTCATAGTCTTTCATATTTTGCATTCAAATCCTTCATTTAGGTGTTGCATTGTCACTGATCTTGATTCCAGTCTGAGAACATCATACTCGTACCTACTAGAAGGCATTAAATCACCTAGTTAGCATAGTTTCAATTATTTGCAAGATTTTGATTTCTGCTAACCTCTAGTGTTTTATTGAAGTGTTGTGTCTATAGCTAGGTACAAAATTCAAACACACATTTCTAGCACCCATGGGGCCTTGAAACGGGTTTCCTTTCTATTCTATCAATCTTCTATCATTTTCAAGTTTTTTTTAGATCTGGTATTCTCTACAGGATGTTATTTTTTGTTTCTTTTTTGCCTGCAAAAAAGAAAAAAAAAAAATTAGCACTTTTTGAGTAAAAATGGACGCCGCCATTGCGCTCAGAGGGCCCGGGAGCTTTGATACACATTTTCCTATCAAAACTATGATTTTTAAAATTTTGTCTGTACTTCCATACATCTCTATACAGATTCTCGTGCAAGATTTATCACTGCATCGTGTGACATTTCACTGGTTTTAGCCTTTTCTCATGTGAGACCACATCTTGACTTGTGCAACATTTTGCTGGTCTGGCATTTTCTCGCATGGGACCACATCCTGATTCGCGCAAGACCGCATCCTGTCTCGTGCAAGATTTTTCTTCAGAGACACAAAATTTTCAGATTTGTACTTTCAAATCATTGATTTCTAATGCTTATGGTTTGTTGTTGATTTGTCTTGATTTTTTACTTTCAGATGTGTGCTAAATTTTGGATTGCAGAGCATTAGACCTAAGGTATTCTTCTCAAGCTGATAATATTTTGATTTGGATTAAAATAAACTCTCACATGTCAAGCTTGTGTGACTTTTCTTGCTTTCATATCACATACTTCATTTTGGGCTATAAAATGAACATAGATTTTCTTTCTGCATATCTGTTACACATAGTAAATAGGCCCTATGAACACTATTTGTGGATGATCTTGAGAGACCGAGCTTCTTTCGCTTGTTTATTCATGTGAAACTCCTCTTGATTAAGGATCCCCTTGTAGGTAGGGAAGGCACTGAGAGTGTCTCACATTCTACTAGATTTGTGCATCTTCAAATTTTGATTGATACATTCTCTCTCCAGGGAGGTTGATAGATCATAAGCGGTTGACATCATAGATCTTTGTGAGATAATCTTGGTCTTAGCATGTCAGATTAATCTATCTGCTTTGTTTTGGTTAAAAGTGAAAAGGCTAGAGGACTATGCTCTACTCCCTTTTTGGGTAGTATCAAAAACTCAAATCCTTGAATTTGGAACCAGTCCCCATGTAGTATCTTTTGTGAGTCACCTTTAGAGAGGGTTAACCGTAGTGGACATTCCCTTAATTGGGTCAACCATGTGGATGGAACCTCAAGCGATAATGGCTATTTTCACTGTGGTAGTAGTAGTCGCTATATAAATGTCCTTGTGGAGGAAATCTTCACAAGTGTGGTCTCTTGTTGGATTATCAGATCTCCATAGCAGCTCCTAATTGATTAAATTATTGGACTATGTCAAAACCCTGGTGCACCTGGATTGGAGTTCACCCTCTTGAGATCACAAAAGTTGTAGAGTTAGACCATTACTACAAACCCTAGTGAGGCCAAATTTTTCATTTTCTAGGAATATGTGTGTTATTGAAAAACTTTTGAGAACATACACAGTTAGCATTTTTGGGGATTAGCACAATAAGTCACTATTGCTTGTTCATGCACAAGGTTGCTTTTGCCCTTGTTCATTGTTTTCAGATGATTTTCTACTTCCCTTGCTTGTTGTTTTGCATGCTTGATATCTACTTGGTTATTCAAAATGGACTATTACACTAATCTTCAAAATTGGAGAGAAAACTTTGCAAACAATCTGAAACTGAAAAGCCCAAAAATTGCAAAATCTGAAGTGAAATTCCTCTCTAGAGTCAAAAGTCATCCCACAGTCTCAGATTTTTGTATGAGTTTTTAGAAAAAGTCATTTCACAACCCCTGTATTGTCATACGATATCCAGTATATTATTGTACGAGTGTTGTCACCAGAAATTAAAAGAACAATTATCCCTGGTAGCAATTGTTGTACGAGTCTTGCAACTGTCATTTGATAGCATACCCAGTGTTGTACGAGCTTCCAAAAACTCATTTGAGAATTTTAGAAAAAGTTGTCAGAGATTGGTCAAACTTGTCAAAAATCTAGTTTTTATAGCCTATTTCCAAATTTTGTCAAAATAGTCACTATGTCAGGAACAGAGTAGAAACTAGAACAAATTCATTCATTTTCCTAAAGTGAGCTCTTGAGTCTGATTTTTCCTTTTGATTTATTGATTTGAATCTTTTTCATCTTGTGTCAAAATTATCTTCAAATTCAGTCTTGTTACTAAAATGGCTAAGTGTTGTGATCTCATGCCCACCATCTGTTGGGCATCTACCCACACTATTGTGGCATAGTATCCTTCATTTACATCCAAACTAATCTTCAATCAGCCAATCTTGACAAGGTTGTGTCATTCGATCTTCTTGAATCAGGTCATTCTTCAGTTGTCTTCATCTTTCTTTCTTGCTTCACCCAACGTTAATGGTGGAAACTAGAGCTTCCTCACATAATAAATCTAGAGAAGCACTCAAAACTATACCTTTGACTACTCACAAGGGTCCAACTCTTGAGAAAATCTACAATTCCAGTCTTTACAAAGATGACAGTCTTGGTGATTTTTGATTGAAAACTAGTTATATACCCCCCCCATCAACTCATAGAGGTAATAAAAAAACTCCTCCTCACACCATCCCAGGGAGTCCTAAAACTCCTAACATGTCTTTGTTGGAATTAGGAGAGATAGGTATTGAGAGGGGAGGGGTGAATCAGTGCCTTCAAAAATTTTACTTCTAAAACCTTTCAGATCTATAACTGTGTACTATGATAGCCAATCAAAATAACTTGAATATAATTGCATAAATCAATCATCTAGTTAACTTTAGAAAGTAAACAACATGAAATCAATATGACAATCACATAACAAAAGTATTTTGGTAACGCAGAAACCCTTGTAAGAAGGTAAAAACTGTGGTGGGGATGACACCCACAAATTCTTCACTACTACAGATAGAAAAGGTTTTCCTGTTAAGGCTACAAGTTTTGATCACTTCTGGTGATCTTACCCTATTAAGAGTAACATATTAGATCAACTAGATCTACCTAGTTATAGGATTTAAAGAACACTAATGAAGTGTGTACTTGGTTAAGATATTTACATAAGACTGTTAAGTCTACTCTGTTAAGAGATTTATCAAAAACTCTATCACAATTGTTAGAAAGTAATAGGCAATTATCTGCTAGTTGACAACTCAATTGTCTAAAATAGATCTATAAGTGCTCATCAAAATATCACCTTATCTGTGATGGTTCTCTACTCTATTCTACTCAGTAGCCTTCTCTAATTCTGCTCAATCTAATATCCTCTGTACTTTGTTCTGCTTGATAAACTGATTGTCTTGAAGTTAGGCAATGTCTTCAAGTGCTTCGTGATTCATATATATTAGTTCACCAACCTCATAAAATAGTGCGAACATAAAAAATATATAGTGTTCTTTTTTTTCTATTTTAGCAAAAAATTAGGTTACAAGAATTATCATAACCCTAAGATCTACAGTGCAAAATAACCTAGATCAACTATTACAATAAGATAAACATTACATTTAATGAGTATCTTTTACAATAAATACTTCTCGATCTTGGTAAACCATTTTATGATTTGTTGTAACCATTTTCATAGATGAATGTGCCATTTTAGATTACTATGTCATTTTTTGTGATCATCGGTAAACATTGTATAATCTACTCGGTGTATACTATGATGCTCGGTGTTTACTGTCCATCGGTGTTGGTGTCATTGGTGCTCGATAAACTATGTGATGCTCAGTGTAAAGGCTTTACTGACTGCTCTGTCTTACTTCTGGTTACTGACCAACTCAATATAAGTAACCGACCAACCTATTTACTATCCTTTGATACTAATGAAAACCTTAAATGCTCAATAGAGATTAACAATCTCCTCTTTGGCATTAGTATCAAAACTTTGAATGTATATAGACAGAATGTTTCTATATATTCCTTATGTCTCCAGCATATACATATCCACAACAAAAAATTTCTAATTACAAAGTACTCCCCCTCAGTGCATGCTCCCGGTAACATATACATATCAAAGTATACTTATTTGGCATATACATGTTTTCCCCCTTTTTGATAGTAATGCCAAATGCAAAAAATATATATAATGTATACTTACATCTGACCAAAAATGTTTGGATGGGTTTTCTTTACAGACTCCAAGAGGTTGTCCCATTCCTCTTTCAAGTTGGTAAGAGCAATATGCTCAAGACTGACTTGTGCATGCATATCAAAGATATTACCCAACACCGAAATCTCTAGTGTTGCTACAAGTCATTCAGCTTTGACAATATGCGCTTCAAAACTTTTTAGGTAAGGAATGAGTTCTATTTGTAACTCTATAACTTGATCAGTGATGCGTGCTTCTTGTTTCCTTAGATCTGCTATCAACTATCAGAGTTCCTGAATTCGGTGAATATGCTTTAAGAAGGCATTTAGCTCAGTGATAGCAGCTTGTGTACTCAACTTTATATCTGCTTCTAAACCTTTTGTCTTTTCACTAACTTCTACAGTGAAGGTGTCTGAAGTACAAAGCTTGATTAGAAATTGGTAGATTATCTGGGTAATAGATTTTACCTCGGTAATGACCTTAGATAATTTTACCTTTTTCAGTGCCACTTCTGTGCTTATCCTTTCTACCAATTTTTTCTAAATCTTTGATTCTGCCCATTCTTCTATTCATTTGTGTGCATCTATATTAGGGGCATTGATTTTGTCGGTGAGTGTAGCAAGTTGATCTATGATGGGAGTATTCTCATCAATATTTGTCTCTGGTACTATCTATTGCAGAATATCCCTCACATCATTTAACACTTCTTTACATTTGTGTTCTTGCCTTAACTTTTCTTGTGCCGCTTTCCTTGAACATAATTCCCCATATCTACTTAGTTCCTCAGGGCTTAGGGTTCTCAGGTCACATTCTGGTATAATTATGACTTCATCAATGGTGACCAACCCTTTTTCTTTCTTCTTCTTCTTCTATGCAATAGGTGACTTCTCACTTATAACAATAGCTTTTTCTCCACTTTTCAGAGTATCTTTCACAATTGACACCGTATCTTCCTTCTTCTGCTCCTCGGTAGAGGGTGTGGGAGTCTCAGTTGTAGTGTTAGGTGGGTTCACCTTAGTTGACTTTGTTTCTTTTAGTTCCTTTGTTACTATAGACTGTGCCTCTATTTTGGTAGGCTCATTTGTATCTACAAGTTGCTCAGGTGCTTGTATCCCTGTTGTATCTTTATTTTTCACAGGATGAGAAGCATCAGGTTGTACTTGTGAAAGTATCTCAACTACCTCTACAAGTACAGGTAGTTCACCCAGTAAAGATGTGAACACACTATCAATGTCTAATGCTTCATCTTTGTTGGTGCAATTGTCACAACTTCATCATCCTCATCATCAGGATCACTGTTAGTGATGTACTCAATGAGTGCATCATCATTGGTTTTCTTCTGCAAGTGGATCTTTACTTGATCCAGTGCATCCTATGAAATTATTATTTCTTCCTTTTGTTCGGTGATATCAATTACCTCGGTAACTAATAAACTAGTGTCCTCTATTTTCTTTCCTTTGTTATCATCGATGAAAATGCCTTTACCTTTTGAACTATGTCTCTTCTTAGACAGTTTCAGGAATGCTTCCTATTCAGCTTTCTCTTCTGCTTTCAAAATTGATGTCCATAGAGAATCACATGTGACATCCATATCACCCACATTCTTATCCATTATCTACATAGCTCTATTCTTGACTATAAATCTAGCATGATACTTTGTCATGTATTCACTTACAACAACATAGCTAAAGTGTGAGGTTGCACGACTTAATGATCATTCTCTTTTCCTTTTCTTTGTATCTAGTGCAATAGCCCATCTCTCATTTATTTTTTCATCAAGTTCCTTCAGAAATTGACATGTGAATTCCATTGGTACTCTCTTGAATTTAATCATCATCTAGATGATAGCATGTTCTAGCTTTGTCTTGTCCTCAATTGACATTTTGTCAAATTTTCCTATGCCTAGATCTGTAAGATTCCCATTCTCAATTATGTCTTCAATTATTTCTTCTATTGTACTTTCCCTGTTATGAACTAACTTGAATTGATTAGGATCATTTTTAGTGTCAATCTCCTCTATATCTTCTTTACTTCTTATGTATTTCCTCTTTTTCTTCAGTATCTCATCTACTTTCTTGTTCTTTCTCTTAACATATTTCTATGTCAGTGTAGCTACTCTTCTTTTTTCTACTTTTACTACTTCTTCATTCTTGGTAGGTTGTGTTGTAGTTGACGAATGTGTCTTCATTCCTTCTTCACCATTGATGGGAGGAACCGGTTTGATATCCTTTTCTTTGTCTAACTTGGTCTCCTTGCTATCATAGGGCTTGTTAGCCAACTATAACTGACCTTCGGTTGGTCCTTTAACCAGTGACTCCTTAGATGAGTCAAATGCATTTCCATATTTCGTTGTGAGATCTTTTCTCATTTTCTTCACCCTTCTAGACATTTTTCTAATCTCTATGTCTATAGTGATTCTTGACTTAGCTTCCTCATATATGCCAAACCTACTGGTAGTAATGTCTATCGATAATGCCAGCAATGCATTAATAGATTTCATAGCGAAGTCATGGTTCATTTCATATCCCATTGGTGCTAACCATTTTGTTCTTGGTTGTACTACCTTTATCATAGAGTGGTCTGTGCTGACTATAAAACATATATCATCTTCAAATTTAATCACTAATTCCCTTGGAATTCTACTCCTTTGTTGCATTTTTGTCTAAAATTCTTTGAAGTATGCATTAAATTCCTTATTCAAATTATCTCCTAGACTTTGCATCATTTCACCAATTTGTGCAGTTATCAGTTTGTCAGATTGCCAGTTTACTTTATCGATACCAGGTAAATATTTTTGCAGATAGAGAAATGTACAGACAAGCAGTGATACATACTTACATGTATTGGGCTTCTTTTCTTTTATTGTCTTCATATTATCTTGCAGTTGGTGTAGTAGTAGTTTGGCAAGATCTACCTAGTGATCTTTCTTCATAATTTTATATGCCATGTCCATGACACTGTAGGGTACACTATTTGGTCTACTAGATTGAAATATCTTGTACCCGATGACATGAGCTATGAATTTTACCACTGGGTCTTTGATGGTTGAGATTTTTAGTGCCCTACCATCCCATTGAGCTCCAGTGTTCTTTTCAACATTGGGATGAGATGAACTTTGAAAGGCTTTGGCTTTGTCAGTTGTAGGGTACCTAGTAACCCTATTGATAATGTTCTTTGTAACCTCAATAGGTCTGTCCAGCTAGAATTTCCCATCATGAAATCTGCTTAGTATGATTCTTATCCCGTCATTTTTGAGAGATTGTGGGAAGTATGTAAAACATAATAACCCTGACTCCCCAATCTTCTTGTATTCAGATTTTATCTTTCCATCTAGTCCATAGACTTGTTGATAGGCAGCAATAGTCTCAAAATCACATACTTCTCTGATTTTGCAGTGAATATAGGCCCTAACATCTTCTGTTAACAAAACCCTATCTGGAATACTCAAAAATGCACCCATATCATCTATTTGTGCTGTGACCTTGGGATGTGGTTTGAATTTGTCCTCTGTGAAATTTTCCCTAACAATTAATTCTACTTCCTCCTCAATGTTTTGCAATTTTCTTGCAGTCAATGTTGATGCCATAAATTGTTTCTTAGGGTTTCGGCAAGCAATAGATAACCAATGTTCGGTAGGCAAATGAACTTACTCGATATTGTTGAAGAATTGTCATCAGTTCGATCTACAGTAGCTTTGAATCTTTTTTGAAAATATTTAGCTCAAACTCTTCTCTGTAAAATCTCTATTCTTCAAAATTGCAATGTAACAATGAACTCTGTTTCGTGCATATATATAGACTTTTTGATATTCCTGCTCAAACTTTAGTGCATGAAATATGTGACCTAACTTCTTATACAAAATAGCTATCAGCTCGGTAGTGTCTACAATTTCTTTTTTTGGGTTAACATAGAATTTCTTCATCAGTTTTCACTATTGTCGGTTAACCTTGTATAGTGATCACCAACGGGTAATCAACTCTCATTTCTTCTTTTACCGACTATGTGACATTTGCAAACTCACAACACATAAACCATAGTGCATCTTTATTCATGTATATTTGGTATTTATACATCATATATAAGGAACTGTATGTAAAATGTGATCATTTAAAAGTGTCAGTTCCATACATACTTTTGTCATCTTAAGTGGAGGTACCGATGTCACCCAATCCAGTGGATGAGGTTTCACCGATAGTATTACTTGACTCAGCATTCTCATTAGATGCTTTCTTCCACATTGTGTTCCTTAACTTTGTAAGTTCTACAATGTTATATCCACTCTCAAATATATGGTTTTCATCAGGTGCTTAGTCTCTACAGTTCTTGCTTACATGACTGACCTTGTGCCAGTCTATACATGCCATTCCTGCATTTGTCCAGTTTCTTGATTGTCCAATTTGACTTTTTCTATAATAGTTTGCTACAATATGTCCATACCAACCACATACAACATAATTAGTCCATGTATTATAATCCCAAACATATGAGTTACCTTGTCTTTTCGATTGATATGGCTTTCATTATAGTTTCTCTTTAGGTGTCCAGACTTGTTTCATTTTTTCCTTGCAATCCCTTGTAGTGTAACCATGCTTATTACAAGTATAGCATATTTTCTCCTCAGAAGCATTATTAGCAATGTCATTCTACTTAGCTCTACATTCCTAAGCTGGATGTCCAAACTTACCACAATAATAACAATATCCATTGAATCTTGGAATGACATGAGGTTTACCTTGTGCTTTGCTTCTGCACACATTAGATGTATGTCCTAGTTTTCCACAGTGATAAAATGTCAACACTTTAAGTTTCTAACTTTGATTTTTGTTGACTTTTTTAGCTTGTTGTGATGATTCTCCTTCACCGATGTAGCCTATACTAGCTCTGCTTCCAAATCTCCTCTGATTAGTCAGGAAATCATCAATCTTTTAGAACTTTCCTCAGCTATCTTCATCATTTCATTGTGTTTATTTTGTATCTTTATTTCATTTCTCAATTTTTCATTATCTTCTCTGAGTATTGAAACATCTTCAAGTCTTCTTGATAATTCTCCATTTACTCGGTTCATTTCTTGATTAACTGTCATCATCTGATTTCATACTTGGAAGTGACGATCAGTGAGTCTCTGTATTTCACTTTCTTTTTCTTGAAGTTGTTCAGTCATTAGTCTTCGGTCTTCAATTTCCAGATTCTAATCTTGTTCAGCTTGTCTAGCATTGTTCATGATTTCCACCATTCTCACCATTTGAGATTCATGACCGATTTGAAGTGCTTTCACTTGCTTAGATAGATGCTGATTCTTTTTAGACAAGTCAGAGATTGTGCTTTCAGATCCGTCAGAGATGCTTCCAGAGCTTGATCCAATATGATCAAATATTTCATCAATAGGTTCTTCATGATAACTGATTTCATTCAGCTAAATTACAAGGTTCTTCCTTTCAACCAGTAATTTCTTCAGTTCTTCCTTGGCTTGTTTATACTATTCCAAAAACATTTGTATTTGTATCTTTTGATTCTTAATAGTCTTGTCAAGCTTGTATCTCTCCATGACTTAGATCTTTACCCTTCAGTGGTTAGACTGTTCAACAAGAGAATTGAGCTTTGATACCAATTGTTGGAATTAGGAGAGATAGGTACTGAGAGGGGAGGGGTGAATCAGTGCCTTCAAAAATTTTACTTCTAAAACCTTTCAGATCTATAACTGTGTATTGTGATAGCCAATCAAAATAACTTGAATATAATTCCATAAATCAATCATCTAGTTAACTTGAGAAAGTAAAAAACATGAAATCAATATGACAATCACATAACACAAGTATTTTGGTAACACAGAAACCCTTGTAAGAAGGTTAAAACTATGGTGGGGATGACACCCACAAATTCTTCACTACTGCAGATAGAAAATGTTTGCCTGTTAAGGCTACAAGTTTTGATCACTTTTGGTGATCTTACCCTATTAGGAGTAACATATTAGATCAGCTAGATCTACCTAGTTATAGGATATAAACAACACTAATGAAGTGTGTACTCGGTTAAGAGATTTACATAAGACTGTTAAGTCTACTTTGTTAAGAGATTTATCAAAAACTCTATCACAATTGTTAGAAAGTAATAGGAAATTATCTACTAGTTGACAACTCAATTGTCTAAAATAGATCTATAAGTGCTCATCAAAATATCATCTTATTTGTGATGGTTCTCTACTTTGTTCTACTTGGTAGCCTTCTCTGATTCTACTCAATCTGATATCCTCTGTACTATGTTCTACTTGGTAAACTGATTGTCTTGAAGTTAGGCAATGTCTTCAAGTATTCCATGATTCATATATATTAGTTCACCAACCTCATAAAATAGTGTGAACATACAAAATATATAGTGTTATATTTTTGTCACTTTAGCAAAAAATTAGGTTACAAGAATAATCATAACCCTAAGATCTACAGTGCAAAATAACCTAGATCAACTATTACAATAAGATAAACATTACATTTAATGAGTATCTTTTACAATAAATGCTCCTCGATCTTGGTAAACTATTTTATGATCTGTTGTAACCATTTGCATAGAAGAATGTGCCACTTCAAATTACTATACCATTTTCTATGATCATTGGTAAACACTGTATAATCTACTCAGTGTATACTATGATGCTCGATGTTTACTATCTGTCGGTGTCGGTGTCACTGGTGCTCGGTGTAAAGGCTTTACCGACTGCTCTATCTTACTTCTGGTTATCGACCAACTCAATATAAGTAACCAACTGACCTGTTTACTATCCTTTGATACTAATGACAACCTTAAATGCTCAATAGAGATTAACAGTCTCATGGAGGGACACAACATGGGTCTCAAGGACCTCATTCTCAACATGGTGTGGATGAAGAACCTACACCTTCTGAAATTGCTAAATATCAAAATGATGATGAATTCAAGAAAATGATGAGGCATTTCTTGAAAGAAGATAGAGAGGCATACTTTCTAGAGTTAGCTCATCAAGGAGCTAAACTTCCTCCAAATATTAATGTTGAAGATATCATTACACATGAGGAAGAAGCCCCTATCACAACTATGATGAAATAGATGCATGCCATGCAAGTCAAGCTTAACAAACTAGTAAAAGAAAAAGAACCTGAGGAGTTCTCCATGGAGGCCCTATGCTCTTTTCCATTTGATAAAGACTTGTACATGCCACCATTCCCTAAAAGAGTGGAGATGCCTAAATATGATAAGTATGATGGAAACTCTGATCCTTAAGATCATGTCAGAGAATTATGTACTCAATCTATGGATTTTATGCATGAACCAACCTACTTAATGCATCTTTTCCCTTGATCTCTAGGAGGAGTAGCCATTTATTGGTTCTCTAGAATGCCTCCAACTATCAAAACTTTTAAGGAGTTAATCAAACTATTCTATCAACAATACTCCTACAATATCCAACATCTGGTCATCATGATCGACATTTGCAATCTGAAACAATATCCAGGTGAACCATTCCTGACATTTCTCAAGAGACGGAGGAAGAAATTTTCTCTATATGGTAGACCCATTCTAGAAACTGAGAAGTTGGAAATCTCCATCAACAATCTTGTTCTAGAAATCAACTACCCTCTACAAATGCAAAATTATACATCCTTTGATAAGATGGTAGATAATGTTGTTGGAAAATTGGTCAGTGCTCCCCTCAGGATTCATGACATGTTTTAACAACCTCATGTGTCTTCTATAAGTCTAGTGGTTGTATCAGACATTAATAGGTTAATATTTGGGTGAAATAGAAACCACTACTTGTAACAAGTGGTATCAGAGCTTGGTCACAGGTTTGAATCCCCTTGGGTAATGTTGAGGGGGAGATTGTCAAAAAATTGGTCAGTGCTCCCCTCAAGATTCATGACATGGTTTAACAACCTCTTGCATCTTCTATAAGTCTAGTGGTTGTATTGTACATTAATAGGTCAATCTTTTGGTGCAATGGCAACCACTACTTGTAACAAATGTGATCAAAATTGAGAAAGTACTTGTGAAAAAAGGAGACATCACACTTCAAAAGGACAAGTATGAATCTGGATCTAGTTCTAAAGACAAGAATAAAAATTGGAACAAGAATAAAGGCATGGTCACATAATGGCATTGTTGATACTATCTATGCCCCATCCAAGGCACCCACTTTCAATCTCACTGTTGGCACCCAAGCCATCAAAGCCTCTGAAGCTAGAACATCTGAATCTAATAAAAATTCATCTGATTATAAACCTTGGGCTATAGATCCTAATCACAAATTCACTCCTCTTGGATAATCCTTAGAATCTTTCATGAAAATTGTATTGGCCAACAAAATCATCTACTTGCCTGAGATAAAAGTCTTTGATCCTGAACCTAAACCAAAATGGGGAGAGAGAATGATTTCTATGAATTCCATCTCAATAAGGGTCATAAGACTAATAACTACACTCACTTGAAGCACATCATACAAGACAAAATTGATAATGGAGAAATCATGATTGAAAATCACAAGAGTAATAATGATCATACAACATTCACAGAGCCATTTCCTAAACACGTTAAAGAAGATTCTTCTTCTCAGCCTAATATGGGTGCCAAAGTCAATTATGCTTACTCTTGAAATAATTTTTTTATCAATATGGTTGAACCATGTCTATCTGAGCATTGCAATATCATCACAATTGTAAGAAGAGGTAGAGAAAATCAATCAGCTAATACAGTTACTCGATCACAAGCTCAAGCACATCTGCAAGGACAAATACCAAATTCATCAAATGTCTCTAAGGTTCCTTTCAATCTTTCATCTACTTCTAAACAAAAGGCTACATCTAAATCTTCAAATCGTAAAGACATGAGGCCTACATCATATGCTATTGTCCAACAACTCCAGCACACAAATGTAAAAATCTCCATGTTTGAGTTGCTTCGGATATCTCCAACTCATAGAGCCATTCTAGACAAAGCTCTACTCAGATCCAATGTTCTTGATAACTTTGATTTAGACAAATTCTAGAATGGTTGGTCATCTTACATCTCCATAGTATATTTCCTTTTCGGAGGAATATGATAACTCCTTGAGTCATTCGCATAACCAGCCCTTGCATATTGAATTCTTGATCCAAAACCATCATGTCAAATGTGTGTTGATAAATGGGGGCGCTAGTCTAAACATTTGTTCTTTCAGCTTGATTAAACAATTGGGATTTTTAGAAATGGCCATTGATCCTAGAAAGAAGATAACTATCAAAGCATATGATGAGAAAGAAAGATATTCCAAAGGAACAATTCTCTTACCTATTAGAACAAGTCCTATCATCAGAGATACTATATGTCAAGTTCTTGATCTACCTTTGGCTTACAATATCCTTCTAGGGAGACCATGGATACATGAAATGAAAGCTATGCATTCTACATACCATTAGTGTTTGAAATTTCCTTATGAAGGAGTAGAAGTGATGATTCCCGCTGATCTATATACAACTTGCAATGCATTGAAAGAAAGTGCTGATAAACTTGTTCCTACTAACAGAGAATCTTCCACTAAGTAGCTAGACATTGCTTCAACATCCAAAATGGAAGACATTGCTAAAAAAGTTAAGATCAAAGAAAATGGTATGGGAGAATATACTATAGAGCCAATCTTATCTTTGACATCTCTCCCTCTCTCACCTAAGTCCTACAGGCAAGCTCTAAAACAGTCTAAAATTGAATCTAAAGAACCTCTTGAGGCATATAAAGGAAATTTTGTGGTAGAATAAGTATCTAAACAAGAGTTTGAAGAGGATGAAGTTGTGCTTGCATGGATATACAAAGATGAACCTGAATCTCAAGTTGTTAAAAAATGTGATGCTAAAATACCAAAGATCCCTTCTAAGTCATATGGCCCAAGGGATAAACTGATCACAAAAATGGGATATAAAGGAAAAGGACCTCTAGGATTGTAGGCTAAAGGTCTTCTATCACCTCTTGACCATCATGGCCAAGAAAAAAATAATACAATAGGTCTAGGATATAAGAAGAAGCCTTTTTGTCTTAGCAAGAACTCACCACATGTCTTAGAACAGATCGAGCCATCCACATCAAATCAACTAAAGGGAGAAACAATAGAACAATCTGATAGTGATGATTCAAACACCACTAAAGATCTCATTCCTTATGAGTGTTTTCCTAAAGAAATAAAAGACCTCCTTGAAGCTGAAAGATGATCCAATAAAAATAATTAATGTAGTAAAAGAAAAAGAACCTACTATAGAGCAAGAGATAGTTGCACCACAAGAACCAACTAATCTCAAAGGAAATCACACAGACAAAGAGGAAGGTGGTAGTTATTCTGAGATAGATTCCCACGAGTATGAAATCAAATCAGAATCTAAGGGTAACCCTTCATGGGGTATTCATCCTGACTTTACCCATGTTCTTAGATTTCTTAGAGGCATAGATGAGGAATCAAATGACTATGAATGGGGAGCCATTCCAAAAGAAGAAGATGAGCTTATCATAGAGAAACATGTTGATAGTATTCACCAATATGCACCTAAACCTAATGTAAGTCTAGAGTGAAATGATGAACTTAACGAGTCTGATCCACTGATGGTTGAAGTGGACTCCCATAATGACATTGAGCCTATTCACGAATTGAACATCTTAAATTGTAATATCACCTTTGAACTCGAGCATCGAGTTAGGACCAATGATGATAGATCCATATCCATAAACACTATTTCCCAATCTTTCACGACTTTGACTATCCAACATCCTGAACTTCTTGACCAAACCTCTATGAATCTGAGACAAGGTATTTATACCTTTCCAAATGACTATGCCCTTGCTTGCTATCTCAATGCAGTTGAGCCTATGAGGACTTCCATCAGTGAACCAAATGTTAGCATGATAGAGTTGGACATCAAGTATCTTAGTCAGAAAAATAAGAATAATAATAAAAAGAAAAAGAGTTATGAGGGTGAAAACTACTTTGTGGTAGTCTCAAAACCTACAAAAGTAAAAATAAAAGACATATCCAAAGGTGAAAACCTCTCTAAGGTTCCTAAGGATGAGATATTTGATGTCCTTTTGAGTCATTTATAGGATAGATCTCCAGTTCTAATTGATCCCACTCAATCTATCAATTTGGGAACAACAAAGGAAACACAATCGATTCATGTAGCACAATCTTTATCAGAAGAAGAGAAGCAAAAATTTACAACATTCCTAACAGAGAAGAAGATCAACTTTGCATGGAAATATTTAGATATGCCAGGGTTGGATCCTGATCTTATAATGCATTATTTATTTATAGCTCCAAATGTCAAACCTGTTAAACATAAATTGAGAAAGATGCATCCACAGGTTGCACTCTTGGTAAAAGATGAATTAGAGAAGCTCCTAAAAGCCAGATTTATCCGAGTTATTGATTATGCAGAATGAATCTCTAATATTGTACCTATTACAAAACCAGACAAATCAATAAGAGTATGCACGGATTTTAGAGATGTAAACAAAGCATGCCCTAAGGATGATTTTCCATTACCTAACATTGATATGATAGTGGACATGACTATGGGTTTTGAGATGTATTCTTTAATAGACAATTTTTATAGATATAATCAAATAAAAATTGCCCTAGAAGATCAAGAGAAAACTTCTTTCACATGTGCATGGGGTACCTTATGTTGGAATGTCATGCCATTTGGGCTTAAGAATGCAAGCACTACATGTCAGAGAGCTATGACATCTATTTTTCATGACATGATGCATCGAACTATGGAAGATTATGTTGATGATACTTTAGCAAAATTTATGACAAGATCTAAACATCTAAAAGACTTGAGAAAAATACTAAACATAATGGAGAAGTTTAGTCTTAGACTAAACCCTAAGAAGTGTGCTTTTGGTGTCACTTCTAGAAATCTTTTAGGTTACATTGTTTCAAAGAAAGGAATTGAGGTTGATCTAGCAAAAGTTAAAGCTATCATGGAGGTGCAACCCCCTAAGAATATTAGTCAAATGAGAACATTACAAGGGAGAGTTCAATCTATCAAATGCTTCATATCTCAGCTAGCAGACATATCACAACCTTTTACAAAGACATTACATAAAGGTGTGACCTTTGCATGGAGCGAAGAATGTGAAAATAATTTTAATCATATCAAGAAATACCTATCAAATCCTCCTATCTTGATGCCTCCCATTCAAGGGAAGCCTTTAATCTTATATGTCTCTACTGCAGATACATCACTAGGGGCATTGCTTGCACTTCATGATGAGAACAAGAAGGAAAGAGCTATATACTATATCAGTAGAACATTGGTGGCATACGAAAAGAACTATTCTATGATTGAAAAGGCTTGTCTAGCTGTGATTTTTGCATCATAGAAACTGAGACATTATATGTGGCTCATACCATGCATTTAGTAGCTAAGATTGATCCACTAAAATACCTACTAAGAAAAGCTGCCCTCACGGGTAGATTAGCCAAATGGGTCATGCTCTTAAGTGAATTTGACATTGAATATGTTGAAAGAAAATCTATTAAAGGCCAAGTTATTACTAATTAGTTAGCAGATGCACCTTTTGTTTGATGACATACCAATGCAAATGGAATTCCTAGATTCCTCTATCATGAATCTTTCTTCTAGAGAATGGAAATTATTCTTTGATGGCTCCTATACATAGAATGGATCTGGAGCAAGCATCTTGTTTATCACTCCTCAAGGAAACTCCATTCCTAAGCCATTTAGGATGAAATTCCCTTGTACAAACAATATTTTTGAATATGAAGCCCTTTTAAATGGTATGAAACTAGAAATTGAGTGGAGAGTAATAGAATTACACATCCATGGAGACTCACAATTTGTAATCCATCAAGTCAATGATGTGTATCAAATGAAAGATGAAAAGCTCATTCCATACAAAATAATGGTAGATGATCTAAAGAAATATTTCATATCTATCACCTTTGAGAAAATACCTAGAATAGAGAATAAGGCTATCTATGCAATGGCAACATTATCTACTTTATTATAGCAGCCTAAACATGAGCTACACTATGAGTTCCTAGTGGAAGCACTATCTTATCTTGCATATGACTCCCCTGAAACCCATATGATTTGCATCATTGTAGTTCATGATTCATTCCACTATAAAAACCTATACTCCTATCTCACAGTCCAAGTCATTCCCGATACCTTTAACCACCATGAAAAGATATATCTTATCCACAATGCCTCCCGATATGTTATCATTGGTCACAATCTATACAAATGAGGTCTAGATGGTACACTACTTAGATGTTTAGAATGGGAAGAGTCTCAACATGTGCTAGAGGAAGTCCATGATGGTATTTGTGGGTCAAACTCAAACGGTTTAACACTAGCCCAAAAACTTATTAGGGCTGGGTACTATTGGCCAGAAATGGAGAAAGAGTCTATCAAGTTTGCTAAGAACTATCAAAAGTGCCAAATGCATGGCAACTTAATAAATGCTCCAGGGAGAGATCTAATTCCCTTTACTACACAATGACCTTTTCACCAATGGGCATTTGATCTTATAGGTGTAATACCCCAAAAATGGGCTATAAGTTCATTAATCTCCTACATCTTCAATTCAAATGAAATCGACATCAAAGTCCTAATCTAAGGCACATCTAAACATCATCGAATCATAATTGATTATCTTAAATTCTGCATCAGAGAATATTCTTAGTAATATTCTTAATCATCATAATTATCTTTAATTTTATAATTATTTGGCAATAAATCACATTTATCCTAAAGTTTGATTAATTGAATATTTTCATATTTAATTAATTAGATTTAATATCTTGCCACTTAATTGTGTAATTAAATTTAATTCTATCTATTATTAATTGTATTATTTAATTTTGACAATAAATCCAAATATCCTATGAATAATTGATTAAATTTTTATTTAACTAATTAAAGCAAGTTGTCATTATTTAATAATATAGTTTTTAATAAAAATTTGATTAAATAATTGATTAACCCATAAATCAATTGTTTTATTTTTAAAAGCAGTTAAGTTGGAAATAAATCACTTTATTATTAAATTAATTCATAAATAAAATATGCACAATCATAAAAGCAGACAACTATCAATTATCAATTAAAGCTAAACTTTATTTTGAGTTAAAACTTAGCTTTTGCATGTTTTTGTGAGTTAATTATCTTTTATTTAAAAATAACTCAAAAATCAACCTGAGTTATTTGAGTGATTTATGCCTTTTTTTCCCATGCACCTCCAAAGCCCTGCATTTCTATAAAAACAAGGCTCATCTCTCAATCATCTCTCAATCATCTCTCAAATCATCTCGCAAATTGAAAACTTACTCTACAAGAATCATAGCATATCAGATTTGGAGAATTTGCACAATTGGAGCTTGAAAGAATCAACTTGGGAATTCAAAGCTTTGTGAGATCAATTTCAATTACATATTTTTCATATCATAGCATAGAATTTCATAGCTTTGCATATCATTGTTAGATAGATCAATTCATAGCATATCAATTTCATCTAGCATAGATTCATATCGGTTTTTATCATTCTTATTGCATAGAAAATATCAAAAATATAGATTAATTGCATTCAATTTCATATCCATCTTTTACATTCAAATCCTTCATTTAGGTGTCGTCTAAGTCACTGATCTCGATTACAATCTGAGAACATCAATCTCGTACCTATTAGAAGGTAGTAAATCACTTGGTTAGATAGCTTTTAATTTTGCATGATTTTGATCATCACTAACCTCTAATGTTTTACTAAAGTGTTGTGTCTACAGATCAGGTACAATTTTCACACACACATTTTTGGCGCTCACTGTGGGGCAACCCACCTTTGCATGCTGGTTTTGATTTTTTTTTGGGAGCTAAAACCCAAAAGTTTCAAAGATTTAATTTTATCTCCCAAACAGCTAGGTTTTTTGGTTTGAAATTTTTTTTGCAGGTTGGTGACATATTGAGGAAGCTTTGATAAAAAATTCAGAATTTTTTTAAAAAATTTAATAATTTTTTTTTTATTTTTCATAAAAAATTAATTTTTGGCGCAAATCAAAATATTTTTTGGAAATTTTTACATTTTCGGAACTCTCTTCAAATTATACAGGGGGTCTATTATTTTTTTTTAAAATTTGGATGCAATTTAATAGCTCAAATAGTCAATTTGCAAAAACTGGTCTATTTTGATAAAATGGGTCTCTAGGGCACAAATGAAGAGATTTTTCTAAAAATTTTACATTTTTGGAAAGCTCTCTATTTTTTAGTAGGGGTCTCTATTCTGAATTTCTATTTTTGTGGCCAAAATCATATCAAAAAAATTAGATCTTGTTGACTAGGTCAAATGCAGTGCAAAAAAATTAAAATTTTGTGATGGGTATGCACTTATTTTTCATATGATTTAATGCATGATATGAGTTGTCATTTGGATTAATTTATAGTTATTATTTCTCCTAACAATTGATTTTTAGATCTAACCCTAGGTTTTTCATAAGTTGAATAGACTTTGCATATCTTGTTTGCTTGTTTGCTTGTTGGAGAGTTCGTCACTTGCTTGCATGGAAAAGCTCAACAAAAATTGCTAAAAATTAGGTAGAATCTACTAAGCGCATTGTGAGGATCATGAGGTATTCTCCTTGTTCTGAAAATATTTTGATTTGGACTTAAAATAAATCTCTTATGTGTCAAGCTTGTGTGCATCTTTTCATGCTTTTGATCTATTTCTACACACTTGCATAATTGATACTAGGTTGTGAACCCTTAAGGATTCATTAAGTAGTCTTAGAATACTTGTGATTGATCTTGATTGCTATCTTGGGCTATTGAACTCGCTAATCCACCAGCCCCTCATTTCTACCCCGTGGTTGCAATCTCAGCGTCATAAAGGGGAGGGGTCAATAGGACAGAAGCGTTAAGTGTTCCACTTGGCAACCCTTTTGTGCTTTTAGGAACTCACTTGTTTTTTAAGTTGGGGACTCATTTTCAGCTTGTGTGAGGTGTTAAGTGTTCCACCTTGTGGACTCATCTCATATTTTCTTTAAGCGTTCAGTGTTCCTCTTTCTACTTTTTGGACGCTTTTGGTAGATTTGCTTTCAGGAATATATCTGTGCTCACATAGTAATTAGGCCCTATGAACACTATTCGTGATTCTTGAGAGATTGGATTCCTAGAGAAATCTTTCTTGATGATAGAATCCTTGTAGGTAGGGAGGATACTTAGTGCATTTCACATTCAACTTGGTTAGTGCGTCTTCTCTTATTGATCGACACATTCTCTCTCCAAAGAGGTTGATAGATCACGTGAGGTTGATATCACGAGCTTTGGTGAATCAAAATTGGATAGTGCGTCTTCTCTTATTGATTGATACATTCTCTCCCCGGAGAGGTTGATAGATCACGTGGAGTTGATATCACAAACCTTGGTGGAACAAAACTTTGTCTTAGCATGTCAGATTAATCTGCTTGCTTTGTTTGGGTTAAAAGTGAAAAGGTGTCAAAAACCTTGGATCTAGAGCCAAGTCCCCTTGTGGTATAAATCTATGAGTCACCTTTAGAGAGGGTTAATCGTAGCAGACAATCCCTTCACAAGGAAAATTATGTTGACGGAACCTCAAGCGGTAATAGCCATTTTTGCCATGGTAGTGACAGCCGCTATATAAATGTTTTTGTGGAAGAAATCTCCACGGGTATGGTTCATTGTTGGGTTGTTAGATCTCCCTAGCAGCTCTTGAAGATTAAGTTCTCGGACTGTGTCAAAACTCTAGTGCACTGGGATTGGAGTTCACCCCTTTGAATCATAAAAGTTGCAAAGTCAAACCATTACTAAAAACCCTAGAGAGGCCAATTTTTCACTTTCAGGTATATGTGTGTTATTGCAAAACTTTTCAGAACATACACAATTAGTACTCTTAGGGATTAGCACAATTTGGTCACTTCATTGTTCATGCACAAGGTTGCTTTTTCCCTTGTTCATTTTTTTTAGACGTGCTTGGAATCACTTGCTTGCTATTCTGTGTGCTTGTTTATCTACTTGGCTATTAAAAATGATCAAATCTAGTATAACCTTCAAAATCTGGACAGTACAATTTGCAAACAATCCAAAACTGAAGACCTTAAATTTTACAAAAATTAATGTAAAATATTTCTGGAGTCAAAAGTCATTTCAAGAAGTCAAAATTCATACGAGTTTTGTCAAGTGTCATTTCAGTATTGCCCATCTGTTGTACGATTGAGAACCTAGTGTCGTATGAGTTTTCAAACCAGCAAATTCAAGAAAGTCAAAACCTTGTTAGCAACTGTCGTATGAGTTTTTTCAACTGTCGTTTCATTGCTACCCAACTATTGTACGAGTTTAGCAACTTTCATTTCATAGACTACCTAGTGTCGTACGAGTCTGCAGAGTGTCATTTGGAAAAATTTGAGAGAGTTGTCAGAAATTGTCAAATTGCAAGATATCCAATGTTTCCAGCCTAGTTCCAGAATCTGTCAATAATATCATTGTGTTAAGAACAGAGCAGTAGCTATTAAGAATTAGTACACATGTCTCAAAGAATCAATACACATGAGGAAGAAATTTTAATCACTGCTATGATGAAATAGATACATGCTATGCAAGTCCAGCTTGACAAACTTGAGAAAGAAAAGGAACCCAAGGAATTCTCTAGGGAAGCTCTATGCCCTTTTTTGTTTGATAAAGACTTGTACATGTCACCATTGTACCTGAAAGACTTGACAAACTTGAGAAAGAAAAGGAACCTCTATACTCTTTTCCATTTGATAAAGACTTGTACATGTCACCATGCCCCCGGAAAGAATTTGAGCAATGTGATAACCCTTATGATACCTCTTCCATGGAGAGTGACACATCCAGCTTTGGAGACTATGATGACTATGACAATAGACAATGTAATGATACCTATGACACCTTTGTTCCTAAGAGTCCTCCTCGTCGATCATTCCTGCTTACTACAAATGGACCATCACATTGGATAGATCGTGATGGTGATCCATATGATTCTGATTTTGAAAGAGATTTTGATGGCTTTTGTGGACAATACCTTGATGATGATCCATCTACTACTGCTGAGGACTATAAAATGCATCGTGCTAGCTTGAAACATCAATACTATAAGGATCTCTCCTCTAAGAACTCTCCTGCTGAAAATAAAGATTATCTTCTCAAGCAAGATCATGTTAATGTTGAACCTTTGTCTGGTGATGGTTCCCTTCCATCCCCTACTTCCTCCAATACCCATACATTTCCTAAAGCTTCTGAGTCTTTCAAATCTTTCACAGAACCTTCATCCGACACAAGCCTTGATACTTTTCATGCGGTTCCCTATAGTTATCCTCCAAGACTACCTCTTAAAGAAACTCAAGCTAACCTTCACTTGGCTGCAAATACTTTCAATAATACTAAACCTAAAGAGCCTAAGCCTTCATATGCTATAATTCCTACTACAACTGGTCCTTCACCATCTCTGTAACAATCTTCCATACAATCCCAATATGCTTCCTTGTCCTTAGAAGTGGCTCCATGTTAAGAGGACTTTAAAAATGATGAAGAAAAGAACATAAAAAAAGATCAAGATCAAGAACCCTCCATATCGTCCACTCCTTTCCCCGATGTCTCTTATCCACTTCATGGTTCTTTTGATCCTACAGACCCTTTTTCATGCGTTCAACCATGTCTTAAGTCTTCTCCTAAGCAAGATCAAGCTACTACTTACATTGTTGAGCTTATTGACAATCAAAATAACCTTACTACACTTTCTCTTTTCAAAGATGATACTTCCATTAAGGTTGGTAATAATGGTGCTGTTGATTCTAATGTTAAGCCTATTGAAAATCAAGAAAAAAAGTATGCGCTTGTGCTATCCAAAGATCCTTGTCAAGATCAAAGTCTTCCATCTTCTTGTTCTACCACTCCATGTTCATTTCCACTTTCTACTCTTCCTAAGTCTTTGCAAGCTTTGAACAATCCTATCAAAGAAGGTGCTCATATTCAAGATGTCCACGCTTCTATTGAAAATCCTAGTGCTCACTCTAAAGATGCTGATATCCTTGGTTGTCATATAGATGCTAATAAACTTATTGATTATCCGTTTGCATCTTCCACTTCCATCCTTGGACCTCTTCCACCACTACTAAGAGCTTCATGTCTACCTTCCATCTTGGGTCCTTATGTCCCTTCACTTTCCCCTCCTAACTCTCCTAATTCACCATCCATCTTGGGTCCTTACATCCCTCCATCTCCCATCTTTCCTCAAGATCAACATAGATGCATACCCTTGAATCCTTTTCATCCACCCACCCATCTAAACCAGTCATATCCTCCTTCTTCCACAAGTCCCAAGTCTTTTGGAAGTAACTTGAATGTTCAATACAAGAAAAAGAAGCAATACAAGAATCCATAAAAAAAAGAAGATCACCATGTCTCCTCTAATAGACATGGAAACATAAAGTCAAGAGAGATATCTAAGAAAAAAACTACAAGACAAGTATGGGTTCCAAAATCCATCATTGAAGATATTCTCTCTAGATCATCAAAAGGAAATAAAAAGCCGACGGCTATATGGATTCCAAAGTCTCTCTTGAAAGAGTCTGGTGTTGAGCAAAAAGTGAAATTGACATTCAAGCTTCCAAAAGCTTCCACTTCATTTCCCTCCAAAAATATTCTTTCATTCCATGCGCCTAAACCTCAACCTCTGCTATCCATTCACCATATTCCTTCACGCATTCCTTCATTCACATTTCCTCCACCCTCTCACCACCCTTCAAGGTATGTGTTGACATTGATCTTGCCTTCCTTTCCACCTACCCTTTCACAATCCTTCCATGCATTATCTTTCTACCTTCTATCATTTTTCCTCATTTTCCTATTCCTCCTATCTTCCAACCTCACTCGCTTTACATAAAACTTTATCCTCCATTTTTCTCTTCCATCTCCCTTTCCCTATCAGCATCTTTGAGCATATCATTTTGAATCTTTAGAATATCATGGTTTATCCTTTCAAGGAGCATTATCTAGCAAGCTTGTCTTCTTCTAAAAAAAAAAAAAAAAAAAAAAGGAAATGAAATTTTTAAAAAAAAAAAAAATTGAAAATGTGCCTTGGTGAAAATCTGGAAACAGGCACCTTGGTAGCAAAAGTAAAGAGAAAAAAAATTTCATCCTAAGGTAAAAACCACTCCCTTATGGTGCCTTGGATAAGTACCATGATGAAAACCTGGCAATCAGGCATCATGCGTAGTTCTTCTACATATTTCATCCATTTCATCTTCTCTCTTTGATCTTGACAATGTTGTTCTATACACGAACATTTGGCTATTTTGTGAGTTGTCTGATTATGATCTTGCTTTCAATCCCTTCCTGTTTAGCCTTCATATTTATTTTCCTCCATTCATTTTCACCTGTCGCTATCCTTTTCCCCTTTGGTATTGATCTAAGAAAGAAAGAGTAAAACATGGTGCTATGAAGCCTCTTGACATGTCTACTCCTTTGGATTGCATCCTTTCCTGCTCTTGCATTATGATTTTGTGACTTATCCTATGCTAGCCTTTCATTTCTTGCCCAAATGTGCTTGGGTATTCTTGAGGAGTTTGCCCTTGAGGATTTCTTCCCTTCATTATCCTTTATTCTCTTGTCTTCCATCTCTTCCACCAGCTTGTCAATCCCTCTTGTTCTCCACATTGCTAGACATTGGGATTGCATGATATGATCTTGGTTGGGAGTTTGCAATGGAAAAAGAGCTACCAATATCAGAACTAGTATTAGAACCAATATCAAAACCAGTATCAGAATCAGTATCAGAATAAGTATCAAAACAAATATCAGAATAAGCATCAGAACTAGTATCAGAACCAGTATCAGAACCAATATCAGAACCAGTATCAGAAAAAGTATTAGAACAAGTATCAGAACCAGTATCAGAACAAGTATCAGAATTAATATCAGAACCAATATCAGAACTAGTATCAGAATGCCTACTGGGGCTACACCATTCACTTTAGTTTATGGGTCTAAAGTAGTACTACCTATTAAGGTTGAAATCCCATCACTCTGACTCAGAATGCATGGACTTGTCACTGATGAAGACTACAGAGTGTCTAGGTTACAAGAACTTGAATTACTAGATGAGCGCAGGCAAGCAGCGTATGATCATCTCAGAGTATATCAGAAGAGAATGTTTAGAGGTTACAACAAGAAAGTTAGACACAGAGAATTTTAGGTTGGCGATCTAGTCTTGAGAGAAAATCCTAAAATCAATCTCATCGAGAACGCAAGGGGAAGTTCGAACCCAACTGGATGGGTCCTTTTGTCATCACTACTACTTTTGGCTCTGGTGCCTATCAACTCTCAATGACTGAAGGAGAACAGCTCTGAGAACCAATAAACATTCTCCATCTGAAGAAATTCTATGCCTAAGACATTCAGTCTATGGTAAAATATCCTAAAAAAATCTTAAAAATCAGAAAAAGTCCTAAAAAAATGAACATCTTGGTGAAAACCTAGCAATAGGTGCCTTGATGATTCACAAAAAAATCAAAAAATATCAAAAGTACAAAAAAATTGAAAAAATAAAAAATATAAAAAAAAATTAAAAAAAGAAAAGTGCCTTGGTGAAAACCTGGAAACAGGCGCCTTGGTAGCAAAAATAGAATCTCTGCCAAGATGGTGAAAACCCGGCAAACGGGTGCCACTTGTTTCAAACTGCTCCATCTATCAGCGTAATCTTGGTCTTTCCTAGCTTTTAGTCTTGCTTTAGTTTGTACATATCTCTCAGTTTGTTTTTTCATTTTCAGTTTTCAATAAGTTGATCTGTACACCAATCAGCTCAAGCGTCTGTATCCTATCAATGCTTAAAACTTGGGGGCAATCAATGTCATATCCTATGGCCCCCAGTATATCTTAGATGTCTCATATCTAATCAGAGTCATTTGAAACTTCATTTGAGTCAGTCAAGTCTATCTTGTCTCCAGAAAGGATTTTGCATCTACAACAATGCAATCAAACATCAAAACTCAACTGAAAACAATTTGTGTTTTTCATGCTTTTATCTCCTTGTATGCTTACTGATTCGCATTGAGATTTTTTCATATTGTGTCCCTTCGAGCTCCTCAATGATGTCCTTTACAGGATTTAGAGAGTGATGACTGGGGGCATAATCTTTTCTTGGTTTTTTGCTTGTATGTGAAATCTTATAACTTTAGAAATTCTGGATTGAAATGGTGTCCGACTGTAAGAGCCTCTATCTCGAATTGGATGGTCATGCGTACCTCGACCATTGATACCCAAAAAATTTAAGAAAGTTTGATCTAACTATTATCTTTTTGAGTAAGTTCTTTCTCCTACTGTGAAACGTGATCTTGCCTAAGGAGGTGAACGATAAAGGGTCATTATGGGTAATTCACACTGGATTTAGAATGATCTTTTGATTGTTTGATGTGTATGTTAAATGCAAGGCGTACTCAGGTCATCATGACATTTACATTTTGATACTTGTACAAATTGCTATATCAAAATGGACATGATATTCAGGTCATCCTGGCGTTTGTGCCTTGGTGCTTATATCTAATCCAACATTCTGAAAACAAATCAATATTCATATGTCCATGGTCATATAACTAGTGGGTGTTGTATTGATTCTTGTGCATACAAATTGATATTTATATGTGTATAGTTTCATGGCTAGTGGGCATTGTATTGATTTATCTGGTTACCTAAAAGTTCAATGATGATAACAAATCGACACATGATCAATGACTAGGTCCTAGGTCTTAGGTTGCATTTCATTTTGCATGTCTCTTTGCATTTTGCATGTTTGCATGATCTCACAATGGCTAAACGAACTTCAATGCTTAAACAATTCACCACTCACATCTTCAAATCTAACAAGAGCTGAATCTCACATGAAGGTTCCTCCAACGAAATAGCAAGTAGAATCTTTTTTCAGGATCAAAATCAAAATCTGAAATCATTCATATTATTAACTACTTGCATATTCGACCTTCAATCATCACAAAAATTCAGTATTCAACTTAACTGATTATCTAACATCAAACTATCAAAATTTAAACTTGGTCAACCATGGTCAACTCATGGTCAAACCTAGTCAACCTTGGTCTCCAAGACCTCTAAATGATGCAGAATGCACTCTTGAACGTGTATAACCACTTTTACCATCAATCAACATGCTTCTAAGCTCTCAACGCTGACTTTTCTTGTCAGATTTCAATTTTAATCCCGAAGGGGGCATGGTATTGCACATCAATTCAAAGTCTGTAAATCAAAATTCTATCAATCAAGTCTATCAATATCTTTCATCAGTGATCAAGACAAACAATCACGTCTAGTTACTGATTCATCAAAAGTCCTCATCGCTCGGGGCAAATCTATCATCACTTGGGGCATATCAGATTCATCAAGATCCATATCAATCTGGTATTCTCTTAATCTTGTAAACTGTATCAGTTTTTGCAACCATCAAATCATAGTGTTCTTTCCTTGGCTCTTTGGCAACTGAAGGGTTTGGATGTGATACTTGCTAGTTATGCTAAGACAATCGAGTCTAGAATGGGTCACTCACTTCTTTGCAATCCTAAGGTTTGGAATCAGGCGTTTTGATACTTTTTTGCAATCATAGGTTCATTTTCTGCTACAGTGAACATTATCTTTGGTCACTCAGGACCTATTATCTCCATATCAAATCAATATCAATCAGCTTCTGTCTTGTATCAATTATCAATTTCAAACATCAGTTTAATATCTTTATCAAACACAGACTATCTTTAAACCACTGTGCTTTGCACAGTAATTCAGAGAGGGGCAAAATGTAATACCCCAAAAATGGGCTATAAGTTCATTAATCTCCTACATCTTCAATTTGAATGAAATTGACATCAAAGTCCTAATCTAAGGCACATCTAAACATCATCGAATCATAATTGATTATCTTAAATTCTGCATCGGGGAATATTCTTAGTAATATTCTTAATCATCATAATTATCTTTAATTTTATAATTATTTGGCAATAAATCACATTTATCCTAAAGTTTGATTAATTGAATATTTTCATATTTAATTAATTAGATTTAATATCTTGCCACTTAATTGTGTAATTAAATTTAATTCTATCTATTATTAATTATATTATTTAATTTTGACAATAAATTCAAATATCCTATGAATAATTAATTAAATTTTTATTTAATTAATTAAAGCAAGTTGTCATTATTTAATAATATAGTTTTTTAATAAAAATTTGATTAAATAATTGATTAACCCATAAATCAATTATTTTATTTTTAAAAGCAGTTAAGTTGAAAATAAATCACTTTATTATTAAATTAATTCATAAATAAAACATGCACAATCATAAAAGCAGACAACTATCAATTATCAATTAAAGCTAAACTCTATTTTGAGTTAAAACTTAGCTTTTGCATGTTTTTGTGAGTTAATTATCCTTTATTTAAAAATAATTCAAAAATCAACTTGAGTTATTTGAGTGATTTATGGCTTTTTTTCCCATGCACCTCCAAAGCCCTGCATTTCTATAAAAACAAGGCTCATCTCTCAATCATCTCTCAATCATCTCTCAAATCATCTCGCAAATTGCAAACTTACTCTACAGGAATCATAGCATATCAGATTTGGAGAATTTGCACAATTAGAGCTTGAAAGAATCAACTTGCAAATTCAAAGCTTTGTGAGATCAATTTCAATTGCATATTTTTCATATCATAGCATAGAATTTCATAGCTTTGCATATCATTGTTAGATAGATCAATTCATAGCATATCAATTTCATCTAGCATAGATTCATATCGGTTTTTATCATTCTTATTGCATAGAAAATATCAAAAATATAGATTAATTGCATTCAATTTCATATCCATCTTTTGCATTCAAATCCTTCATTTAGGTGTCGTCTCGGTCACTGATCTTGATTGCAATCTGAGAACATCAATCTCGCACCTATTAGAAGGCAGTAAATCGCTTGGTTAGATAGCTTTCAATTTTGCACGATTTTGATCATCACTAACCTCTAATATTTTACTGAAGTGTTGTGTCTATAGATCAGGTACAATTTTCACACACACAATAGGATCCATACATCCTCATTCTTCTAATGGGCATACCCATATAATCACAGCTACAGATTATTTCACAAAATGGGTAGAAGCAGTCCCTTTGACACAAGCAACTGGTAAGCAAATATCTATGTTCATCTTGAACTACATCATATGCCAGTATGGTATTCCACATTCTATAGTCACAGATAATGGTGGACAATTCAAGAACAAAGACTTAGATGATCTATGTGCCAAATTCAAGATTACACAACATTGGTCTTCTATCTACTATCCTCAAGGGAATGGACAAGCAGAAGCTTCTAATAAGAATCTATTGAAAATATTGCACTGTACAGTTAATAAAATAGGAAGAGATAGGCATCTCATGATCAATCCAGCTCTCTGGGCCTACAGAACAAGTATTAGAACACCTACTAGGGCTACTCCATTCACTTTAGTTTATGGGTCTGAAGTGGTACTTCCTATTGAGGCTAAAATCCTATTACTAAGAATCAAAATGCATGGTCTCGTAACTGATGATGACTACATAGTGTCTAGGTTGTAAGAACTTGAACTACTAGATGAGCGTAGATAAGCAATGTATGATTATCTCAGAGTGTATCAGAAAAGAATGTCTAGAGGCTACAACAAGAAAGTCAGACACAGAGAATTTCAGGTCGGTGATCTAGTCTTGAGAGAGAATCCTAAAAATCAATCACATAGAGAGTGCAAGGGGAAGTTTGAACCCAACTGGCTAGGTCCCTTTGTTATCACTGCTACTTTTAGCTCTGGTGCCTATCAACTCTCAACAATTGAAGGAGAACAGCTCTGAGAACCAATCAACATTCTCCATCTAAAGAAATTCTATGTCTAAGATATTCAGTCTTGGTAAAATGTCCTGAAAAAATCATAAAAATAAAAAAAAAGTCCTGAAAAAATGAACATCTTGGTGAAAACCTAGCAATAGGCAGCTTGATGATTCACAAAAAAATAAAAAAATATCAAAAGTACAAAAAAATTGAAAAAATACAAAATACAAAAAAAAATGAGAAAAAGAAAAAGTGTCGTGGTGAAAACCTAGAAACAAGCACCTTGGTAGCAAAAATAGAATCTCTACCAAGATGGTGAAAACCCGGCAAACATGTGCCACTTGTTCAAAATGCTTCATCTATCAGCACAATCTTAGTCTTTCCCATCTTTCAGTCTTGCTTTAGTTTGTACATATTTCCCAGTTTATTTCTGCATTCCTATTTTCAATAACTCAGTTTGTACACCAATCAACTCAAACATATGTATCCTATCAATGTTCAAACTTGGGGGCAATCAAAGTCATATCCTATGGTCCCAAGTGTATCTTTAGACATGTCATATCTAGTCAGAGTCCTTTGAAGGTTCATTTGAGTCTATTTGTCTGTCTCGTCTCTAGAAAGGATTTTGCATCTACAACAACACAATCAAACATCAAAACAGATTGAAAAAAATCTATGCTTTTACATGCTTTTATCTCCTTGTATGCTTACTGATTCACATTGGAAATTTTGCATATTATGTCCTTTCAAGCTCTTCGATGATGTCCTTTATAGGATTTAGAGAGTAATGACTGGGGGCATAATCTTTTCTTTGTTTTATGCTTGTATTTGAAAATCTAACAACTTTGAAAATTCTGGATTGAAATGGTGTCCATCTATAAGAGCCTTTATCTCATATTGGATGACCATGTGTACCTCGACCATTGATACCCAGAAAATTCAAGGAAGTTTGATCTAACTATTGTCTTTTTGAGTAAGTTCTTACTCCTACTGTGAAATGGGATCTTACCTAAGGATGTGAACGATAAAGGGTCACTACGGGTAATTCACACTGGATTTAGAATGATCTCTTGATTGCTTGATGTGTTTGTTATGTAAGGCATATTCTAGTCATCATGAAATTTATGTTTTGATGCTTATACAAATTTCTATATCAAAATGGACGTGATATTCAGGTCATCCTGGCATTTATGCCTTGGTGCTTATATCTAATTCGACATTCCAAAAATAAAA
Organism: Chamaecyparis obtusa; assembly: GCA_027943335.1. NCBI lineage: Eukaryota > Viridiplantae > Streptophyta > Pinopsida > Cupressales > Cupressaceae > Chamaecyparis > Chamaecyparis obtusa. The sequence continues at coordinate 2,133,429 of BSBK01000537.1, forward strand.
TCAATATTCATATGCTCATGGTTGCTTAACCAGTGGGTGTTGTATTGATTCTTGCACATACAAATCGATATTCATATGTCTATGGTTTCATAACTACTGGATGTTGTATTGATTTATCCAGTTACCTAAAAAGTTCAATGATGATAAAAAATTGACACATGATCAGTGATTAGGTCCTAGGTCTTAGGTTTGCATTTCATTCTACATGACATTTTGCACTTTGCATGATCTCACAAATTGCTTAAACGATTCTTCAAAAACAAAAATGCTAAACATGACACAAGATTTGATTCTCATACAAAGGTTCCTCCAATAAAATAGCAAGTAGAATCCTTTTTCGGGATCAAAATTGAAATCTGAGATCATTCATATTATTAACTACTTACAAAATCAACCTTCAATCATCATAGAAATCCAAAATTCAAATTAATTGATTATCTAACATCAAACTATTCAAATTTATAACCTAGTCAAACTTGGTCTCCAGGACCTCTAAATGATGTAGAACACATTCTTGAATGTGTATAATCACTTTTCAAATCAATTAACATGCTTCTAAACTATTCAACAGTGACTTTTATTGTCAGATTTCAATTTTTATCCTGAAGGGGGCATGATATTGCACATCATTCAAGTCTGTCATTCAAGTCTGTAAATCTAAATTTGTAATCAAATATTTCCTCAGTAATCAAAACAACAACCATGTCTAGTTGTTGATTCATCTAAAGTCCTCGTCGCTTATAGCAAATCTATTGCAATCTGGTATCCTAAATCTATCTTGTAAACTATATCATCTTTTTGTAACTATCAGTTCATTAGCATTATTTCCTTGTTTCTTCATAACTAATGGGTTCAGGATGTGATACCAATATGATTCATACAAGGACATTGAGGTCTAGAATCGGTCACTCACTTCTTCGCAATCATAAGGTTCAGAATCAAGCATTTTGACACTTTTTCATAATCATTGGTTCATTGTTGCTACAGTTAACATTATCTATGGTCACTCAGGACCTAAATCTCAAATCTTGAATCATTAAATTTTTAAATGGATTTATATCTCAGAATCTGTTAATCTTTCAAATCAGTTTCATACGTATATCATACATAGACTATTCTTTGAACCACTATGCTTTGCACAATGATTCAAAGAGGGGAAAAATGTAATACCCCAAAAATGGGCTATAGGTTCATTAACCTCCTACATCTTCAATTCGAATGAAATCGACATCAAAGTCCTAACTTAAGGCACATCTGCACATTATTGAATCCTAATTGATTATCCTAAATTCTGCATTAGGGAATATTCTTAGCAATATTCCTATTTATCCTAATTATTCTATAATTTAATAATTATTTGGCAATAAATCTTATTTATCCTAAAGTTTGATTAATTGAATATTCTAAATATTTAATTAATTAGATTTAATACTGCCACTTAATTATTTAATTACATTTAATTAAATATATTCCTAAATTGTATTATTTAATTTTGACAATAAATCAAAAATCTTATGACTAATTGATTAAATTCCTATTTAATTAATTAATGTCAGTTGTCAATATTTAATAATATAGTTTTTGAATAAAGTTTGATTTAATAATTGATTAATCCATAAATTAATTGTTTTATTTCAAAAATCAATTAAGTTGAGAATAAATCACTTTATTTATTAAATTAATTTATAATTAAATAATGCACAATCAGAAAAGTAGGCAACTAGAAATTAACAATCAATTTTTAAATTAAAACTCAACATCTGATGATGAGTTGAAATTTGATCTAAAGCTCTATTTTGGGATAAAAACTTCTTTTGCATGATTTTATGAGTTTATTTATTCTTAATTTCTTGTTAACTCAAAAATCAACTTGAGTTCATCAAGAGTGATTTATGGCTTTTATCAATGCATCCTCAAAGCCCTGGATTTCTATAAAATCAAGGCTCAGCTCTTCACAAAGGTCAAGCAATCAAAACTCAAATTTGCACAATTACTCTATCGAATTGGCAATTGAAGGATTGAGCACATGCGATAGACAATTTGTGAGATCTTTCATAGTTGATCATTAGCTTTTCCATAGTTTCATATCATAGTTTTCATATTCATTCATATCATTCTTAGATTAAATCTACATCCAATCTCAATTTCATTCATTTAGCTTAGAATCATATAGTTTCTCATATTATTGCATAGAAAATACAAAAATCTAGACTAATCTGCATTCATATAGTCTTTCATATTTTGCATTCAAATCTTTCGTTTAGGTTTTTCATTGTCACTGATCTCGATTCCAGTCTGAGAACATCATACTCGCACTTACTAGAAGGCAGTAAATCGCTTGGTTAGCATAGTTTCAATTATTTGCAAGATTTTGATTTCTGCTAACCTCTAATGTTTTACTAAAGTGTTGTGTCTACAACTAGGTACAACATTCACACACAGAGTTAGAAGTCCTAGAATATAGGAACATGGCATATGTGGAAGTTTCCAAATGTTCAAAAGAAGTTGTCATCAACTTTGCAATTATTGCAAAAGATTGCATGCCATTCGGGTATCTTTTGATTCCCTTAAGATTAGGAGATGGTGCTTAGCCAAAAGGCCCTAGAAAGGAGGAAATGGCATCTAATGCTATTGAAGACTTGAACATCTAGTTTCATTATGCATTGTAATAGTTTGGAAGAAATAATATAGAGCTCTCCAAGTGATTTTCAGTGTAACACCCAAGACTTTGTGTTGACAGTCCTATTGGATGGATTGAAAGACTAAATCTAATGCTAGATTAGGTTTCTATATACTTTTAGGATACTTTTTCATTTGAAGAGAAAGTCAATTTGAGTTCATCTAAGTACTGGTTTTTGGTATTCTAGTTCGGGGAGTCTATTTTTATCTTGTTTTGAGTAGTTTAGAGAGTCATGGCTCCTCCATGAAATCTAACTATGGATAAACATTCATTTTAGATGGAAATGGAAGAGGAGTCATTTTTGTATATATTTTTAGTAGTTAGGATTCTTGAAAGCATGAGGAACTATTTTATATGCTAGGCCCTAGGCGAGTTTTGGAAGCTCCGTTAGAGGTCTAGAGGTGAAAGAAGTGAAGAAACATTGCAAGGTTGTATAGATCCGTACTGGTCCAGGAATTTTTCATGAAGGTGAACATCATATCTATCCATTCTATGTAGATAGGATTCATACCAATAATTTTGGATTTGGTTTGAACAAGTTTTCTAACAAGTTCACTGTTCAGTCCTAGAAATTAGGCCTATTAGGCCTGTTGTCCTAGCTTTTAGGAACCCACTACACGGTCATTGTCAGACCCAGAAACCTTATGAATATTTTAAAAATTTGAAAAGGGTACTTGAATCAAGTCTTATATTTTTTAGTTGTTTGGAAAAATTTTGCAAGAAATAGCAAAAGGTGACTGGTAAGGGCTACTAGAATAGGCCTATTTTTAAGGTCAATTCATGATGAATCATGGAAGCCGATAAGAAGATGATTGAAGACCCTTTCAAAATGAACCAAATAGGAAATAATAAGAGTACTTTCATGATTGAGAATACCCCTTCAATTTTGGAGAAATTTTATGGAGATTTGACACTTAGAGCCTTCTAAGTGAGTGTGGAGAAGTGAATCAAAACTAAGGTGTTGATCATTCAAGGTGAAGTTTTCATAGATTGACTCTTATAAGTAGAGTTTGAATAGGTCTTAGTTAATGATATAAGCCTATTGGAAGACCCTGTAGAGGAATAGGATACTAGGAGGCAAGTGAAGTCTCTTGGAGGGTGTGAAAGCTAGCCTTGAAGTTTATCATACATCATGACAACACTAAATCATAACAATATAGTCAACTTGCCAACATTTATTTTATGAATTATATATTAGAGTAAGGCATTAGAATAGTGTATAATTTTGAGTAAATTGAATTAAGTCTTGCGAAGTGAATATAAGCTAGTATATGATATAATGAAGCTATGGTTAAGAGCACATGAATTTATGAAAATGTATGTGAATACACAAAAAGAATGAATTTTTGCAAGTAACAAGGAATAGCTTTTTGGCATGAAGCACTTAAGAAATTTAATGAAATTTTAGTATCTTGAAATATTTGAAGGATAAAAGAAGATTATTGACATTAGTTGATCATTCAAGTGTTTATAAGAGATATAGAGAGCTATCTAGTGGAGATTGAGAGCAATTTGCAGGGTTTGGAGACATATTCCTTGCCAGATCTACACAAAGCCCCAAATCATGATTCCAAGGTATTTTAAGAAGTATTCACTATCAAAGTAGTCATATTTTAATAGAATTATGGATGCATCACTAGTTCACAACATCAGTGACTCAACTAGACCTAAGATAAAGAGGGAACCTATAGAACCCTTAGACGAAGACCCTAGTTTGGCTTTGTCAACCGTTCCAGATGTAGTTTTGCATTTGGAAGATGTGAAAAGTTATCTGAAATATAAGTTTGAGACTGTAGGAGATGGTAGTCTAGCCATGGAGCATAATAAGATTTACAAATAAGACATGTCCTATAAAGAAGGTTTCTAGCATTTAAGTCAAATAGATATTATCAAGTACACACTTCACTATGAGTTTTGGAATGATGAATGGACAAAGATAATCTTGAGAATAATTCACAATGGAAAGTTTTGGTTGGATGATAGAGTTATAGACATCACCGTAGATCTTATTCATGAGGTAACAGGACTATCTAAGTCAGGAGTAATTCCTTTGAATGAAAAGAATTTTAAGAAAATAGTATTAGACAACACCAAGTCTTCATATAATGGAAGCGGAATTGTTATAAGTAAAATTGAGCAAGATGATGTAAGATATGTATGCAAAATATTGACTTCAAAGTTTTGTGTGAGTTCAAGGGAAGATGACATGGCAGCTGGTATGGTACATGTAGCTTCTCTTTTTTGTGTAGACAAAGTGGAAGTAATTATGTGTGAGATTCTAAGGATGCAGCTGACTGAAAATCTTGATAAGATCATAAAAACTAAGAATTCATAGTTTAGATTCTCATCCCTGATCACCTACATGTTTTTCCATCTGTTAAGAAGATTCTCTTACACAATAGGAGTTGATTGGAATGATAACATAAATTCAATGGACAAGATAAACAAAGTATATTTGAGACATCCTATTGATAAAGTGAATAAGAGTGCTACTCTAGTAATAAAGACTTTTCAAAATGAAATGAGAAAAAGATCAAGGATTCCACCATCTATTGTGGAGAAGTATAAAGATGAGACATGCTTCTTAGTGGACATAGACTTTACCTACATTGAAGAAGTTGAGCCAAGAATAGAATTTGTAGATCCTCTTGAGTATGAGGTATCAGAAGTAGAAATTTAAGGATATGTGAACACATTACTTAAAAGCAATTTGGATGTAAAGAGTCCTAGATCTAGAATATATGAAGAGAACTTTGATGCAGCACATTAGTCACAGGTGTAGAAATTGGAAAAGAAGAGAGTTGATAATCTAATTAAAAAAATATTGAAGGATACAGGCATGACTGAGCATGAATTTTTCATTGTGAAGCAGACAATAGAATAAATTAGGGATATTGGAAAGAAAGAAGTGTCGTTAGTTCCACCCTTGACAACCCATGTAGCCCCTATTGAATAAATTCAAGATATTGATGTAGAGATTGAAGAATTGGATGTACCAAAAGTAAGGAAATCCACAAGATCCACCTCCACCACACCAACTAAAAGAGTGAAAGAGATGGAAAGTGGACCAGGAAAGAGATAAAAAACTATCTTTACACCAGTGCAAAGAAGGACACCAATAGAGAAGCCACATGCAGATGAAGAGGTAGGTAGCAACAAAAAGAAATAATGGAAGCCTAAAATAGACAAAGTGAACCCTTTGATCATAAATGAAGGGGATTTCACAAAGATAAACACATATTATGAGATGTATGAAAATTTTGAGAAGTTAAATCTTGAAAATGCAGTTGTCAGACATATGATCCTTGCTAACAAGAAGTTTGACGATATCAAAGGCAAGATCCCTGATAACTTATATGAGAAATTGATAAACAGGAAGAAGAGAGCTACAAAAGAAGACAAAGGCATAAGAGAAAGGTATGTAAGAAAGCTTTGTGAGATTAAGGATGAAGACCATTTCAAAGAAATCATGAAGAACTTAAGTACTCATCTGAGAAGGAAGAGAAGGACATTATTGATAATGGGAGGAAATTATGAAGAAATAAATAGAGAAATTGAGGACGTGGTTTTAAAGGTAATGACCTCTAGACTAGGAGAATTAATCACTGAATCTGATCAAGCAGTAGAAGCAGAACATCAGACTGAATCATCACCAGTTCCACCACCCTCCATCAACATTATTGATGAATCTATGAACATTGAAGGCCTAAATTTCACCATAGACATAGAAGAAAACCTATTCAATGACCGAGGAGCTAATGTTGGCAATTTAATAGAAGTTGATGAGAAAAAGGATGAAGTAGAAAATAAGGAAGAATTGGTAGAGATAAGAAAAGAGAAGGAACAAAATTAGATTAAAACAGCAGAAGAGGACCATGCGATGCAACAAGAGCAAACAAAAATTATTTCTAAGTCAAAGGACACAACATAAATACCACATAAACCACCTATTGAATTAGTTTTTGCAAGCTTAGGGAAAGAAGTTGATGATGATGATCAAATAGAGTTGATCTCATCTCTGAATAAGATAATCAAAAAGAACAAGAAGGTAAAATGCTTGGAATGAGTACAACTTGAGGTAAACAGTAAACTTCAAGGAGTGATATCAACTCAGTTTAGTAAGGTTGATCCCCAAGCCAAAGCTAAAGATGTAATGGAAGCTTTTGACATGGAATTCACTAATTTATCAGACATTGCATCAGTCAAAGCTCAAGTAGCCCACGATGCATGAATATTTCAAGTTATTTTCCAAAATATCAGAAATGATTTGGAAAAATTGGATATATGCATAAAATAATTAAGAAGATGCTTAGAGAGAGGAAAATCATTGTACATTCAGCATAGATGATCTCATAGCCACACATCAAAAATTTCAGAGAAAAAAAGAATAAGGAAGTAGAATTACAAGTGGCAGTGAACGATTTATAGAGTACTAATGCAAAGATCACAAACATTGAGAAGAAAGAAAGTAAAATCTATGATGACATGAGACTTCTTGAGGATGAAAAAGAGAATAAATTGAAGATATTCTCTCTACTCAGAGAGCATTTATCACTGAAGATCAGTATTGTGGAAAATCAACTGGAAGAATGTTTGTCATCAAAGACATCTTATGGAAAATTTTCATATGCAAACCTAAACAAAGTTAAAATAGCATCCTTTGGCCTATGTGCATTACTTAGTGTTTCTAACTCAGTAAAGAAGACATGGGACAAGGACATAGAAAATCTAAAAGAAAATTTTGCAGATTGTGTTGCAAGCCTTCTAGCCTTGCAGTATTGAGATAAAGAGGTAAATCAGTTTTGGCATACTTATAGAATTGACATGTTTGTCATTGTTGTCAAAGGGGGAGTAATATAGTATGAAAATTATATGTATATAGAAGATACAAATATGTAGAATAATATGTGCATACTCTTAGGGGGAGTATCATTTTTGGAGAAATAAGTAGACATGTAGGATCCACAATTTTGTAATGGCCATATGCTACATTTTTCATTTTTCTAATCAATTTTTTTTTGGGACTTAGCCAATTTTCCCATATGTTGCCACCAATCAAAAAGGGGGAGATTGTTTGAAATTTGGCTAAGTAGGATATCAGAATGTTGTCATTATGGAAACATATACTTAGCATAAAGATAGCATGATTGGAGGAAGCAGTTGTATGTGAGCACATTTGAAAATTGTCTAAGTATAGCAATGTTTACCAATCTAATCAGAGATATATTCTCTTAGCAATGTTCACAGAAGAAGTTTCAGTGCATGCGCACTTGAACATGGATCATTATATGTATATCAAAGCCACATATGAGAGTGCAAGTCTATAAGGCATGTACGAAAGAAGATATTAATATCTTATAGAGACAGTGTTGAGTCTTGAACAAAGCAAAAGATAGAATATGATTATATTGAGTTAAGGGATTTTTTTTTATCAAAATAATGACTTAACTAATTAGAGATGACTTCCTAGATGTTAACCCTAAGGTAGCATATAATGATTTTATATTTTATGAAGAGTATAAAGTATTGTAAGCCGATAGGAAGTTATTTTGTAATAGCTTGTATATAAGTGAGTACAATGTAATGAAAAATATATAGAAATAATAAGAAAGATATAGCGATTGTAATATTTTTAAATATGATGAAAAATTATATGTTGTAAGAAGAAAATAAGAAAGTAGTGTATATCAAGCGAAGAGCCTACAAAGCTAGATCAGAATAGTAAAGATATTCAGCAACAATAAAAAGGTTTTTGTATCTTACCTTTGTATTTGAAGCTATTATTGTATATTCAATGTTTGGGAAGTGAGCTCATATTGCAAACATTTTGTTTTTTAATAGCAACTCCTAACAGGGTTGAGGCTTTTAAAAATGCCTAGAGTCCTTTAACCAGGAAATAGACACTATATGTATGTAACAGACTCCTAACAGGGTCAACATCCTTAACCGAATACTTTTGATTATTGGATTAGTTGTGGGTACCATCCCCATCAGGGTTTTCCCTTGGCCAAGGTTTCCTCAAGAACAAACATGGTGTTATGAGTTCATTCATTTTATTTTTATGCTTGTTATTTAGTTTACTTAGTTTAGTTTTTTATGTAATCTACAAGTTAATTTCTTATATCCATAATTGGGCAAAAGTAAAAGTTTGTGAAATAATGATTCACCTTGGCCCCTCTCAGTATTTCCTATTTCTAACAATTTTTATTCCTTCTCATTATTTCCTCATACGAGCCCTAGTTTTCATAGATGAGGGTGTAGTCTTTTCTTCAGAGACTTTCTTCTTGCCTTTATTCTAGACTGATCCAGACGTAGAAGCTCTAGGAGAAGTTTTAGGGTTTCTACACCTAGACCTTCTTCCTGAAGAAGACGTTGGTTCTAGATCTTCAATAATTTTACTAACCCCATGCTCAGTTTTAACCCTCTTTCCTACTCTCCACCCTATAGGACTTAGGGTTTGGCTCTCAAATTCTCCCAAAAGAAAATCTTCCCACGACATATTTGATTTCTCTCTTATTTCTCTTTCCACAATTAACTTGAGTAAACAATGTTGGGCTTACCTTCCTGCACAAGCAAAGCTCTTTTCTTTAAGATATGGAATAAGAAAATAGGTACATTCACAGGCTGGTTGTCATGTCATAAGAAGCTCAAGAAATTGAAATGGATAGAATGTAGAAATTTATGCCGACCTTCATAGATGAAATATTTTATGATATAGATCACACATTTCTTATAAGGGTCTGACAATGAAAAAATTCTCATACATTGCTTCTTGTCAACATCCAGTGGTGGATCTGTATGCAGGGTGAACTAAGCTCTAGTAGTTGTCAGATCAAGACTTTTCAAAAATTCCTCACCTTCCTATGGTAATCGCATGACCTCTTCCATAATTTCCTAAGTAAATGGAACCCTTAATCCTTTGACAGTGGCTACTCCACCATTTAGTGTTCTTAGAAACTGAGAAGCTACCTCACCATCCTAGCTCATGAGCTTCTGAATGTAGTCAAGACAACCCCTTTCTTGAAAACGTGGCATGCATGCTTGATCATTCAGAAAAATATCATGGATTGTAGGTTCAGACTGAATCAAACCTCCTCCCATCTTTAGAGTACCAAATCCCTCAAAACAATTTGCAGCAATTCAAAACAAATTACAACAAGGATTTTGAGAGAATGTTTGAAATGCGGACATAAAAAAGGCAGTAGTTATAGGCAATTTCCAAATGCAAAGGTTTCTAGAGTTTCTAAAGTTTAATCCCTTATGGAAACATAAGTGAAAATATTCAACATATCACAAATTAACTATTCATAATTACCTCTTCAAACTTCTCATACCATCCACCTTTGCATATGATGTGCAAAATAAATAGTTTTTTTAAAGTTTTCACATCATGCAAAGCTAAATTTGGAAAAAGCATGCAAAAGTGCAAGTATGGTTTAGAAGAATAGCATATATAATAATTACATAGACACATAAAACAAAAATATCATGTATCTCTCCCCCAACTTAATTGAGAAATTGGTCCCACAATTGCACGTGTGATAAGAGCGTAGCCGATTTGAAAAACAAATTAATAAAAGTAATACCTTGGATAGTGTATACAAACCTGACAAGGTGTTGATGGCAGCTTGAAAGAGTCATTTGTTGGTGGAGAATGATGAGGTGGAAGGGTGGATAGACTAGAATGATGAAGTGGAAGAGTGAAATTTATTACAGAGAGGGTACTCTCATAAAGAAATAATTTATTATGAGGTGATGTAAATGTTTAAAGAGAAGAACTGATATGGGCAGATGGCTCATACCCTGATGCTACAGGAGACCCATTGTCAGTGTCGGATTGAAAATATTGCAAGAACTCTTCTTTGATCTGAGGCTTATGATACAACTTAAGCCTTTGTCTATTTACCAGAAATTTGAAGCATACAGGATCAACAGTTGACAATTGAACAACATCGTTTGGGAAAACACCAACAATCTCATAAAGTCCCAACCACCGTGTTTGAAACTTCCCAAGAGTATGTTGATATCTAGAATCATAAACGAGAGCCCACTCACCAACTATAAATTATTTTTCCTTGATAAATTTATCATGCCATTATTTTCACTACTATTGCACTAGTTCTTTGTTGTATAAGGAATATTTTCTCCATTCATCAAGTCCATTCAGAGTTAGAATTCACTCATTTTGGGCATGGGTAAGATCTAGATCAAGCTCTAATACTATCCTTAAATTCTTGTGTTCAAATTCCATAAGCACCATAGCTGACTTACCATAGACAAGTTGAAAGGGTGTGAATCCCATGGTAGTTTTCCAGGTAGTCCTATAAGCCCAGAGTGCTTCAGGAAGTTTGGTTGCCCAATCTTTCTTATGGACTGCCACTGTCTTGGTAAGTATTGCTTCAAGCTCCCTTTTGGTTACCTCTACCTCTCCATTGGCTTGCGGATGGTAGGGAGAAGATTTTCCATGCCTAATTTTGTATTCCTCTATTAAAGAAGCTATAAGATTTGAAGTAAATCAAGCTCCTTGGTCAAATACTAATTCCTGAGGGACACCAAATCTTGTAAAAATGAATTCATATAAAAATTTTGCAACATTATTATCCCTATGATGTTTCATAGGCTTGGCCCCTACCCACTTTGTGACATAATCAATGCAAACCAGAATATAAGATTTACCTTGTGAAGAAGGCTCAATAGGTCCAACAAAGTCAATTCCCCATTTATCAAAAGGTATTACAACTACCTGAGGCTGCAGGGGAATCTCATCTAATTTAGTAGGTCTTCCCATTTGTTGGTACCTATCACATTTTTGGGTGTACTTAGTTGTATCCTTGTGTAGAGTGGTCTAATACTATATAGTGGTTAAGATTTTAAATGTTCTTCTTTTGGGAAAAAAAATGACCTCGACATGGCTCATCATGACATGCCCGAAGGATATCATAAGTTTTATCTTCCCTTATACATCTACACATCACTTGATCAGGACCAGTGTAAAACATAAATCCAAAAATCTGTTGGTGCTCTCAAAATTTGACACAAATTTGGAGTGACCAATTGAAAATTTTCTATAAGGCAAAATGAGTACCCTTGAAAACTTTTTGAAAAGACCTAATTGGTATGCTTGTAAAAGATACCCTGTTGATTTTGATGAGGTACAACTTTGGGAATAGGTTCAACACATTCCATTTGACATATGTAGTGGGTTCCAACTCCTAAATTTCAAATCTGACATAGTTAGGGAGTAGCCATTTTGAGGTGTTCACTTAAATCTGCATTTTTGCGTAAGTGTTAAATCATTGTACCAAGCCCTGTTTGCCTTTGAATATCTTGTATCTTGTTAGGTTTCATGGCCCACCACTTTGGGAGTGTTTAACATGTATATCAAAGAGTTTATGTTTCAAAGCTCAATCCATTTCAAGTCTGTTTGATAGTTTTTTGGATCCCCCAAAGTTGGCTTTCCAGTTTTGTCTTGTTTCTCTATCCTGTCCAGTTATCTAAGTGGTCTTGTTTGACTGATCATAACTTTTGACCCTATGACCCAATTGAGAAAATTCCTTTGTATTGTATTCTAGTGGTCAAATACTCCTTATGTTTCATTTTATAGGCCATGATGAATCCATTTAACTAGTTCTCCGATTTGATTTTGTTTACAGTTTCTAACAATTTGATGCAGATCAGTTGCATACTTTAGTCGGAGGCTCTGTCTGGATGCTTGTATCTTTTTCCCAGAGATTGATCATAATGTGATGGTTATTTCATCATTATGTAGACATGGGAATGACTCATCATGCCAATTTTTAGCCTCCCACGTGCCCATTTTTCCTATTTGTCGGGGCCATTTCATTTGCAGATTGTGAAGTTTTGACAGTGTGCATCGTTCAGAATTCTGAGTAGCCTACTTTGAGGCTTTGTAATTTGCACCCTGTCCATGGTCCAGCATAATTGTAATTTTTCCCATATTGTGAACCTAAAAGAATATTTTCCTATGGATTTTGAGGTCCCTACCAATCCATCTGATCACTTTCCCAGCTCGATTCCAAATCCAATTTCTGCATATTTCACATATTTTAATCCTGAATATTATTAAGAGGCGGACATTGGCATTTGATTGTGATCGGCCACTTGATCTACAGAATGAGATAATAATGGATTCACATTAATTGTATAAGGGTGAATCAGTGCCCTGGATTTTGGTTCGTGAAAGTTTCAGCGGGTCAGTTTTTAAGGCCGGTTCCGGAGGCAACTTCTGTGAATTTTTGACAGCATGGAAAGGCAATGTTTCTAAGTGGCTATGTTTGGTTATGAATATCTTTTGGCTCGAATCTTTCTGAGAAATTCCCTTTGACTGGCATATTATAATGTTGAAGGTGTGCTTGCCTTCCTGATGGTGTTTTGTTAGTTTTTGAGGCTAGTTTTGGGAGGCCAGTTGATGCTCATGGTTAGTTTTTGCTAATATGAAAAGAGGTGAACTATATGTTTGAATTCTAATGCATCATGTTTATTTTCTCTGAGTGACTCCATCGTGGTTTGAGAATGGCGCCTAACTTTAGAAGCTACATATTGTTCTCAGTATGCATGCTTTACTTTGATGTGTGCACTTGTCTCAAAGTGATGCCAGCACATTCGATGAGTAAATTAAATGAGCCATTGTGGGTCAATTTGAATAAAGATGTAGGAATTGGGATTTATTGTAATTATAGATCATTATAATACAATGATGACTTACTATTTGGTAAGTGGCCAGATGGCTAGAGTTCTTTTAACAATCAAACATTCGAAGGAAATGAATCTACAGCTGAATTCATATACTTATGGACTCTGGATCAAGGCATGACAAGCATTGATGATGTAGTGAAGATAGTGGATGAATTAAAATCTACTAAAGATGATAGTGTAAATGGGACTCATCAAGATCAAGTTAGTATTTTAGGGTCTCTAAAATACCTAATGCCACTTTGTGATGGGTTGTGTGCATAAGAAACAACAAGTATGTGAAACATCATGGCAAAATCAGTGGATGCCAATCAAATTAAGGGATGTAAGCTTTAAAATAAAATGCAATGCTAAGTTTACAGTAGCATGGAGAATGATGGAAGCCCACACATAAAAGGAAGGGGTTCGTTTGCTATGTGCAACCTAGAGGCTGCCAGTTTAAATGGTCAAGGGACCCGCACGATTGGAGGTTGCCCACATTAAACTCACGCAAGTGTGGGGAAATGCCCACATAGCAAGTAGCCTACACAAATGGAAGGATGAGGAGCCTAGCCTCTTCATTTTCATGGAATCAGAAAATTTTTTAAACAAAATTTCCTGCTCGAGATGAATGAATGCCCAAGCACCTCCAGTGGACCCACACAATGAAAAAAGAGAGGACTCCTGAATGGTGTGGGAAGCCTCATGTAAGAGCCAGTGTAGGCCACACAAGGGTGAGTTTCCAAATGAATGTCCACACAATAGTCTAAGGAGACTGCTTGCAAGATAAGGAGACTCACGCATTTGTGAGAAAAAGCTCATGTGAGTAGTTTGTGAAGACTTTGAGCAAGATTGCAGTTAGTGAATTGCAATCTTTTGGGGAGGGAGAAACCATAGTTCTTTCAACTACATTATCTGGTGCTACAATTCTCAGAGTGTTATAGGCATTGAGCTCACTTGTTGCTTCTTTTCAAAAAGAAAATGATGATGAGGTCTTGCCTGAAAAAGAGCCAGCTGAGAGTTTGGGTACAATTAGGAGCCTAAATGCAGGTCTTGAGCCTTTATGGCAAGAACTGAGCCTCTGCATTAGCAAGATAGAAAATCGGTCATCTTCATTGTCTCTTGTACCTTCAACTTCTGGTAATAATGGCATCTTACTACCACTACCTCCTAGCACTCAAAGGGTTCTGCCATATATTGAGGCTGTGGATCCAGATTATTATAAAAATCTTAAGTGGATGCTTGAGAATGATATAAGGGACATGCCTGATCTTACATTTATTAGCATGGATGCGAATGAGGAAAAGCTCATACTTTATGAAAAGGAAGGGTCATGATGAAATTTGGCATTGGTTGCCAGTCAGTATTAAATGGTGTAAGTGTTGTTATATACCACGATCTGGTGTTTGTGTGAGTACTCCGGAGGTTTCCAGTGGAGATTTACTCAAATGCAAGGCAAATGATGCTCACATGTAGGAAATGAAATGGTAAGGATAGAGGGAAATACGACAAACTATGTATTTGGGATATATCCCACATTCTTCCAAACGTGTGTGCGCTAGTTATTTATAAGGCACAACACTCGGTAACACTGTAAAGAAAAGTGGAAAGAGAGGTTTGCGGAAGTCTTTGCCCATGTGGGCTTGTTTCGGTATGCATGTTGGTTGGGTGCATTAGGAAGTTATTTTGATACAAATTTTAAATCCTCTAAAACAATTAGTTCCACATTGTTCCCACAGGCAAAGTTTGAAATAAAAAAATACAACTCCACACACAAAATGAAATAGATAAAGAGTTGGAGGCTCTGCTCAAATGACTGTCTGGACATGCCTTGATTTTTGTGCCTGTGACCAAACGTATGTAAATTTTGTAGATGGGTGACATTATGAGGTGGATAAGAATGACATGTGGCATGTGGTCACACAGTCACAAGACCAAACTGGTGGTTAGGTGAAATTTGAGTGACTTGGAGATGTAGTTAGTCTCTAGGTCACGGCGGTTAAAGATGACATTCAGAGACCTTGAGATAACCAGTCACCAAATCTCATGATCTTGGTGGTTAAGTGCAGAAGGTTCAAAGATTCAGAGACTAACCGTGGTAGCCAAGTCTCATGATGCTGGCAATTTGTTCAGAGCTTGTGAGATTTCTTTGTCACCAAGTCATTGGAAGAGTTATCTAGAGATTTGGAGACTTGGAGATTCAGAGACTAATGGAGGTCGCTCAATCTCATATCAAACCTAGGGTTAGTGAGGAGGTTAGGAGATTTGGAGACTTGAGGCATTCTCTAGGTCTCTAAAGGTAACCGAGGTTAAAGAAATTGTTAAGAGATTTGGAGACTAAAGCAGTCTCTAGATCTCTAGATGAGCAAAGTTTAAGATGAGTTTGTTCGAGCAACTAGTCATATGCTGACAAGTGTCTGAATCTGGTGCCTTTTGAGGGAAAGTGAAGAAAAAGATTAAATATTGCAGATTTGAAAGTATTTAAAAATTAATGCAATATAATATAATTCAAACTATAGAGAAATAATTCAAAAATTTAAATAATAGAGCTACTTACGGGAAAATGTCTGGGAGATTCATTTTTTATCAAAACATAGTAGTATAATATGTTTTTGGAAATGGCAAAAGATAATGAAGATGATGGCGGTGGAAAAAATTAGATTAGATCAAGTTGACAAGAGCTGTAAAGGGTTTTTAATCTGCGATCAAGTTTTGGGAGATATTTTAATGCAGATCCAACAGAAGGGAATGCCTTTTCTTTTGCAGAAGATTAAAATCAGATTTGAAGGATAAGATCAGAGTTTTAAAATGATAGAGTAAATCAAATTTTAGCAGTGGCAAGTAAATCAGATTTTTAAGGTGCCCGGGGATATCAGATTTCAGAAGAGAGAGAAGACAATGAGATTAGATTGCAAGCAGACAGGTGTTGATCCATCATTGATTTTAGGGTTTCATCTTCTATTATTTATTCTCTTCTCTTCTCTATTTTAGGGGTTCCTATTCCTATTTTTGGAGGGTTCATGTGGTTTCTCTGTTGTGAGCAGACCCCTATTGATGATTATTGAAATACAAGTTTTGCAGACCAGACTTCTCATTCTGAGTCTGAGCTTTTTGAGTAAAGATTTTTTTTATGTATTGATACACTTTTCATGAAATATAATACAATTTCTATCCTATTTTGTTATTGTCTCTTAGCTTTGTGGTTGTTCTTGTATGTTTTCATTTGTAAGGCACATAAAAACATACTAGTTGTTAGGTAATTACTCTAATTGTTTCATGAGTTTCTTTCAAGGAAAGGATTAAATCCTCATGTGCAATTTTAGAGAATGAACACATTTGTTAAAATCTTGATGATAACAATCTAACATTGAGAAGATAGTATGTCAAGCATTCTATCTAAATTGTATGTAGTTTGCAAGGCACACTACCGTATTTTCTTGAAATTCCTCTATTGATTCATGTTGGACTCTTTTGCCCAAAGGATTAGGCACTGGTCTAATTTTTGTTCATGCAACTACCTTTCTGTCATCAAGTACAAAATTTCATCATTACCAGTATTTTATGTTTTTAAGTTCATTACCTATTGTGAAAGGACTACATCCAAGTGATACAATTCACATTTGTTGATTCCTTGAAGAGAGAATCTAGAGGTTAACCTTCCTTGAGTTGTACTCATAAAAAAAAGAAGGATTCACATCCTTATTCCACTATTTTTTGCTATCACATTCATATTTTATATTTCTATCCTCTGTATCAGAATGTTCTCAGCTACTCATAGAGTAATCTTCCATTAAAGTATTTCAGAAGCCTAGATAGCATGACAGTGAAGACTTAATCCACCATTTGAAGGTTTACTTGAAACACAGTAAATCAACTAAATAGGTAATATCCACCTGAGTCCTGTGGAGCTCAAAGCAGAAGGAGGATCTTATCCAATCCTCATCAATTAGGCTTTTCTTGCAAACTTGGAGTCCTTTTTAACTGAGAATCAAGACCATACATTTTCCAAGTTTGATCCTACAAGAAAAATCCCTAACAAATTGGCGGCTCTACTGGGGATATGTTAAAGTGAAGATAGAATAAATGCGGGTACGAGTAGAGCTAGACTCCTGGCTGGCTTATTCATTTATCCAGTGGTCTCCATTGAAGTGTATAAGAAGTTAGTTTTAGGAAGTTTCAAATCATCTCACCAAGTTGTGAGTGGTGACTCTAAGTTCTTTGTTTGATTAGTGCATATAATGACATACTTTTAGTACTAATAAATAGTATATGTACCATCTTGAAGTTTTTTGTGAAAGGATACAGAAAAAGATCCCAGCTTATGAAGTCTTTTTCTCTGCAAGAAGGTGGCGGCTCTACTATGTTTTGAAGGTGATTTGGAGGTGACTTCAAATCAAACAATTGCAGCAACTTCATCATACTCTAGGTATTTTATTTTCATTGGATAAAAACTTTTGTTCATGAAATTCAGTTATACATGTTTTCCCTATTAAGTGGTCAGCACTAGGTTAAAAGGGAAAGAGAAAGGTAGTTTGTAGTTACTTTGTCTACTAAGATGTCACAACTATTTAAGAATAGGTTGTTTGGAGAAATAAATTTTGAAGGTATCCCTGGATACCCAAATCATATTCCAGAAGTGGTAAGGGATAGTTTACCAAAATTCACTGGTTTTGGTCAGCAATTAGTTGAAAGTCATTTGCAAAAGTTTTATAACCTTATAGATGATCACAATATCACACATGAGGATGTACTAATGACCTTGTTTGTAGTATCTCTAGTTGAGATTGCAAGGGACTAGTTTAAAGAACTACCTCATGGCTCAATAGGATCTATGGCAGCATTGGAAGATTGTTTTATTAGAAAGTATGGTGATATTGAGTAGTATAATGATATGGAACACAATAATGAACAAGACATATCTGAATCTAAGGACCCTGCATCAGAGCTTGAACTTCTTCAGGTAGAAACATAAATATTAACACAAAGGTTGTCAGAAAGCCTGGCATCACATTTACAAGAAAAAATGAGTAGAGAGGAGGGTGAGTTACAATATGATTTGTACATGAGGTTTATTGATGAGATCAAGAAGTATGTCATTTCTTTTTGTCCTAAAGATTTTGTATGGGAAAATTTATTTACTAAACTTTGTTTTCCTCACACACTTAGTTTTCCAATCTCTCAAAGGGTAGAATATATTCAGCATATTATAGATTGGATAAAAAATGTAGAGGATTCTTCTTTTGAAAATATATTTGAGGCTGAATATAGTGATGTTGAATCTGAAAACTCTAAGAGTATTTTAGATGCTAGATGTGAATCCGATAATGATGAATCTAAGTTTAGTGATGATAATGTTGAGTTTTCTTGTGGTGAAAGTTTTTCTGACTGTGATAATGATAATGAGATTTGTGAGCAGCAATACAATGAACATTTTTTATGTGGACAGCAAGATGTTAACTATGATGTAGACATAAGTATTTGTAGTGATTTATTTACACAAGATGATATGCTCCAAGAGATTTCACTCCATGATTCTAATGAGGAAGATATTTGCAGGATCATGCAAGAAGATAGTGAAGGGGTGAGTGAAAAAGATAACTATTGTTCACTTCATAGTGAACAAATTGTAGAAATTTTATCTTCTAAATATCTTAGATATTCAGGAAAGGATAGCATCAAAACTTCATGCCCAACATACATTAATTCTGATAAAGAATATGAATCAGTGGATCCTAATTTTGATACTTATATTTTTTATTTTTCTTGTCCTCCCATATCACTAGACCACAATCAAATTGAATATGATATGTCAGATGTTGAGGACTTTAGTGTTGTTTCAAATTCAATGGATGTAGAGACTCCTGGCATAATGTTGAGGCCTAACTGGGATAGTAGTGTGGATTTTGAATCTTGTTCTAATCTTGAGTCTTCCATCAAACCATTGAGGGATGATCTTTCATTTGCTCAAGTTTCATATGCTTGCAATGAATGCTTTGATGTTTTCCCACCCACCAAAAAGCTCTGGATGTATATCATGTTGATACTTTGAAGGAATGTATTGAAGAGGATTTTGATGTAAGTACTAAAGTTACTGATGATAATATTTTTTAAAAATAGAATATGGATCATGGCATGGTGTTTCCAAGTTTTCAAGATGATCAAAATTATTTGCATGAGATCCCTATTGTTTATGATGAATATGAAGATGTATGTGCTACTGTGGATTCAGATTTTTATGAGTCTAGTGCCATTAATTCTTATATATGTTATGATGTTGAAAAGAAAGACAAATCTAAATGTATGTTTTTAGATTTACAAGTAATTGATGAACCATTAATTGACAATGCTTTCCCATGTTTAGAAGATGCTGATAGAAGCTGTGATCAGCAAGATATCCCTGATTCTTTGCAAACATATTTTTGTTTTGAAGGTCTCTATTTTAGTTTGCAGATTGCTGATGTGAGAGAACTATGTTTTGAGGTACAAAATAATGATCAGAGTAATGTTTTCAGCCATGAGAATAAGCTGGAATGTTTTCTCATTAAGCAAGATAGTAGTAATGAAGAGTGTGATGCTTTGATATCATACAGTGATCAGCATTCACAGTATTTCGGTGACTCCTTTTTTCCAAGTGATGATGAGTTTGCTGGTTATTTTTTGTTTGATGTGCTGAAGGGAAGTGGTAGTGTTTCCAACCAGACATGTGGAAGCAAGAATTTCAGTTTATCTCTGATTTGTGAAGATCAAAACCAAATGTATGACAGAGGTAAGAGTTGCCTTCAGTTTTGGGGCTTTGGGTTTCTTGTAGATAAAAGTACATATTGCATAGTCACTTTCCCTTTTAGTTGTGTGGTGTGTTTTCTTTCAGTTGAGGTTCCCATTTTTTGAGGAAGAGATGTTAGGAGGGAAAGGTGAAAAGATAAGAAAGAGAAGATTCAAATTTGATTTTATGAGTGGTTTGCTTCTACCATGAGATTCTGAAAGTTCTCTACATGCTCACATGGGGAATACATCCATAGTCAGAGCCACTATTGGTGCTCTCAAATGTTGGCACAAATTTGGAGTGACCAATTGAAAATTTTCTATAAGGCAAAATGAGTACCCTTGAAAACTTTTTGAAAAGACCTAATTGGTATGCTTGTAAAAGATACCCTGTTGATTTTGATGAGGTATAGCTTTGGGAATAGGTTCAACACATTTCATTTGACATATGCAGTGGGTTCCAACTCCTAAATTTCAAATCTAACATATTTAGGGAGTAGCCATTTTGAGGTGTTCACTTAAATCTGCATTTTTGCCTAAGTGTTAAATCATTGTACCAAGCCCTGTTTGCCTTTGAATATCTTGTATCATGTTAGGTTTCATGGCCCACCACTTTGGGAGTGTTTAACATGTATATCAAAGAGCTTATGTTTCAAAGCTCAATCCATTTTGAGTCTGTTTGATAGGTTTTTGGATCCCCCAAAGTTGGCTTTCCAGTTTTGTCTTGTTTCTCTATCCTATCCAATTTTCTAAGTGGCCCTGTTTGATTGATCATAACTTTTGACCCTGTGACCCAATTGAGAAAATTCCTTTTGTACTATATTTTAGTGGTCAAATAATCCTTATGTTTCAGTTTATAGGCCATGATGAATCCATTTTCCCAATTTGCCAATCTGATTCTATTTACAGTTTCTAACAATTTGATGCAGATCAGTTGCATACTTTAGTCAGAGGCCCTGTCTGGATGCTTCTATCTTTTTCCTAGAGATTGATCATAATGTGTCAATTGTTGCATCATGTTGTAGACATGGGAATGAGTCATCATGAAAAATTTTAGCCTCCCATGTGCCTATTTGTCCTATTTGTCGGGGCCATTTCATTTGCAGATTGTAAAGTTTTCACAGTGTGCATCGTTCAGAATTTTGATTAGCCTACTTTGAGGCTTTGTAATTTGCTCCCTGTCCATGTTCCAACATAATTGAAAGTTTTCCTATATTGTGAACCTAAAATACTATTTGCCTATGGATTTTGAGGTCCCTGCCAATCCATCTGATCACTTTTCCAGCTCGATTCCAAATCCAATTTTTGCATACTTCACAGTTTTTAATCCTGCATATTATTGAGAGGCCGACTTTGGTGTTTGATTGTGATCGGCCACTTGATCTAAGGAATGAGCTGATAATGGATTCACATTCATTATATAAGGGTAAATCAGTGCCTTGGATTCTGGTTCGTGAAAGTTTCAGCGGGTCAGTTTTTAAGGTCGGTTGCAGAGTTATGAATATCTTTTGGCTCAAATCTTTCTAAGCAATTCCCTTTGATTGACGTATTATAATGTTGAAGGTGTGCTTGCCTTCCTAATGGCATGTTCTTCTTATGGATTTTTGTCAGTTTTTTAGGCTAGTTTTGGGAGGCTAGTTGATGCTCATGGTTAGTTTTTGTTGATATGAAAAGAGGTGAACTATATGTTTGAATTCTAATGAATCATTGTTTATTTTCTCTGAGTGACTCCATCATGGTTTGAGGATGGTGCCTACCTTTAGAAGCTACATATTGTTCTCAGTGTGCATGCTTTACTCTTATGTGCGCACTTGTCTCAAAGTGATGCCAGCACATTCGATGAGTAAATTAAATGAACCATTGTGGGCTAGTTTTTATAAAGATGTAGGAATTGGGATTTATTGTAATTATAGATCATTATAATACAATGATGACTTACTATTTGGTAAGTGGCCAGATGGCTAGAGTTATTTTAACAATCAAGCATTTGAAGGAAATGAATCTACAGCTGAATTCATATACTTATGGACTCTAGATCAAGGCATGACATGCATTGATGATGTAGTGAAGATAGTGGATGAATTAAAATCTACTAAAGATGATAGTGTAAATGGAACTCATCAAGATCAAGTTATGATTTCAGGGTCTCTAAAATGCCTAATGCTACTTTGTGATGGGTTTTATGCGTAAGAAACAACAAGTATACGAAACACCATGGAAAAATCAGTGGATGCCAATCAAACTAAGGGATGTAAGCTT
Organism: Chamaecyparis obtusa; assembly: GCA_027943335.1. Taxonomy (NCBI): domain Eukaryota; kingdom Viridiplantae; phylum Streptophyta; class Pinopsida; order Cupressales; family Cupressaceae; genus Chamaecyparis; species Chamaecyparis obtusa. Next base: position 2,155,822 of record BSBK01000537.1, read on the forward strand.
GCAAATAAGATGCAATGCTAAGTTTACGGTAGCATGGAGAATGATGGAAGCCCACACATAAAAGAAAGGGAGCCATTTGCTATGTGCAAGCTCAAGGCTCCCAGTTTAAATGGTCAAGGGACCCGCATGATTGGAAGCTGCCCACATTGAACTTATGCAAGTGTGGGGAAATGCCCACATAGCAGGCAACCTACGCAAATGGAAGGATGAGGAGCTAAACCTCTTCATTTTCACAAAATCAAAAAAGTTTTTAAACCACATTTCCTATCCAAGATGAATGAATGCCCAAGCACATCCAGTGGACCCACACAATGAAAAAAGAGAGGACTCATGAATGGTGTGGGAAGCCTCATGTAAGAGCTAGCGAAGGCCACACAAGGGTGAGTTTCCAAATGAATGTCCATGCAATAGTCTAAGGAGACTACCTGCAAGATAAGGAGACTCGCGCATTTGTGAGAAAAAGCTCATGTGAGTAGTTTGTGAAGACTTTGAGCAAGATTGCAGTTAGTGAATTGCAATCTTTTGGGGAGGGAGAAACCATAGTTCTTTCAACTACATTATCTAGTCCTACAATTCTTAGAGTGTTACACGCATTGAGCTCCCTTGCTACTTCTTTTCAAAAAGAAAATGATGATGAGGTCTTGCCTGAACAAGAGCATGCTGAGAGTTTGGGTACAATTAGGAGCCTAAATGTAGGTCTTGAGCCTTTATGGCAAGAACTGAGCCTTTGCATCAGTAAGATAGAAAATCGGTCATCTTCATTGTCTCTTACACCTTCAGCTTTCGATAATAATGGCATCTCACCAACACTATTTCCTAGCACTCAAAGGGTTCTGCCATATATTAAGGCTGTGGATCCAGATTATTATAAAAATCTTAAGTGGATGCTTGAGAATGATATAAGGGACATGCCTGATCATACATTTATTACTATGGATGCAGATGAGGAAAAGCTCATATTTTATGAAAAGGAAGGGTCATGATGAAATTTGGCATTGGTTGCCAGTCAGTATTGAATGGTGTAAGTGTTGTTATATACCACGATCTAGTGTTTGTGTGAGTACTCCAGAAGTTTCCAGTGGAGATTTACTCAAATGTAAGGCAAATGATGCTCACGTGTAGGAAATGAAATGGTAAGGATAGAGGGAAATACGACAAACTATGTATTTGGGATATATCCCACATTATTCTGGACATGTGTGTGCTAGTTATTTATAAGGCACAACACTCGGTAATACTGTAAAGCAAAGTGGAAAGAGAGGTTTGCGGAAGCCTTTTCCCATGTGGGCTCATTTTGGTATGCATGCTCACTGGGTGCATTAGGAAGTTATTTTGATACAAAGTTTAAATCCTCTAAAACAATTAGTCCCACATTGTTCCTATAGGAAAATTTTGAAATAAATAAATACAACTCCATACACAAAATGAAATAGATAAAGAGCTAGAGGCTCTACTCGCACGACTGCCTAGACGTGCCTCAATTTTTGTTCCTGTGACCAAAGGTACGTAAATTTTGTAGATGGCTGACATTATGAGGTGGACAAGAATGACACGTGGCATGTAGTCACATAGTCGTGAGACCAAACTGGTAGTTAGGTGAAATTTGAGTGACTTGGAGATGCAGTTAGTTGCTAAGTCGCGGCTGTTAAAGATGACATTCAGAGACCTTGAGATAACCAATCGCCAAATCTCATGATCTTAGCGGTTAAGTGTAGAAGGTTTAGAGATTTAGAGACTAACCATGGTCGCCAAGTCTCATGATGCTGGCAGTTTGTTCAGAGATTGTGAGATTGCTTTGTCGCCAGGTCACTGGAAGAGTTATCTAGAGATTTGGAGACTTGGAGATTCAAATACTAATGGAGGTCGCCCAGTCTCATATCAAACCTAGGGTTAGTGAGGAGGTTAGGAAATTTGGAGACTAGGGGCATTCTCTAGGTCTCTAAAGGTAACCGAGGCTAAAGAAATTGTTAAGAGATTTGGAGACTAAAGCAGTCTCCAAATCTCTAGATGAGAAAAGTTTAAGATGAGTTTATCCGAGCAACAAGTCATATGCTGACAAGTGTCTGAATCTGGTGCCTTTTGAGGTAAAGTGAAGAAAAAGATTAAATATTGCAAATTTGAAAGTATTTGAAAAATTAATGCAATATAATATAGTTCAAACTATAGAGAAATAATTCAAAAATTTAAATAATAGAGCTACTCACAGGAAAATGCCTAGGAGATTAATTTTTTTATCAAAACATAGCAGTATAATATGTTTCCAAAAATGGTAGAAGATGAAGAAGATGATTTCATTGGAAAAAATCAAATTAGATCAAGTTGATAGGAGTAGTAAAGGCTTTTTAATCCGCAATCAAATTTTGGGAGATATTTTAATGCAGATCTGACCTAAGGGAATGTCTTGTCTTTTGCAAAAGATTAAAATTAGATTTGAAGGATAAGATCAAAGTTTTAAAATGATAGAGTAAATCAAATTTTAGTAGTGGCAAGTAAATCAGATTTTTGAGGTGCCCGAGGATATCAAATTTTAGAGGAGAGAGAAGATAATGAGATCAGATTGCAAGCAGATAGGTGTTGATCCAGCATTTATTTTAGGGTTTCATCTTTTGTTATTTATTCTCTTCTCTTCTCTATTTTAGGGGTTCCTGTTCCTATTTTTGGAGGGTTCCTATGGTTTCTCTATTGTGAGCAGGCCCCTGTTGATGATTATTGAAATATAAGTTTTGTAGACCAGACTTCTCATTCTGAGTCTGGGCTTTTTGAGTAAAGATTTTGTGTATGTATTGATACCCTTTTCATGAAGTACAATACAATTTCTATCCTATTTTTTTATTGTCTCTTAGCTTTTTGTTTTTTCTTGTATGTTTTCATTTCTAATGCACATAAAAACATACTAGTTGTTAGGCAATTACTCTAATTGTTTCATGAGTTTCTTTCAAGGAAAGGATTAAATCCTCATGTGCAATTTCAAAGAATGAACACATTTGTTAAGATCTTGATGATAACAATCTAAGATTGAGAAGATACTATGTCATGCATTTTGTCTAAATTGTATGTAGTTTGCAAGGCACACTACTGTATTTTCTTAAAATTCCTTTGTTGATTCATGCTGGACTCTTCTGCCCAAAGGGATAGGCACTGGTCTAATTTTTGTTAATGCAACTACCTTTCTGTCATCAAGCACAAAATTTCATCATTACCAGTATTTTCTATTTTTAAGTCCATTACCTATTGTGAAAGGACTACATCCAGGTGATACAGTTCACATTTGTTGATTCCTTGAAGAGAGAATCCAGAGGTTAACCTTCCTTTTGTTGTACTCATAAAAAGAAGAAGGATTCACATCCTTATTCCACTATTCTGTACTATCACATTCATAGTTTTTGTTTCTATCCTCGGTATTAGAATGTTCTCAGCTACTTACAGAGTAATCTTCCATTAAATTATTTGTTAGAAAGTAAAGTCCACCAAGATAATTGAGAGGGGGGGGGTGAATCAGTTATCTGATAATTATAACTTTCATGAATAAATAAATCACTATCTGCACTCTTAACCATAGACATATAACATATCAAAGAGTATATCCTCAATGTCAAATAGCTCCAACTGCAATAACCTACATGTGCTAATCAAAACATTGTCTGGTTCTCTACAAGTCTTTGGTAAAACACTGTGTTGACATCAATGACAATCATAGTCATGAATACAACAACAACTGCTATAGAATGGGTGCCAAACACTTTATCATTCATTCCTAACAATCTCCCCCATTAGCATTGATGGCAACATAGATGAAAAACATCCAATGTTCCAAAAATCCAATATTGCAACACTGCTTCTTCAAATCCTCTTCATCAATCAAATCTTGCTTCATTATCTTGATCAGTTCTCTCATACTATTTTTCTCATATTCTTTTTCATGCATACTTCTCCCCCATTGACATCAATGATAGAAATTTCATCACTATGTCAACAACAACTCAATGTCAAAAGACACTATTCAGAAGAAAAATACATTTACTAGAGTCCTCATGACTCAGCTTAGATACACATACTCCCCCATAGAGGAAGTACCAAAATTCAATCTAGAAGAAAGATAGGGCTCATATCTTACTAGACAGATGCAACCAATTGCATCATTACTCAAAATTAGGCTGGGGCATAACCCCAAGCATACCTCTCAGATACTCAAATGTATCCTTAGGAAAAGGCTTTGTAAATATGTCTGCTATCTGTTCCTTTATGCTTCTGTACTCTAGTCTAACTTCTTTCTCAACAAATTTCTCTCTTACAACATGATACTTGATCTCTATATGTTTTGTCTTAGAATGTAGTACAGGATTCTTAGACATACTGACTGTACTGGTGTTATCACAATGTATAACAATAGGTTCAACAAATTTAATTCCAATATCCTTCAGCATCTGCTTCATCCAAATTATCTGGTTATAATTGTTTGTTGTTCCTACATAGTCTGCTTCTATTGTGCTCTATGAAATATAATTCTTCTTCTTGCTTAACCAAGAAACTAATCTTCCTCCAAGGAAAAATGCTCCTCCACTAGTGCTTTTCTTATCATCAACACTACCTCCCTAATCAACATCTGTATATGCACATAGTGTAAAATCATCATATTTTTCATACCAAAATCCATAGTCCATTGTGCCTCTTAAATATCTCAGTATCCCCTTTACTGCTACATAATGTGATTCTCTAGGTTCAACTTTTAATCTTGCTACAATTCCAATTGAATGTGCTATATCCGGTCTTAAATATGTCAAATACTGCAATCCTCCAATCATGGATCTGTATTTCTTTTGCTCAACTGTTGATGTTTCATCTGTGCTAGATAACTTATGTCCAGTTACCATAGGTGTTCCAACTAGATTACAGTCCTCCATTCCAAATCTTTTCAGCAAATCATTCAAGTACTTTGTCTGAATTACAAAGATACCATCATTGTTTTGTGTTATCTGTAATCCCAAAAAGTATTTCATCTCACCAATCATACTCATTTCAAATTTAGTCTTCATTTCATCAGCAAATTTGTCACTAGCCTCATCTTCTCCTCCAAAAATAATGTCATCAACAAAAATAACTATAATCAACAAACCATTTTCAATTTCTTTTGTGTACAAATTGCTATCAACTGTTCCTTTAACAAATCTCAACTTTAACAAATACTTATCCAATCTTGCATACCAAGTTCTAGGTGCTTGCTTTAGTCCATATAATGCTTTCTTCAGTTTACATACCATGTCTCCTTCTTAAGCCAAAGGAAAACCTTCAAGCTGCTCAATGTAGACTTCTTCTTCCAATTCTCCATTCAGAAATGTTGACTTCACATCCATCTGATACACATTAAATTTCTTAAAAGCTGCATAGGCCAAAAACATTATTACTGCTTCAATTCTTGCTACTGGTGCAAAATTTTCTTCATAGTCAATTCCTTCTTGCTATGAGTATCCCTTACATACCAATCTTTCTTTGTTTCTTACAACTTCTCCTTGTTCATTCATCTTGTTTCTGAATACTCATTTAGTTCCAATTACATTCTTGTCTTTAGGTCTAGGGACCGATTCCCATGTCTTGTTCTTTTCTATTTGATCTAGTTCTTCTCTCATAGCATTAATCCAATGTTCATCTTCACAAGCTTCACTAGTAGATTTAGGTTCAATTTGAGAAATCAAACATAAATTTACCTTATTCTGAGTCAGAACTCCTCTGTCCAAACTTCCAATAACTTGTTCAACAAGTTGATGTCTTGATAAATGCCTGTTCGGTGTCATAGTCTTAGATCTTGCTTCAACTATAGATTCTTCTCTAGATTCCTCATTGGTTTCTTCAGCATGACTCTCATTCAATAATTCACTGTCAGTTTCATAGAATAATTTAGTAGTTTCAGTGTTAGGATTAGGATGATCTTCTTCATCAGATTCATAATCAAGCATTCTTTCCTAAATTTTGAACTTTTCATCAACTTTAACATTTACGCTCTCAACAATAGTTTTAGTTCTCTTATTGTAACATCTATATGCTTTTCTCTTCAAAGAATATCTAGGACAAATACCTTCATCACTTCTAGGATCAAACTTTCCAATATCATCATCTCTCTTTATATAACATTTTCTTCCAAAAATTATAAAATACTTAACTGAGGGTGCATGTCCAAACCATAATTCATAAGGTGTCTTGTCTATGTCTTCTTTGATTTGTACTCTATTGTATTCACTGCTTCTCTCCAAAATGTCTTCGCTAAATCATTCTCAAATAACATAGCTCTTGCTACTTCAGTCACTGATCTATTTCTTCTTTTTGCAATACCATTTTGTTCAGGTGTTCTAGGGGCTGAAAACTATCTCTTAATACCATTCACTTCACAAAAAGTGTTAAACTCTCTAGAAGTAAATTCACCACCTCTATCAGATCTCAAACATTTAATCTTCATTCTAGATTCATTCTCAACTTTGTTCTTAATGATCTTAAACTTATCAAATGCTTCATATTTTTCTTTCAGAAATGCAATCCACATCATTCTTGTAAAATCATCAACAAGAATCATAAAATACCTTTCTCCATAAAATCCTCTAGTCTTGGTAGGACCGCTCAAGTCTATATGAACAACCTCCAACTTCTATGCTGATGTGAACTTCTTACTAGGAAATGAACTTCTCTTCTACTTAGCCATCACACATTCTTTGCAAATCATGTTAGTAGGCTTCATAATTTTAGGCAAATCCCTTACTGCAAGAGTAGTACTCACTTTCACAATATTATCAAAGTTTATATGACAAAACCTTCTATGCCATAACTAGTTGTCATCAATCTTATTAATCAAACATGTCATTCAATAGGATTCAACTAAAATACATTACCTCCAGTTCTAGATCCTGTTCCAATCAGATTTCCATCTTTATCCTTTATCACACAAGTTTTCTCAGTAAACCAAACTTGATATCCCTTATCAAATAACTGTCCAACACTCAAAAGATTATGTTTCAATCCATCCAAAAAGTAAACATCATTAGTATTAGTCTTTCCATCAAGAGTAATAGATCCTATACCTTTAATCAAAGAGTATATCCTCAACATCGCATAGCTCCAACTACAATAACCCACGTGCGCTAATCAAAACATTGTCTACTTCTCTGCAAGTCTTCGATAAAACAATGTGTTGACATCAATGACAATCATAGTCATGAATGCAATAACAACTGCTATAGAATGGGTGCCAAACACTTTAGCATTCATTCCTAACAATTTTAGAAGCCTAGATAGCATGAAAATGAAGACTTAATCCACCATTTGAAGGTTTACTTGAAACATAGTAAATCAACTGAATAGGTAATACCCACCTGAGTCTTGTCGAGCTCAAAGCAGAAGGAGGATCTTATCCAATCCTAACCAATTAGGCTTTTCTTGCAAACTTGGAGCCCTTTTTAACTAAGAATCAAGCCCGTACATTTTCCAAGCTTGATCCTACAAGAAAAATCCCTAACACAATCCAAGAAAAGTTAAAACTTTTCTTTGCTAATAATTTTCTTTCTTTGGAAGAGAAGTGAGTTGGTGTCCTACCTGTGGTGAGGTAATTTGTGATATCAGCATACCATGGATTTTGTGGTAATAACATAAATAGATGCTCATCTAGAAAAATATCATCAATGGTTGAAGGATCATTAGGAACATGCAAATGGGAGAGAAATTCAGCTACTACATTTACCTTTTTCGGCTTGTCTATAATAGTAATGTCAAAATCTTACATAAGAAGTAACCATTTGCCCAACCTTCTTGATATGGTAGGTTTATTCATCAAGTATTTAATATTTGAATGATTAGTATGGATAAATATCTCATAACTAGTAATATAATGCTTGAACTTATTTAGTTCATAAATAACTATAAGTAATTGTTTTTCTGTCATAGTATAATTGAATTCTACTCCCTACAAATTTGTACTTATGATATAAATGGCATGCTCTACTACTTTTTCTTTCTATCTGAGCACTTCCCCTATGGCATAGTCTGAAGCATCTATGTGTATATGGAATGGAAGTCTCCAATTGGGACCTCTCAACATTGGTGCTTTTATTAGAAGTTCCTTAAGCTGTGGGAAGGACTTGTTACATTTAGAATCCTAGCTGGAGAATTTAGAATCTTTTTTTAACAAGTTGTAGAGAGGTGTTGCAATTCTACTAAAATCCTTGATAAATCTTCTATAATATCCAGCATGTCCAAGAAAAATTCTTACATCCTTCTACTTTTCAGTGGTAGGAAAAGTGTTGATTACCTAAATTTTTGCTGGATCATCCTGAATGTCATGTGATGAAATGAAATGACCCCATACAACACCTTCCTCCATTATCATGAAACATTTCTCACTGTTGAGAGAAAGATTATATTCTTGGCATCTCTTAAGAACCTTTTCAAAATTGTCCTTAGCTTCATCAAAAGTGTTTCCATAAATAGTAAAATTATCCATATATATTTCCATACATTCAGTAGATATGTCAGAAAATATATTGATAACAGCTCTTTGGAATGTAGCCTGTGCATTGCACAAGCCAAAAGGCAAGACTGAGTATGAAAAAGTTCCCCAGGGGTATGTATAGGTTGTTTTCTCCTGGTCTTATGGAGCTATTTGGATTTGATTATAGCCACTAAAACCATCTAGGAAAGAGAAATACTTTTTGCTAGCTAGATTATCAAGAACTTGATTTATAAAGGGAAATAAAAAGTGGTATTTCTTTGTGGCTGAATTCAATTCTCTATAATCTACACAAACTCTCCATTTTCCCCCTCTCTTTAGCACTATGACTAATGGTGAAACCCATTGAATATCATAAATGGGGTAGATAAAACTAGCATTCAACAATTTTTGCAATTCAGTCTTAACTATGTCTCTTAAGATAGGATTAACTCTCCTTTGAGGCTACCTTACAAGCTTATATTCTAGACTATTGTAAATCCTATGAGTACAAATCTTAGGATCCAACCCCTTCATGTCTATATAGTCCTAGGAAAATGCTTTTTGATTTTCCTATAGTAGCTTCAGTATAATTTTTTGATATGGTGGTGACAAAGCATTGCTGACATTCAATTCTTTCCTTGGACTAACCTCAATCTTAATTACCTTGTCCATCATGGATATTTGGGCAACTAGAGAAGATTCCATCTCATGGGGTAACAATGAATGGAGGAATTGGGAAGTGTTGGAAAGTTGACTATACTATTGCTTATGACTAGATATATTGTTGTCATTATGGCAACAAAGTCATATAGAGTTTTGGAGTCAGCGCATATTATCATAAGATCGAAATATGGCTAAGTATAGAATATTTGATAGTTAACAAAGCACTAGATGATCAGAGCATCAACGCACATGCGTATGACCAAATTATGGTATGTTCCCTTGAAGTTAAGCTTATAAGTGTGTATTCATGCAAATTCTAAGAGTGCATGATCAGATAAGATAGTATGACAAAGATACAAACAGTTGAAGAGGTATAGTTAGTGAACACCAGAATAGAACATAGTATGTAGCTGACTGTTAGTATTTTGATTAGCGGTTATAAAAATGTTTTGTAAATGCTATGAACCTATTGTAATTAGGTCATAGACATATAAACATCTTTTTTTGTGAACACGCTTGAGACAATTCACTTGGAAGCATTGTATGTAATCGGTTATAGGCTAACCTAGTTAATTATTTTGTTAGTGCATATAAATATAAGATGCACCTTTGTAATAATTCATGGAAGTGGATATAGAGATTAGCTAAGTAGAGTAGATACATGTGAACTTAAGATAGAATGAGTTAGAGCTTTACAAGGGGATAAAGCATTAGTGCACAAAAGGAACTGATCAGACAAGCAGTGTCATAGCACTAGTTCATCCAGCAGATATAGTGTGTATATGAGATCAGAAGGTTGTAGCCTTCACCACTTGAGAAGTGAGCTCTAGGATAGTGTTTCCCCACCCCTAATAGGGTAATTGTAAAAGAATCCTAATAGGGTCCGACCTTTGACTAGTTCACTGTACTAAAAGCATTGTAAAGAACAAATCCTAATAGGGTTGCAAATCTTCTAACAAGGATCATAAAACACTATTGCAGTTCTTAGTGGGTGTCAATGATAGGAATGGGAACACTAAGAGGGGGGGGATGAATCAGTGTTCACTTTATTTTATCTTTTCACTTTAATCTTTATGCTGAACTCAAATGTTTAAGTACTAAAATAAACATTCACATAAACATGAAACATGAAATCAACACATGACACCAATATGATTACGAGGAAACCCAAATAGGTAAAAACCCTAGTGGGAATTGACACCCACTAATATTCTGCACTAGTGTTTTGTGATCCTTATTAGAAGATCCTTTACCCTATTAGGAGTAGCTTTACAATGCTTTAAGTATAGTAGACCTTGTTAAGGGTTGGACCCTATTAGGAGTCTTTTACAATCGTCCCTATTAGGGGAGAGGATGCACTATCCAAGAGCTCACTGCTCAAGTGGTGAAGGCTACAACCTTCTAATCTTAGATACACACTATATCTGTAGGATGAACTGTCACTATGACACTGATTTTCATATTAGTTCCTTTGATACATTGATGCTTTTACCTCTAACAAAGCTCTAATACATCTTCTAGTGTCTTTGCACACTTCTACACTGCTTCTTATAGCTCTATCTCAACTTCCATACCAAATACAATGGGTGCGCCTTATATTTATATGCTCATACAAAATAAATAACTAGGTCAGCCCTTAGACGTATTACATACAATGCTTCCAAATGAATTGTCTTAAATGTGCTTACAAACAAACAATTATATATGTTAGAAACCTAAATATAATAGGTGCATAGCCTTTATAACATTACATTATATCCACAAACCAAAAATACTAACTGTTGGCTCCATGCTCTGTTCTCTGCTGACACATACTAGTTGTGCAACTTGAACTAACTTGGATGTTCTCATCCTTGCACATCTACTTATGCACTCATAGACTAAGCATGAGTATAGTCTAGCAAACTTAACTTCTAGGGTGCATACCATAATTTGTCTGTACACACGTACACTGATGCTCTGAGCTACAGGAACTCTGTACATTAACCAGTCTTCAACACTTAACCAAATTTTGATCTTTACATCAAGTGCGCTGACCCCAAACTACTATATGAATTTATTTCCATAATGAAAACACTATATCTAGTCATATACCATAGTATAGAAAACTTTCCAACAATCTCCCCCTTTGTCATTAATGGCAACAAAGGAATATTGCCAAATTGCTAACTGTCCCTTAACACAAAAATCTTTTGTCTTCTATACATTTCTTATACATAATCTTATATCTCCCTATACATATTATACTCCATATTCTATACACAACTCCCCCTTTGACATTAATGACAAAGGTGTACCAAAAAATTGTATCTGCACATACTTACTCAGGGAAACATCCAGATATGCTATCTGTAATACCTCTCCTATGGTGATACTTAGACTTTGTTGATTTGGACATTTTCATTATGATGGTCAGAACTATACATTTACATTTATGTTCAATGGATGATGATATGATGGATGTGCTCATATATGGTTATTATTTATATGCTTATGAGATTAGAAAACCATCTATTTTATATGTTTTATAGATCTAACCCAAGGATTTGAATCTAACCATTATCATGATGTTTTATGTTTTATGGACATGTGTCTAATGTGTTTTCATGACTTAGGATGAAGTCATAGTTACTCACTTAGTTGAGGTCCACACGATGTATCAATCCTGGTCATCTTCTTGCATATATCTAATTTGTATATCCATATGTATGTATATGTATCTCTTCTTGGTGATGCAGGATTGCAGGTACTGGGTATCGTCTCCACCTGGCTTCATAGGTCTGAGCAATCCCTCAAAATCCTCGATCATTGTTTTTGTATGGAGATATCACCAGGTTCCACAAGAAGGAACTTCACCTTTGATCCTTTTATCCTTAGGTGGGAAGTGCCGAGTCAGTCCCTTGTGTGAATGTATTAGGTGATATCTTAGTTTATTGGTTTTTTGGATCTTGTAGTTAGTTTCTTGTCTTTTGTATTCATTGAGAATGAAGTTTTGAGTATAGTAGTTCTAGTTGTCTTTATAGTATGTTCAATTTTATTAGTAGATTATGGATGTTAATTATTGTTCATTGAAGGTATGATTTAGCAATTTATCTTTAGTAGTAGCTACTATTATAGTAGCATATCTCGTTAGGAACAAGTCGGTATGTGATTTTAATACCTATAATAATGAATAATTTTATGGTATTATTTTATAATACTCATAATAACAAAGTGACTATGACAATAGTAATAATAAAATATTTTAAATAAATAGTGGAAAAATCTAACTTATGTTAGTAGCTACCTGATATATATTTTAGAAAGTGGATTAGTGTATGGATAAATAATATATTTTATAATAATGCTATTTTAATATTTAATATTAATAATAATGTGTCTTATTTATGGTATATGTACCATAAGCATATGGGTGCACACATATGCCTATGAATACATATATTAATATATATTATTATATAATAAATTAATTATTTGCGTGAAGGAAACTATTCTTATGTTATTTTTATAAGTGGTAAATAGGATTGGTAAATTCTATTACCATAGTTAAACAAGTTAGTAAATTAATTTTGAGATTATATTATTTATTTTAACACCCTTAAATTTAGGGAACATAGATTATAGTCTTATTTAAAATTTATTCACCTTTACGGGAATGATCTTTGCAAACCATCCCCTTAACTTTTAATGAATGGATAGTTGAGATGGTTGCATCAGTTGGAATACCTATGCAACCACCTCATCCATCCTATTTACAGGAAAGGCTTTCCTATGTATGGGTGTTGGGAGAAGAGTTGATTTCGAGAAGAGGATTAGTATTATTATTGTAGAAAATTTATAATTTTAAGGAGAGAAGTCCCTTATTCTGTGAGTTTGGCATTTGGATTGTTATGGGTAGAGGTTGGAAGATTGCAAGCAAAGGGATTCAAAGGAGTGCTAGAAACGTTGGAGAGGATTTGATCTTCCTTCATCTTCAATCGATCTCCGCAGGACTCCAGGTTGGAATCCATACTGAGAGATTATTCTCTTTTATATTAAGAATGTTAGTTCTGTTTGAATGCGGTTGTATATGTTTATTTGTATCCATATGTGCAAAATATTTATACATTATTTTGTGAGCCGTTTATATGATATTGTATTATGTTCAGAGTAAATACATTATTGTATTATGTCATTAATTTCTATATCATAGTCACTGTTTATACAAATATATATAAATTGCTATAATAATGAACAATGGCAGCCACTTATTTAAGCATAGGATGAATTCGGGAATATATTATTTGTATATAGTTTATTAGTAGGAAATACGGGTAGTATTTTATATTTTATTTACTGTCAAAATAAATAATATATCTATTAGTTGTCAAAATAATATATGCTTAAATAATATTATGCTTGAATAAAGTTATACTTGAATAATTATGTATGTTTAAATAACGTTGAGCTTCAAAAATTAATAAATAAATTATTAATGTAAAACAATAAAAGAAAAGAAAAGATGAAATGAAAAGTTGGGAAGTGGGGCCACCACCTTCCCCACTCCCCTTACGGCATGTAGCAGTAGGCACTGCTACGGCAGTACCTGACTGCTACGGCAGCAGGTATTGCAGTAGCAGTACCCTGCTACAGCCATGACTAGGGAAGCGCACAGGGCACGGGGTTAATGGGGTGTGGGGCCCGCAAGGTCCCCCCCATAAGTGACTTTAAAATTTATTTATTTTATTTTTGGGTAGGTTGTTTTATTTGTTTTGTTTTTGTTTTTTTAGGTTTTAATGAATATTAAATTTAGTATATTTAGTTATTGTTTAATGGGAATTTCATAGTCTAATTTAGGTTATAAACATTTGATGTATAAATGAAAACTATATTTGTTTATTTAAGTTTTAGAATTCCAACATGTGGATTTTTAATAGTATTCTCTTTATACAAGTATTTTAAGTATAAGTTTACGATACTTTAATTCCTTATACTTTAAGTTATACTTGTATAAAGGGATTAGGTACCCTTAAGATTGATTGGAATAGGTTGAAATTGATGGGACATTATCTTTAGCATATGGAATTTTTATGAAAACCTTAAACATGTTTAGTGGAGGTTATATCTAGTGCATTTAGATGCCTTGATAGGGTCAGGATGTGTGTAGGAAACAATGTAGGGTTTAGAGTTGTCTACAAGGATCATGACATTCTAAACATCCTTAAACATTCCTAATTTCCCTAAATGTTCATAATCTATCTTATTATTTTCTATTCCTTGTAGCAGTTCCCAATGTGTTTATAATGTGTGTTTAATACATCTATGATGTGATTGTGATATGTGGGTTAAGGGTAGAAAACCTAACGAAACCTAGTGAGTGGCTCTCAATGTGGGGCCGGGGCCCTAAGTGGCTAGAACTAGGATAATCGACTGAAGAGTTATTTAACAAGTGAAAACTTAAATAAACTTATGGGAATGGGTTCAAACATTAAAAATATTAAATGTGCCTCACCCATGCCATTAGCGCTAGTAAAGGCTATGGATGGGAGAGGGAGAAGGTACCTATGCGTAGGTACGATTGAATGATGCTTGTCAGTATGAAAGGCATTCGATCCTGCATGTGCCTACTTGGGGGTCGGGGCCGAAGTGGCTAGTACCAGGACAACCCAAGGAGTGAGGGCTATGCAATGACACTCACTTAGGTTATTGCTTAGAGTTTCTACCAAGCCTTAGAACCTATTTGGGGAAAGATTTATACTTTGACCTTCTTTTCATTTGTTATTTGGGAAAGGTAACTCGACCCTAGGTTTGGCCTAGCTATTCCTTCTTTGTGGACCTTGGTGTTTATCTCCTAGCACGAGGGAGTGGGCCTTTGGGTATCCACATGGTTGGGTGGTAAATATTTTATCGAGGTATCTTTTGCGGATGCAGTGTTTGAAGAGTCATGCTTGCTTATGTACCAGTTTTTGAAGAATAAAGGCTTTGTAATTATCTTTCATGATGTAAAGTTATTGTTACCTCCTGAGTGGAGATGAATGTAATGTAATCATTGATGTAATTTAAAATGATGTATCTGGAATGGGTAGATTTAGGAAAAAGGGAAAGGGAGATGTGAACTTTAGGTTTAAGATGTATGTTGGAAAAGAAAAGGATTTTGTAACATTCCAAATTATGTAACATGCTTTCATTATTGTTGTTTAAGTGAAGCTATTGAAAAATCAAATGTAGTATATTTGTAATGCATCAAATAAGTTGGATAAATTTTAAAAGTTATATTGTTCATAAAGGATACTTAGGAATATAGATGATTTTTAAATGGAAAGTTGAAATGAAAATATTTTGTATTTCTTAAAGATATGATGCAGTTTGCTTTGAGAAATAAATCTTGTTATTAGTTTACTTAATGGATTTGAATGAATCATGCATTTAAATGAAAAGGGAACCTTGGGAGGAATCTAAGTTTAAGTTTGGTTCATATAATTCTTTTTAAAGTTCAAAATTTTTCATAAATTATTACTTAGGTTTTCTTTAACAAAGAGAATCTTTGTTCTCTTCCCCAGTTCCCTTGTGGGGCATGACACTATCTCAAGGTTTTGGATCTCCTTCTTTCAAAAAGCTATCAAAGAGTTAACTATCTGGAGATGAGCACATAAAGCATATTGAAGCTTCTCCATCTTCTTCAAATATGTGCTCAAACCTTGATCATAGGTTACCATTGTGGCATCAATCTCCTTTATGTTTTGATTGATAATGTCTAATGAGGGTGCAAGAGCATTCCTCAACTGAGTCTGTCTAGATCTTATCTTTGCCATCTCTTTCTTTGCTTTCTCAATTTTGTCCAACTGACCTTGGTAGACATTGTTGCACATGTTCACATTAGTGGATGTGTCTTTCACTCCACTCTTCACCTGCTCAATCATAGCTTCTCCCTCTTGTATTTTCTTAAGATGGGCATTAGTAAGCTTATCCTGATCCATGTAGTCTGCAATGAATTTCCTTCCTTGATCAGAAAATTCTTTTAAGCATGCTTGTCATGTCTTGAGTGAATTCAAATCTAGTGCAAAGTTGCTCATCAACTCATTCAATCTCTTCTTTAGGTACTTATCTTCTACAAATTTGGATGCAGATTCTTCAAGACTTGAAAAATTACTTTTAAACTATGAGATAATTGTACTCACATCATCAACCGAGTGTACCTTATACACTTTCTTATCTTCTGGCAATAGATTGTTTAGTATGTTCACAGATTCCATGAGGAGAGGATTTCTCATTATTTGTTCCTCCTTTTCCTTCTCCATAGCTAGGACGCTAAACTTAATCAAGTCTTCTTCTCTCTATGAGTCCAAAATAGATGTGTCAGGTGTCAAACTTGACAACAATGCTAAGGAGGGAGTGATGGGAGTGCTATCCATCACTCCCAATTTTACCTTGGCTAGTTCAATAGAAGTTTCATCTTTCTCTTGTTATTTTTCTTCTTCTTCTTCTTTCTTTTCTTCCTCTTCCATTTTCTCTTCTTCTTTCTCACCTGAAATATTTTCAAGCAATACCTCTTCTTAATGAGTGGGAGGTGTTCTGCTGCATAAAATCTCATCTTCTTGTGTGCTCACAAAAGCTTCCTCAAACTTGTCTAATTCTGTGTCAGTGGCCGCCATGGATATCTCCACATTATCAATGATAATGGTGTTGTTTTTGAGTGATTCTAACATAGGCATAGACTTATCTAACTCTGTTTGTACTTCCACTACAAGTGCTAAATCTTGAGGACCTTTAGATTATTCCTTGATGGTCTTTGATCCTTTGGTGACCATTGTAGGTACATTAGCTATGGGTGCAGTAGGTGGATACATGTTTCTATTCATGAATAACTTCTCAAAGGCTTTCTCTATCTCTTTTACAATTAGCTCATAGTTTGTATCCATTATGTTTAGAGTCCTTGTCTTAGTTCTGAGGTGAGGTTTCACCAGATCTAATAGCAATTTCTTCTCTTCTAGTTCACACACAAGAAGGGTATCATCAAGAATCTTTTCCCTTATCCATAGATCTTCCTCAATAGCCTGTCTCTTTTGGAATTCAAGGATATTCCATACTTTGTCAAGAATCATGGTTTTAAGTTCCAAGACTATTTTCTTGAACTTTAGCATGTGCTTGACCAACATACCATGAATCTCATATTTGTCTATTTCATTATAATTGTCATAGAATTTCCCTACTTGGTCAATTCTTCCCTCATCAACTATTCTAGCACTTAGCACACTGAGACTGGGTTTGAAGCTTACTTCAGGAGGTGCTTATGTGTTTCTTCTATTTCTTGTGACTCTCAAGGATGGATGACTAGTTCCAACCTCTTTCTTCCTCTTTGGCATTGCCTTATACTCAAGAGGAGCAGTTAGGTCAATGGTTACCTTGGGTGTAGAAGGAGTATCATCTTCTTTACCCTTCTGACTATCATCTTTTTCAATTTTTATCTTCTTCATCTTGGGGTTATGTGATTCTTCCTTAGCTGCATCTGCGCTCTTTAGTTCCAAAGCAATCTTTTCATCCCTTGCTTTATCAAGGTCATCTTGAGACACACCATGTATTCTCAAGATTTATGATGTGACTTTAGCAACCTTCCTTTTTGTTGATGTGATGTTTAGCTTTTCATCTACTTCTCTTATCTTCTCCTTATATGTTCCCAACCTAGGTTCATTAGGATCTTTGGGGGATGATAGTAATACATGTGCATATGCTTCAAGGACCTATTCCTCTATCTCATAGCCAAGTGGATGAATCCACTTAGTTCTTTGTTCAACAACTTCCATACAAGTTGTGTCTATCTCTACCATAAAGCAAATAGTATCCTTGTACTTTTCCACAATGCTTTCTAGAATTTTATATCTCATTTGCATCTTAACCCTGAAGGTATTCAATTCCAATAGTATATAATCTCTTAATGTGCTTTCAATGGATGCTTTGTTGGATATCTGAGGCATGGTTGGAATGGACTTGTCCAAATACAAATCTGATATTCTTCCAACAATATGAAGGTACATGTAGATGATTACTGACCCAAACCTGAATATCTTTATCTTGTCATCTTTGATAGCTTTGATGTGATCAATCAATTGTGCATGCAAGATCTCACACAAGTTGAACTCACCATCTTCCTTTACTAGTCTGATGGCTGCTAGAATAGTGCCTGCAAACACACTATTCACCATGCTGGTGTGATGAAACATGTATCCCAGTATCATAAACATTAGTTTGATGTCTTCTTGCTCAATAGGCTCGATTTTAATGCTGTGCCTATCGCTCCTTGAATTACATGTTTGCTCAACCATTTTTCTAACATGCTTTCCCATAGGAAGGATGGTGCCTATCCTAGAAAGGCCTATCATCTCATGTATCAAGTCACTAGTTATTCTAACTGGTACATCACCAATCCAAAATAAATCATCATGAATTCTACTCAATAAAATATTTATCCATTATCACTCATAGAATTCATATGCCATAGCATACTCAACAATAGGGTGATCATTCCATTTAGCATATTCATCCATGAATGTTTTTTCTAATTTCAACATGGTATCCATGTGTGCCCTTAACCTATCCAACCCTACTAGTTCTTTCTTACAGTAGATATATGCCCTAATATCTTCCACATGCATGACACCCATAGGCATGTGGGAGAAAGCTCCCTCTAAATCATCTAGGGTTGATTTAAATGGATGTTTCTTGAATAAATATCTCTTTTTCTTAGTGACATAATAAATAATGGGAGTGGCCATAACTTACTTGTAAATGCTTTCCAATTGAGCTTCAAGATAATCTGAAGGCTTTCGAATCGGCACAATGAGCTAGGATTTCTGTAACTAACCAAATGCACTGCAAACACTGATAGATCAATCTCCAAGTCTTCACAACAACTTCCAAGGCTCTTTCTGCTCTCCTATCACTCTAAATTTGAATGCAATGAGAAATCAAATAAATTTTTGTGTACTTAAAAGTGAAAATTCCACCATTAATGCAAGTCGTGTAAACCAGGTTGTCACTTCAAAAATTGCAACTTGAGTTCTGTTCACAATCAGCATGTGCACTCTTGCACATAGGTACCTTTATATTCCAAAAGCTTAAGTCCAAAGGCACATACTTTGAGGATGAGTATACCAGCCACGTAGGGGTCTAGAGCTAAATTAGCTCCCCCTATGACCCTGAGGGCCATTAATCTAGATGTAGAGGGTGCATCCACTGTGGATGCATCCAATACATTATCATCAGTCTTATCCTTCTTTTTCTCTGACTAAATCATGCTCACATCATCTGAGGCTTTGAAAAAATTAACTTCTCCTATGGGATCCAAAACTAGTTCTTCAGCCTTTTTAGGGCTTCCTTGACCTTGAGTCCTTGATCTAAAGAACTTTGAGATATGTCCAGCCTTGTTACAAGAGTGACAAATGACTGGAGGTCTTATATTCCTTGGTGCATTGACATGAATCACCATTCTACATTGTTTTGATGTGTGACCATTATAGTTTCATATCTGGCACGTAACATTCTAAGAACTTACATTTGTCTGATTTTGATTTCTCTGAACTTGTTGAGTCATGTTCTTTGTACTAGTCTTGCAATTCATAGCTCTATGACCAAACTTGTTGCATGAATAATAGTAGCCATTAAAAGGTCTTACCTCTATATAGTTCCTTGCAATATGTCCATGCTTGTTACTTGCAAAACAAGTGCATTCTACTTGCTTGCGCTCATTCTTAGGTGGTCCACCATTATCTATGGTTTGATCTTCGGTCTCCTTAGCATCAATAGAGTCCTTTTGTGAATCCTTTCTTGCTCACATATTGTCCATCTGATTTTATGCTTAATTGTATCCAATAAAATTGGTGTCTCCTTTGGCTCTTCTTGCATACATCTGAGATTCTATCAAATCAGAACTGGTGTGTAATTTGTCAATATGATTCTTTGCTTCTTTCAATTTAGACTCAAAGCTTTCTTTTATATTCCTTAGCTCCAAGATTTCCATGTTTTCTTTCCTTAGTTCTTCATTCAGCTGAATGTTCTCTTTGATTTGTTCATCGTAGACTTCTTGATTATTAGTCATCTTATCATCAAACTCTTCAAGTTATTCTTTTCAGGATTTAATATTCATTGAGCTTCTTGACCATTGTCCCCAGATCACTGGTAGAGCATTCTTTCAAATCTTTACTTAGCTTTTTGATGACTAATTGAGCATCACTGAGTTTATCCTTTAGTTCTTCAGATTCTCTTTCTGACTTGTCTAGGTCTTCAAGAGAAGACTCAAGATTTCTTTTCAGATGTTTCATTTCTTCTTTTTCAATGATCTCCTCAAGTGGTTAAACATATTTGCTAAGGACTAGAGCTCTGATACCAATTGTTAGGAATGGGAACACTAAGAGGGGGGGTGAATCAGTGTTCACTGTATTTTAAATTTTCACTTTAATCTTTATGTTGAACATAAATGCTTAAGTACTGAAATAAAAATTCACATAAACATGAAACATGAAATCAACACATAACACCAATATGATTATGGGGAAACCCAAATAGGTAAAAACCCCGATGGGAATTGACACCCACTAATATTCTGCACTAGTGTTTTGTGATCCTTGTTAGAAGATCATTTACCCTGTTAGGAGTAGCTTTACAATTATTTAAGTACATTAGACCTTGTTAAGGGTTGGACCCTATTAGGAGTCTTTTACAATCATCCATGTTAGGGGAGAGGATGTATTGTCTAAGAGCTCACTACTCAAGTGGTGAAGGCTACAACCTTCTGATCTCAAATACACACTATATCTATAGGATGAACTATCACAGTGACACTGATTGTCAAATCAATTCCTTTGATGCCCTAATGCTTTGACCTCTAGCAAATCTCTAATACATCTTCTAGTGTCTTCACACACTTCTGCTCTACTTCTTATAACTCTATCTCAACTTCCATACCAAATACAATGGGTGCACCTTATATTTATACGCTCATACAAAATAAATAACTAGGTCGGCCCTTAGACCTATTCCATACAATGCTTCCAAATAAATTGGCTTAAGCGTTCTTGCAAACAAACAAGTATATATGTTGGCAACCTAAATACAATAGGTGCATAGCCTTTACAACATTACATTATATTCGCAAACTAAAATACTAACTGTCGGCTCTATGCTCTTTTCTCTGCTGGCACACACTAGCTATGCAACTTTAACTAACTATGACTTTGTCATCCTTGCACATCTTCTTATGCACTCATAGACTAAGAATGAGTATAGTTGATGCAGGAGCATCCTGGGTGTAAGAGCAATCTTGCATCACCCAAAAATATTTCTATTTTTGTAGTCAATAAGGGCTATCTTGTGCAGAGTTGCTATTTATGGAAACTTGCTATTTTTAGTAAGTTGGTCTTACAATCTTGGAATGTCTAATTTTACATATGGAGGTTCATCTCAGTCATATCAGCCTACCAGCAAAGTTTCATGGCTAGATCAGGTGTATTTTTGAAGATATTGAAGATTTTCGGTATTGGCAGCAGGGTACAAAAACTTTGAACTCAGTTTTGAAGGTTTTAGAGGCCCCAGATGAGGTTGAAAATTTGGGTGATACGCACTTTGCGTGGGTCAAGCCTATAGAGCACTTTGTGGTATTTCCAGAATGGGGTTATAATAGCCAATCAGGTCAACACGTGATGACTTATGGTATTCAGAAGTTGGGTCACCTGAAATGGCGAAAAATAATTTTTTCTTCAAAATTTCTGTTTGGGTTTCAAAACTCATTTTGAGCCTACTTTGATGTAATAAATTGTAAAATAAAATAATTCTAAGTTTGGTCAGCCCTAAGGGCTAAATTTCTAGAACCTTCTCGGGTGGTAGAAATTGCCTATATAAAGAAGGCCCGTAGTGTTGTCTAGGGCAGTTCTAGGTAGTAGATGTGGCTATTGATTCGAGGCTTTGTCCTACAAAATATTGTAAGGGAATGCCCATGTGGCTTTGCATATTGTAATTTTGAAAGTTTGTAATTCCACATTTGTGGAGATAATAAGAAGCCAATTTTCTATTCTTGCATATTATTGTTGTTGTTTCTCTATTTCTATTATGTGCTTATGGTATTAAGGGGAGCACCCTTCATCAAGTGGTATCAGAGTAGGAGTTCTTGAGTGTGTAAACAGATGACCGACTATGAGGTAGTTTGCACCAGGACCGTGGTTAGGGTTTCAATGCGCATCATGAAAATGCCTTCATGAAGAGAACGTGGTGGAAGAGCTAGTGTTGTGACACCTAAGGTTAGAGAGCTACAGAGACAAGTGCGAGTATTGCAAGAAGAGATTCACAGAGGAATGAATCTTAATGTTAGAGATGAAAGTGAGGATGAAGCCGAAGAAGAATATCAAGAAGGAGAAGCTGAAATTGTAAACCAGGAGGAAGAAAGACTTTTTCAGGTGATTTCAAAGATTGGGAAAAGACCTAAGATTGAGGTTTCTACATTTTCTAAAAATCTTAACCTAGAGGAATTGATCAACTGGATCAATGAATGTGAGGAATATTTTGAGTATGAAGATGTTGAGGATCCTGATAGGGTCAAATTTGTGAAGGCCAGATTGAAAGGTCATGCGAAGATCTGGTGGCAAGAAATTCAATTGGAGTGAAATAGAAGAGGGAAAGATAAAATCACAAGATGGGATCGGATGGTGGATAAATTGAAGTGACAGTTCATTCCTATTGATTATGAGCTTGACCTCCTAAAGAAAATGCAAAGTTTGAAGCAAGCAGGAAGATCTGTTCAAGAGTATACAGAGGAGTTCTATCAACTCCTCATCAGAACAGGCCATGCAGAAGCTAATAAGGAGAAAGTTTCCCGATACCTTAATGGGTTAAGGCCAAGCATTCAGGAGGAGTTGAATCTGGTTTGAATGAACAATATTGAGGAGGCATACCAGTTTGCCCTAAAAGTAGAAGAAAAGCTAAACAAGAAGTTTGAGAGCAGACAAAATGGAAGAGGTCATGGTGGAAGATCTGGTGGATGGTCATATGGTGGCTGAAATGAAGATCCAAAAAGAAGGATGAGGCTAGTAGCAGTCAGAATCAGAAAGAAAATAATTCCAATCATTTCCAGGACTAGAGTAATAGAGATCAAAGAGGAAGAGGAAGAGGGCAAGGATCTAGAAGAGGAGGCTTCCGTGGAACATGTTTTCACTGTGGAGAAGAAGGTCATAGGGCATTTGAATGTCCTCAGCACCAAGGTAGAACAGACAAGAGAAATGAAGGCCAGACCAGAGTTGCACATGTAGATGAAGATGCTAGATCATCAAATTCTGAAGATGTTGAAAGAGGAGAAACACTAATTAACAGAAGAGTCTTGCTAAGTGGTGAGAATGAACCTAAACAAAGGAGGAGCCTACTTCGCACTAGATGCAAGTGTGAGGGTAAATGTTGTGATGTGATTATCGATAGTGGAAGCACTGACAATTTGGTGTTAGAAGAGATGGTGACAAATTTGAAGCTCAAGAGACAGAAACACCCACATCCATATCGGATTGCCTGGGTGTAGGATGACCACAAGGTCATGGTCAGTGAACAGTGCCTGGTAAAGTTCAAGATCAGTGGGTACCAAGATGAGGTACTATGTGATATCATCTCTATGGATGCATGTCATATGTTGTTGGGTAGACCATGGTAGTTTGACAGATGTGTTGTACATGATGGTTGTGTGAATACCTATTCCCTGACAAAGAATGGAGTGCGACATAAGCTAAAGCCATTGAAGGAGACCAAAGAAAAGGTATGTGGTAATGCAAGAATAACATTTGTTGATGGAAGAAAATTCCTAGATGGTATGAGGCATGAGCATGTGTGTTTTTCTTTAATTCCAAAAGTTGGTAAAGAAGAAGTAGAGGATGTACCTGTAGAGGTTGCAGATTTGTTGAATGAGTTTCAGGATATTGTATCTGATAATGTACCTAATGGATTACCACCAGTAAGGAAGATCAGTCACCAGATGGATTTGATTCTAGGAGCCAGTTTTCCAAACAAGGTAGCACACAGAATGACACTAGCAAAAATTGAAGAGTTAAACAGACAAGTACGTGAGTTATTGTAGAAGGGGTTGATTCGAGAGAGTCTGAGTCCTTGTGTTGTACCAGCAGTATTAGCACCAAAGAATAAAGGAGAGTGGAGGATGTGTATAGATTCTAGAGCAATAAACAAGATCACAATCAAGTATAGGTTTCCATTGCCATGAATGGATGATATTATGGATTGTTTGAGTGGGGCTGTGTATTTCTCAAAGATAGATCTGAAGAGTGGATATCACCAAATTTGGATCAAAGAAGGAGATGAATGGAAGACTACCTTCAAGACAAAGGAAGGACTGTATGAGTGGTTAGTTATGCCTTTTGGGCTAACCAATGCACCGAGCACTTTCATGTGGCTCATGAACGAGGTCCTAAAAGAATTTTTGGGTAAGTTTGTCATTGTTTACCTATATGATATTATGATTTTTAGCAAGACATTGGAGGAACATATGATGCATATTCATATGGTGTTTGAGAATTTGAGAGATGAGAAATTGTTGATTAATTTGAAGAAGTGCAGTTTTGTGAAGATAGAGTTAGTGTATTTGGGATTTGTAGTTTTAGCAGAAGGTCTAAAAATGGACCTAGAGAAGGTACAGGCTATCCTTGAATGGCCTACTCCAAGGAGTGCTACTGAGGTAAGATCTTATCATGGTTTGGCTAGCTTTTATAGAAAGTTTATAAAAAATTTAAGCAATATTTGTGGACCCTTGACTAAAATAATGAGAGGGGATAGAAAAGAGTTTAAGTGGACTAATGGGGTAGAAAAGAGTTTTCAATTGTTGAAATAAAAAGTTACAAAACAACCTATTTTAGCACTTCCAGATTTTAATAAGTTGTTTCAAGTATATTGTGATGCTAGTGGTACTGCAATAGGAGCTATTATGAGCCAAGAAGGTAAACCTGTTGCTTATTTCAGTGAGAAGTTAAATGATGCCAAGAGAAAATATTTTGTCTATGATCAGGAATTTTATGCTATAGTTCAGGCATTAAAGAAGTGGAGACATTATTTTCTTCCTAAGGAGTTTTTTTTATATACTAATCATCAAGCTTTGCAATATTTGAATAGTCAAGGAAAGTTGAATCAGAGGCATTTGAAATGGGTTGAGTTTTTGCAGAGTTATACATTTGTTTTGAAACACAGGAGTGGAAAGTCTAATAGGGTTGTAGATGCTCTTAGCTGAAGGCAACTATTGCTGATAGAGATGCAGATTGAAGTGGTTGGGTTCAAGGAGCTCAAGAATTTGTATCTAGAGGATCCTGATTTTGGTGAAGCTTGGAAAGCTTGTACAAAACCTGTTACTCTAGATAGGATGAAATGGCTGGATTTTATCATCCAAGATGATATGCTATTCAGAGGGAGTCAATTGTGCATTCCATGAAGTTCTATTAGGGAGAATCTCATCAAGGAGAAGCATAGTGGAGGATTGGCTGGACATTTTGGTCATGATAAAACCCTTGCTTTGGTTGGTGAGAATTATTATTGGCCACAATTGTAGCAAGATGTGAAGAAGTTTGTATAGAGTTGTAGAGTATGTTAGATGGCAAAAGGAGTGAAGCAAAAAATAGGGTTGTATCAACCATTACCTATACCAGAGAAGCCTTGGGAGGATATCAGTATGGACTTTGTTCTTGGTTTACCGAGGACACAGCGGGGACATGATTCAATTTTTGTAGTAGTTGACATATTTTCAAAGATGGCACATTTTATTCCCTGCAAGAAGACTAATGATGTTGTTCATGTAGCATAATTATTTTTTAGAGAAGTGGTGAGACTACATGGTTTGCTAGAGACCATAGTTTTAGATCGAGATACTAAGTTTGTTGGATATTTCTGGTGGACATTGTGGAAGGAGTTGAAGACAGATTTGAAGTTTAGTTCATCACATCATCCATAGACTGATGGACAGACAGAGGTGGTGAATAGAAGTTTGGAAAATCTACTGAGATGTTTGGTTGGAGATAAGCCAATAGGATAGGATTTGATTTTACATTAGGCAAAATTTGCATACAATAATTTTGTCAACAGGAGCACTGGTAAATCACCATTCCAAATTGTATATGGAAGTAGTCCAAGAAATGCATTTGAGTTGAGAAAGATAGATAAAGGAGAAATAAGTAGTGCTGAAGCTGAGGATTTTGCAGAACATTTGAAGAACATCCATGAGGAGGTGAGGAAGCATATTACCAAGATGAATGTGCAGTATAAGACTAAGGCAGATGAGAAAAGGAGGCATAAGGAATTTTAGGTTGGAGATGAAGTCATGGTTCATTTGCAAAAGGAGCAGTTTCCAGTTGGTACATATAACAAGCTGAAAATGAAGAAGTTTGGACCATGTAAGATACTGAAGAAGCATGATTCAGGAAATGCATATGGGGTAGGATTGCCTACTGAGCTGAATATTTCACCAGTGTTTAACATTTCAGATTTGACAGAGTATCATGAAGGAGGTGTTGAAGATGAGGTTGCAGTAGCATAGTGGAGTATTCCAACAACTAGTTCAGATATCAAGGAGATTGAAGACATACTGGACAGTCATGTTGGCATAAGCACAAGGAACAAGACATATGAAGAGTATTTGGTCAAATGGAAATGATGACCTATTGAAGATTCATCATGGCTAACAAAGGAGGAGGTTAAACATCTTGGTTTTCCTCTGCACACCTGATTCATGACAGGGTCACTTCTCAAATTACCCTGGGTGTCTGATGCAGGAGCATCCTAGGTGTAAGAGAAATCTTGCATCACCCAAAAATATTTCTATTTTTGTATTCAATAAGGGCTATCTTATGCAGAGTTGTTATCTATGGAAACTTGCTATTTTTAGTAAGTTGGTCTTGTGATCTCGGAATGTCTAATTTTACATATGGAGGTTCATCTCAGTCATATCAGCCTACCAACAAAGTTTCATGGCTAGATCAAGTGTAGTTTTGAAGATATTGAAGATTTTCGGTATTGGCAGCAGGGTACAGAAACTTTGAACTTAGTTTTGAAGGCTTTAGAGGCCTTGGATGAGGTTGAAAATTTGGGTGATGGGTGCTTTGCATAGGTCAAGCCTATAAAGTGCTTCGTGGCATTTCCAAAATGGGGTTATAATAGCCAATCGGGTCAACGGGCGATGACTTATGGTCTTCGGAAGTTGGGTCACCTGAAATGGCAGAAAATAATTTTGTCTTCAAAATTTCTGTTTGGGTTTCAAAACTCATTTTGAGCTGACTTTGATGTAATAAATTGTAAAATAAAATAATTCTAAGTTTGGTCGGCCCTAAGGGCTAAATTTCTAGAACCTTCTCAAGCGGTGGAAATTGCCTATATAAAGAAGGCCCATAGTGTTGTCTAGGGTAGTTCTGGGTAGTAGATGTGGGTATTGATTCAAGGCTTTGTCCTACAGAATATTGTAAGGGAATGCCCATGTGGCTTTGCATATTGTAATTCTGAAAGTTTGTAATTCCACATTTGTGGAGATAATAAGAAGCCAATTTTCTATTCTTGCATATTATTGTTGTTGTTTCTCTATTTCTGTTATGTGCTTGTGGTATTAAGGGGAGCACCCTTCATCAATAGTCTAACAAACTTAACTTCCAAGGTGCATACCATAATTTATTTGTACACATGTGCACTGATGCTCTGAGCTGCAGGAACTCTGCACACTAACCAATCTTCAAAACTTAACCAAATTCTGATCTTTACATCAAGTGTGCTGACTCCAAACTACTATATGACTTTGTTGCCATAATGAAAACACTATATATAGTCATATACCATAGTATAGACAACTTTCCAATAGTCAATTCCCACAGGGGTTTTTACTTATTTGGGTTTCCCCATAACCATATTGGTGTTATGTGTTGTCATTGTTTATCTTGTTTATATTGATGTTCATTTCAATACTTAAGCAATCAAGTTAAGTTTCAAGAGTAAAGTAAAAAGATTAAGATATAGTGAACACTGATTCACCCGCTCCCCCCCCTCTCAGTGTTCCCATTCCTAACAATTGGTATCAGAGCTTTGGTCCTCTGAAGAAAATTCTAACCACTTGAGGAGATCAATGGGTTTAGAAGAAGAAAATAATCTGAAGAAGAATCTTATGGCAGCTCTTGAAGACCTTGACGGATCTAAGAAAGAAGTTGAAGAACTAAAACTGAAATTTAGTGGTGCACAAGTATTCATCAAGAAACTGAGGCAAGATTTAAAAAATTGTACAAACAATGATTTGGGAAAATGGTTAAGAAGCTAAATGAGGAGAACACATCTCTAAAAGATCAGATTGAAGAGTTGGATGAAAAGCTAACTAACAATCAATAATTTTATGATGAATAGATCAAAGAGAACCTTCAAATGAATGAAGAATTGAGGCAAGAAAACATGGAAATCTTGGAACTAAGATAGTAAAGAAAAGTTGGAATCTAAGTTTAAAGAGGAAAAGAATCACATTGAAAAATTACACACTAGTTCTGATTTGATAGAGTCACAATTATATGCACAAAATCTTAAAGGAGATACCAGCAGTGTTGGATTCACTGAAGCACAAAATTAGATTGATGACATGAGAGAAAGGATGAAAGCACCAAAAGACACCATAGATGCTAAGGAGATTGGAAATCAAACTAAAGACAATGTTAAACCATATAAGGATGAGCACAAGCCAGTAGATTGAACCTTTTATGCATGTAACAAGCATGGACATATAGCAAGGGATTGTAAAGAGGTAAGACCTTTCAATGGTTACTGTTATTCATGTAATAAATTTGGTCATAGAGCTATGAATTGTAGAACAAATCAAAAGAACAAGATTCAACATAATCAGAGAAATCAGAATCAACCAAATGTAAGAAGTTCTCAGAGTATTACATGTCAGATATGTAATTATAATGGTCACTCATCTAGATAGTGTAAAATGGTAAACCATATCAATGCACCGAGGAATTTAAGGCCTCCATTTATCTGTCACTCTTGTAATAAGGCTGGACACATCTCAAAGTTTTGTAGATCAAGAACGTAAAGTCAGGAAATCCCTAAAAATCCAAAAGTATCAATATTGAATGAAGAAGGAGAAGTCAAGTTTGTGAAAGCTATAGAAGATGCGATCTTGATTTGGATAGAAGAAAAGAAGGATAAGGTTGATGAGTATGTATTGGATGCATACACAATGGACACACCCTCTAAATCTAGATGAATGACCCTCAGGGTCATAGGGGGAGTTAATTTAGCTCTAGAACCCTGTGTGGCTGGTATACCCACCCTTAGAGTATGTGCCTTTGGATTGAACATTTTGGAGACTATTTAATGCTATGTGCAAGAGCACACTACCTGATCAATTGTAGCTTGGAAGTTGGAAATTCTCAATCAAATTCTAGTTTACGCAACAAGCATTAATGGTGGAAATTTCACTTTATAGTCTATGGAAACTTTTGGATCACTCATTACATTTAAGTTTGAGTGATTGGAAACCATAGGATTCATAGCAGTTGGATTGTGAAGAGTTGGAGCTTGATTTACCAATGAAGAAGTGTGATTGATTAGTTACAAATCCCTAGTCTGACGTGATTATTTAGAAGTCTTTGGAATCTGATTTGAAGTGTTAACCAATTAATTCATGGCTACACCTATTATATCTGTTGTTGCAAAAAAGGAAGATATACATTTTTAAGAGGTGCCCTTTTAAGTTAACCCTAGATGACCTAGAAGGTGCATTTTAGGAACCCCTCTGGGTGTAATGCATGTTGAAGGCATTCATGTATACATATACTGTAAAAAGGAACCAATTGCACTTGATAGGATAAGGTCGCACCTTGAGTCCATGATGAAACCAGACAAAACATTCCTAAATGAGTTCACACATTTGGAAAACCATCCCATTGTTGAGTATGCTATGGCATGTGATTTTTATGAATCTGAGTGGATCAAGATATTACTAAGTAGGATTCATGATGACCTATTCTAGATAGGTGAAGTCCCAGGAAGAATCATAGGAGATCTTATTCATGAAATGACAAGCCTTTCTAAGACAAGCATCATTCTTCTAGTGGGCAAGGATGTGAGGAAACTAGTTGAATAGGCATGTAAGTCTAGAAGTGATAGGCATGGTATGACAATTGAGCCTATTAAAGAGAAAGACATCAAATTGATGTCTATGATACTAGGTCATAGGTTTGAGCACACCAATAGGGTGAATAGTGTGTCCAAAGCCAGTATTGTTACAAAAATTAGACTTATCAGAGAAAATGGAGAGTTCAATCTATGTGAGATCTTATGCACACAATTGATTGATAACATTAGAGCCATCAAGCATGATAAGACCAAAATATTCAGGTTTGGGTATGTAATCATTTACATGTACTTCCATATACTTGGAAAGGTCTCAGATTTGTACTTAGACAAAAGTATACCTACAATGCCTCAAATATCTCTTAAGGCATCTACTGAGGGCACATTGAAGGATTACATGGAGATATAATTGAAGACATTCAGGATTAAAATGCAGATGAGTTACAAGATACCAGAAAGTATTGTTGAGAAATACAAAGACAACATTTGTTTTATGGTAGAAATTGACATAACATGTATGGAAGCAGTTGAGCCTAGAACAAAGTGGATCCATCCAATTGGTTATGAGGTATAAGAACCAATTTTGGAAGCATATGCACAAGTATTACTATCAGAACCTAAGGACCCTAATGAACCTAGGTGGGGAACTTATGAAGAAAACACAAGGGAAGTTGATGCAATTCTAAATAGTGCAACAACTAAGAGGAAAGCCTCTAAGATTACATCTAAGATACTAAGAATTCATGGTGTAACATAGGAAGACCTAGAAAAAGAAAGGTAACAAAAGATAGCATTGGATATTGAGAGCGCATCCATAGTGGAAGCTAAGAAAGATGATCCTAAAATGAAGAAAATCAAGATTGAGAAGACTAGTGACACAAAGGAAAAGGAGAGTAAATCTGTAGATATCCCACTTGTACCAAAAGAGAGAATTGATCTGGATACCATATCACCTCCAAAATAAAAAATAATGCCAAAGAGGAAGAAGGAAACCAACACAGGTCATTCATCCTCTAGGAATACTAGAAGTCAAAAAAAGAACACTCAAGTACCTCCATAGGTAGGTTTCAGACCTAGTCTTCAAGTGTTGAAAACAAGGATTGTTGAGGAAGGTAGAATTGATCAAATAGGGAAATTCTATGATAAATATAGTGAGATTGATAAATCATAAATCCATGGAATGATAATTAAACACATGCTCAAGTTCAAGAAGACAATCTTAGAACTTAAGACAATAATTCTGGACAAGGTATGGAATATCTTGGAATTCTTGAAAAGATGAGCTATTAAGGAGGATCTAAGAATAAGAGAAAACATTCTAGATGAAAGCCTCCTTTTATTCTCTCTAGAAGATAAAACATAATTTATAGATCTGGTAAAGCCACACCTAAGAGCTAAGTCAAGAACTCTGCACTTAATGGATAAGAACTATGAGTTGGTAGCTAAAGTGATAGAGAAAGCTTTTGAGAAAGTTTTTCTGGATAGGCACATGTACCCACCTATTGCACCCACAACTCAAGTGCCCTCTAAGGAAGCCAAGGATTCAAAGACCACCAATGCACCAGTAACAAGTCCTTAGGATTCAACACCTACAGAGGTAGTAAAGTTTGCACCCATGACTGAGACACAAAAAGATGACACAATCATCATTGATAATCTAGAGATAGCCATGGTGGCCATAGATAAAGACTTGGATAAATTTGAGGAAGCCTTTGTGAGCACACATGAGGTTGAAATTATATGTGGTAACAATACACCTAAGCTACAAGAAGAAGTGTTAATAGAAGATCTAACAAGTGAAGAAGAAGAAAAGGAGACAAAAAAATAGATAGAAAAAGAAAAAGAAAAGGTAGAAGAAGAGAAAGGGAAAGATAATGAACTAATAGATGAGCCATGTGTTGAAATACCAATCAAAATAAAGAAAGAAGTGATGGAAAGCACTCCTATCACTCCCTTACCCTCAGCATCATTATTGTCAAGTTTGACACTAGGCACCACAAACTTGGACTCTTGGGGAGAAGAAGACCTGATTAAAATTAGTTTCCTTGCTATGGAAAAAGAAAAAGAGAAGAAAGTGATGAGGAAACCTTTGTTTGTTGAATCAGTCAACATTCTGAATAGCTTGTTACCTTTAGACAAGAAAGTGTCTAAGGTTCATTCAGTTGATGATGTCACTACCATATTGACAAACTTCAACACAAACTTTTCGAGCTTGGAAGAATCTGCATCCCAATTTGCAGAAGAGAAATATATGAAGAAGAGATTGAGTGAACTAGTTAGAAACTTTGCACTTGACCTTAGTTCATTAAAGATAGGTCAAGAATCCTTGAAGGATTTCACATCTAAGGGAAGGAAGATCATAGCTGATTGTATGAACCAGGATAAGTTGACTGCTGATCACTACAAGAAAATTCAAGAAGCAGAAGAAATCATAGACAATGTAAGAAAATTAGTGGAAGATCCCTCCACTGATGTGAACATGTGCAACAATGTGTACCAGGGGCAGATAGACAAAAAAGAAAAGGCTGAGAAAGAGATGTCTAAGATAAGGGCAAGGCAAACACAGCTCAGGAATGCTCTTGTGCCCTCTCTAGATGTACTTAATCAGAACATAAAGGAGATTGATGCCACTATGGTGACATATGATCAAGGTCTGAGTATAGACTTGGAAAAAATGGAGAAGCTTTCATATGCCTTATGCACCCAGCTATAGACTATCAATGCATTGATTTCATTTTGGAAACAACAGATCTAGAACTTGCAGATTGCTTATCTGGATGTACTTTCTTTGTAAGTACTTGTAGATACACTTTATTGAGCACCTTTGTCATTAATGTCAAAGGGGGAGTATTTTATGTAGAATATGGAGTGTTATATATGATGTAAAGAAGAAGTATAGTATAGATTATAAGGGAGATATAAGTTAGAGTATATATTAAAGAATTTTGTATAAGGGTACAGTTAGTAACTTTTCCATATTCCTTTGTTGCCATTAATGACAAAGGGGGAGATTGTTGGCAAGTTGAATATACTATTTTATATGAATAGATATAGTGTTTCATGATGGAAACAAAGTCATATAGAGTTTTGGAGTTAGCACATATTATCATAAGATCAGAATATGGCTAAGTATAGAAGACTAAATAGTTAACAGAGCACCAAATGATCAGAGCATCAGTGCACGTGCATATGACTGAATTATGGTATGAACCCTTGAAGTTAATCTTGTAAGTGTGTATTCATGCTAAGTCTAAGTGCACATGATCAGATGAGATAGTATGATGAAGATACAAATAGTTGAAGAGGTACAGATAGTGAACGCCAGAACATAACAGAGTATGTAGCCGACTGTTAGTATTTTGATTAGCGATTATAATAATGATTTGTAAAGGCTATTGTCCTATTGTAATTAGGTCATAGAGATGTAAACATATTTTTTTGTAAACACTCTTGAGCCAATTCACTTGGAAGCGTTGTATGTAATCGGTTAGAGGCTGACCTAGTTAATTATTTTGTTAGCGCATATAAATATAAGATGCACCTTTGTAATAATGCATGGAAGTGGATATAGAGATGAGATAAGTAGAGAAGAGACATGTGAAGTTAAGATAGAATGAGTTAGAGCTTTACAAGGGGCTAAAGCATCAGCGCACAAAAGGAACTGATCAGACAAGTAGTGTCACAACACTAGTTCATCTAGTAGATATAGTGTGTATTTGAGATCTTAAGGTTGTAGCCTTCACCACTTGAGCAGTGAGCTCTAGGATAGTGTGTCCCCACCCCTAATAGGTTTATTGTAAAAGATTCCTAATAGGGTTTGACCTTTGACTAGGTCACTGTACTAAAATCATTGTAAAGAACAACTCCTAACAGGGTTGCAGATCTTCTAACAAGGATCATAAAACACTAGTGCAATTCTTAGAAGGTGTCAATTCCCACCAGGGTTTTTACCTATTTGGGTTTCCCTATAACCATATTGATGTTATGTGTTGTGATTATTTATCTTGTTTATATTGATGTTCATTTCAGTACTTAAGCAATCAAGTTAAGTTTAAAGAGTAAAGTAAAAAGATTAAGATATAGTGAACATTGATTCACCCCCCCCCTCTCAGTGTTCCCATTCCTAACAAGAAGATGTTGAGTATTGAGTTGCATTTGGAGGTAGTAGGATAGTCTCCAAGATACAGTTCGGCTATGAACACAACTAAGAGTTTATTCCATATTCATTTGTAACAATGGATGATATTACCTCATCATCTTCTCAAGGGGATACAAATGGATATCTACCTATCAGCATAAGCTGATGGATTGAGTTGACTTATGTTTAATCATCTCCTAACTCAGGCCAAACCATTTGATCATCTTGTAATAGAGGTTGAGCAGGAGAGTATAGGGTCAAGTTCTTAGTATGAATACCATTAGATATTGTCATGTTTCTAGACTTACAAGATATGTAAGCATCTACAATAGCTAACCATGGTCACCCTAAGATGAGAGGATATCCACCCATATTAGCTTTTGGGGGAAGGATAATAAAATCTACTGGGTATTCCCAAGATTTTAATGTAACTATAACATCCTCTATCATCCCATCTAATTTTATAGTAGAACTATCAACAAGTTGTAGAATGGTTGCCATTTCTCTAAGGCCAATAATATGTAATTGAGACAATACCTCCTTTGTCATTACATTGATAGATGCCCCTAAATAAACCAATACATTTTGTACTTGAATTCCATGAATGGTGATAGTAACTATAGGACTCCCAGGATCAAAATATTTGGGTACTATCAGCTTTTCCAACATAAGATCAGACAATTTTCCTAAGACATGAATAGTTTTAGGATCTTTCTTCTTTCTCCCTAGTTTTCTTATGAAAGATTCCTTAATGGCCTTAGTATAGATAGGAACTTCTTTGATAGCATCTTGTAATGGTATTCTTACTGTCATATGCTTTAGCTAGTTGAGAAAATCTATTACAGCCTAGTTTTCTATGGGCACAGCTTGGTCTGCTAGCCTTTGAGGAAATGGGAGATCTTTTGATGTAGGAGAAGTCTGTGGAGTGCGCACATCCACTTTTTAGTAGGAGGATCTTCAACTTCTATTATTATAGGGTTTTGAGGTGAAGCAAGAGTGGCCTCTGACCTTAGATGAATATCATTCAAGTAGATAGCATAAATTTGTTGTTGGGCTAGTGTCTTGCTATTATTAGGATTAGGATTAGGTTGAGCTAGCAGCTGGATTTGCTTAGGTGGATTTCTATTGGTTGTAGGAGGAGGCATTATATCCTTATGCTCAAGTGGTGGCATTAAGGCATGCTAATTGGATTGGTTAGACCATTAATTAGGCTATTGCCAACCTTGGTGAGGTGGTTGCCAATCATGTTGAGGCTATTGCCAACCTTGCTAAGAGTGTTTCCAAACTTGCTGAGGTTGATTGGACCAATTAATATGCTCACTAAATCCTTGAGGACCTACATTCTGGTAATTTTTCTATTGACTATTGTTACTATAATTTTGTAGAGGGTCTTATGGCATACCTGACGTTTGGGCCCATGTCCTGCATTGAGAAACATAGAGTACCTCTGTTAGGATTAGGTAATACTGAGAGGGGGGTGAATCAATATTACTATACTTTAATTTAAACTTCAACCAATTATAAATGAACCATAATAATGTTGAAATGAAAAGAACATATAAGAACAATACATAACTCATGACACAATGATTTGTTCTTGAGGAAACCCTAGCCAAGGGAAAACCCCAGTGGGCATGGTACCCACAACTATGCACTAAAATATTATATCCATGTTAGGAGATCTAGCCCTATTAGGAGTTGATTATTACATAGTACATTTCCTTGTTAGAGGAATACAAAACCCTATTAGAGGTATGTTAGGGATTTTTCTTGTGAGTCAAACTTGGCAAGGATATTGGCTTGATTCTTAGTAAATAGGTTTCCAAGTTTGCAAGAAAAGCCTAATTGATGAGGATTGGATAAGATCCTCCTTCTGCTTTGAGCTCCATAG
This sequence comes from Chamaecyparis obtusa, assembly GCA_027943335.1. Classification (NCBI taxonomy): domain Eukaryota; kingdom Viridiplantae; phylum Streptophyta; class Pinopsida; order Cupressales; family Cupressaceae; genus Chamaecyparis; species Chamaecyparis obtusa. The sequence goes on from BSBK01000537.1 coordinate 2,192,083, forward strand.
GACTCAGGTGGGTATTTCCTACAAATAGGTTACTATATTTCAAGTAAACTATGGATTGGTGGATTAGGTCTTCATTGTCATGCTATTGAATTTATTAGAGGTACTTTTATTGAAGACAATTATGAAGACAGCTGAGAACAACCTATTTCAGAATGTGACTAATGAAACTCCTAGTATGATAACATGAACAATGGCATAAGGGTGATGAGTCCTTCTTCCTTTTATGGGTAAAACTCAAGGAAGGCTAACCTTTGATTCACTCTTCAAGGAATCAGCAACTATGGACTGTAAAACATCAAGGATAGTCCTATTTTTTAGGTACATGAACATGAAATGAAATGGTATTGGTAATGATGAAATTTGTGTTTGATGACTGAAAGGTGTTTGAATGACAGAGATCAAATCAGTGCCTAATCCTTTGGGCAAATAGTCTAACATAAACCAATAGAGAAATTTCTAGGAAATATAGTGATATGCCTTACAAACCACATACAATTTGGATAGAATTCCTTACAAACTATCTTCTCAATCTAGGTTTGTTACCATCAAGGTCTTCCATAGATGTATTCATTCTCTGAAATTGCACATAAGGATTTAATTCTTTCCTTGAAAGAAACTCATGCAACAATTAGATAGCTGCCTTACAACTAGTATGTTCTAGATGCCTTAAAAATAGAGACATACAAGAATAAACACAAAGAAAAGAGACAATAAAAAAACCAAGGTAGAAATTATATTGTATTTCATGGAAGTCTATCAATACATACAAGTAAACTCTTTACTCAAAATCATAGGATCAATAATTTTCTCTACAAAGTTTATATTATCAGCATTCAACCATCAAGAATATGGAACCAGAGAATAGAATCCCTTGGATTGCCAAAGACTGGGACCAAGAACCAAAAGATTGGACAGCCAGAAAGCTCAGAGACCCAAAAATTTTTTGGAACCCTTACCAAATTAGAACTCTTACTACTTATACCACTAGCTATCTTGGAATCCTAAAAGAATTCAGGATGCAACAAGCTTCAGATAGGTAGGGTTAGGGTTTCACCCACTAAACCAACCAATATCAATTAGCAATTAATTCTAGGGGAGAAAACCAAGCAACCTAGACAAACAAACCCCAAATTGATCTCCATCAATGAAAATACTCTAATTTGTACCAAAGATCACGCAAACACCAACCTTATCAGTCTAATTGTACACCTACAACATGCCTCAAGCACAAAACCACACTTCTCCTAGTACAAGAACATCATGCCACCGACCACAGAGACCCCTGGATTAGTCTGCAACAACCAACACCACCAAACCAATCAAAATCAGTCGCTAAAACAATCAATTTTTAGTCCTTTTGTCGTAGAGAAACCATTTAAAATTCAAATTCCTAGTGGCAATGGTCAGTCAGCAAACTTCAAAATGTGACCATTGATTACATCTCTTCTCAGCAGATCGAGCGGCTCACAAAATTCTTTTAACAGATGGAAAAACCCTTTAAAAAATGCTTTCCACATCACTAAACCTTTGAACCAATCAAAACAAAGCACATCAATGATGAAAAGGCACCACGTAGCATATAGGACCCACACTTTATAAGGTTCTAAATGAACAGCTGGCATAAGATTGCATGGCCTCAAAATATTCTATGCAAAGATACACCAACTGTCAGATCCTCCATCTCAACATCCTTTGAATCTTTCGGGCCCACTGACGTGTCTTCACTTCCTTCCATCTTGGCCAATTAGAACACAACACATCAGCAATGAATCACCAGATGGTCCCACTTCTCAGCTAAGCACTTAATACCCTTGGGCTCACCTACAAACTGCTACATGTGATCACACCATTTTCCATCTACACCCACTCATCTCTAACAAGACCCACCACAAAGTATCTCCCCCTAGACGAGATCAACGGCCATCGTTATACTGTGTACTTAACTATCATGCATCTTACCCCAGTGGTATAGTGACAACCACAAGATCCTGTAGTGATTTACAATCCTTGGAGAAACTGGCCCCATTGACAAAATCCAACGTATTAATACATGGACCAATCACATACCACCATTTGTGCATACATGTCATTATGGACCCACAGTCTATCTTCTACCATCGTATCAAACGGTTGTCACTACACCGCAATGCTTAAACAATGAGCATCTTACCTTAGCAGTGTAACGACCATCATAGATCTTACCTACTGTTTAACTTGCTGCTACCCTAAGGACAGTCCCATCGGGATAGGTGGCACCTTGTCGCTAAAGCGCATGTCAAAAAATATAACATGCGGAAGGCTTGCGGATTAATGACAACCACTAGTTAAAAAGGGTGAAACATTAGAAAAATTACAGTGGGGGACTTAGGAAAAATTAACGTCAAAAGACTTAGGAACTTAGGGAAATATTAAAGGGGGACCCCGACATAAAACCTAAACACATAGTGAGTGAGGGGACATAACATTTAAGCACATGGGTTATTGAGATTTTAAGTGACCCAATAAAGTAACATGAAATTAGAATAGGGTTGGGGTATACTTAGGGTTTCTTTATGGCAACGGTTAGATTTTTTAAAAATTATCAAGGGTTTAGCTAGAAACCAGGAAAATGATTGCAGAGACCGAAAGAAAACTGGTAAAGGCATAAAATTTTTGTAGGTTCCAACAAGGTATACAAAACACCTAGTTAAAGGTGGTGAGGAAACTTCTCTTACAATCAAAAACTGTCTCAAAGAGTTCTCTAAAATGTGAACAATACAAGCACTTCCTTGCTTAGATAGTTCCAGTTATAGCTCTATCAAATACTGATCTTACATCTTCTATCTACTTTCAGATTCACAACCTTGATTCATCATCACACCTCATACATATCTTTGCTTCCACAAAATCATTCTATACTTATATAAAATTTTCCATCCAGTCGGCTTCATAAATACCATACAAAATATAATAATTTATTATGTAAATGATAAGTATAGAGTCAAAGATCTTGTATTACCCAAATATTAGCAATATAATTCATTCACCTGACTTAGTACGTTACCATATCCACTAACCTTTCCTTAATCTTTGAAACTGCTCATATGCCATGTTATACTGATTCTTTGTCCTCACATACCTTTAGATCACTGAATCTCACTGATCTAATCACCAAAACTCATGTTCTCTTAAGTGAAGCATATACATATCCCAAAAGACCTTCTACTAACTTTGTAGGCCATAATATCTCATGCATTTCTATCACTAACCAAAATTGTAACATTGGACCCTGTTACCCAGATTCTGGACTTAGTCATTTTTATGACTATGACTCCAGTAGAAAATCTATTTGCATGTGATCACTCTAGCATAAGTTTTTCCATGAATGGAAACCCTCAAGTGATCCCTAGTGCTCCACAACATCACTTGCCAACAATATCTCCCTTTGGCATTGATGGCAACACTTAGAAAAATGACTAAGTGTTAAAATCACTATCTTTAACTAAGTACATAGAACTTTTCTTTTCTTTTCTTTTCTCTTTTCTTCTTTTATATAATATTTTTTTATTTATTTACATATTTTTCTCCTTCTTATTCATTCTCTTATCTTCTTTATCTTATTCTCCTCATTTTTCTCTTTCTCTTCCTCTCCCTTTAACATCAACGGAAAAGGTGCATTCAAAATTTCAAAACTTAAGCACAAAAAGGACTTAGTGCTTACTCACCAGTTTTAAGACATCTTGGAAAGAGTTGTCCAAAGTCTTCACTTCATCATCCCATGATTTGATTAAGAGCTTACTAACATGGATTAATCCATTCAGTGCATATAATGTTGTTTTTGTTTCCTTAAGCTAGGTAGGTGTAGACATAGTCATTGAACCTTCAACCTTTTTCATCTCTGATAGATGAGTCTGAAGCATCAAAAGCCTAGGGGTTATAAGGCTCTTTAACAATCCAAATATATCTACAAATCTCCCTTTCTTTGTTTCCAAAATACAAATTTTTTCCAACAGCCTAGATGCCTCTTTATCCATTTCACCCATAGTTAGTGAAGATGTTTCACAACTATCCATCAAACTTTCCAGAATAGCCCTATCCTTGGCTATGATGTCTTCAATATTATTTACATGTCTACAAGGACTTATGCAATAGTTGTAAATCCTTCTGTCTTGTTCTATGCAATTCTTGGCCTTAAAAGTAGTAGTATTGAGAATGTCCAAGTCCCATGAGATGGACTAACATACTTCACTCAACTTCTTCTCCAAAAAGTTCTTCTCTTCCTTATCTTCTATATCCTTTAGCAATGAGTCAAAGTGACTATCAAAACTATCCAATACCATACGTAGATTCTCAGCTTCATCCTTTTCTTGAAAGATAATAGGTGTAGGAAGTAGTTTATTTATTGTCTCTATAGCCCTAGCCATTACCTTTACTCTTTTATCTCCTTTCTGAACTGGCCTTTCTTTAGCATTGAGAAAGGCCATGAAGGATAGCCTCATAAGCTCATCCTCATCCATGCTATATACTTTAGCACTCACCAATTTGGCCATGCTTGAAAACTATAAAGAGGTGTCAAATTTCTATTTAAATTCCATTCTCACCTCAGCTTCTTTTTTTGTTCTAGTCTCTTCTTCCTTCCTTTCTTCCTTCTGAATTTATTTTTATTGTGACTTATCTTCCTAGTTCTCCTTTGTTTTCTCTTCTTATATATGTCATTGTGCTTCAAATTCCATCACACTATCCAAGTTACTCATAAATGGTGTTGGAAAATGCAATTGAAGCAATTGTTGTACTGTCATTGATGTCAAACCTTAACTGGTAAGACTATTGCTATTTAAGAAAGTACTATATCTATTTGATTGTTGCTAAGGGGATAGGTAGGGTTGGTAACAATAGCACCTAAGGAAAGGTTGATTTATCTTGATACTTCAATGAGTACTTGATTATGTGGCACATTGATAAGACAATGTATTGTTTATCTAAGTAAGAATGAAGACTAAACTGGTAGGCTTAACTAACCAAAAGTGAAGAAATCTAGTTTAAGCCAAGTGTTGTTTGTGTCGACTGAGCTAGTATATGCCAAGTAAATTCAGTGTTCACTAAACACTAGTTAATTACTGAGGAAATAGTTTATGTGGTGACTAAGCTTTCTAGTGAAGACCGAGAAGTTGGACATAGTATTGACTGAGCCTCAATATTTTTCATTTGAGGAAGAATTTAGATTTCCAGCCGACATCGTTGAATTCATGGATTATGTAAAATGTGTTGACTTTATTTATTGATTGTATGAAAGAATTTAATGCACTGTAAAACATTTTATTGTAAATCTATTAAGAGATTTGAGATATTTCTAGAAGGATAGCCATAGAACATAGTGTAGGATGGATTCAATGAATCTGACCTAACCCTAAGATCTACGAAGGAGATTAAGTGACAAAATATGTATTGACCTAATAGAGGAAGTATTAAGGAAACCTAAGTGACAGGTTGTATAGGAGTGGATTCTGGAAGTGTTGTTGATTTTATTGACTGTCTAAGCATAGAAGGCTGAAGGAGAAGTGTTGTGATTGCTTGAAGAGAGTTTTGAGAAGATCAATGATGGAGAAGGAAAATGTTCATAGTCAACAAGCTAGCATATGTGTACGGAATTGGATCTAATATTTGCAAAATCAGATGTATGTTTTTTAGATCAATACTACTGCTACTTTCTAACCATTGTAATAGTCAAAATCCTTTTAATAGATGTTGACCTAACAGTCATAGGTATAAATCCTTTGAACAAGGTTTCATTCTAATGGAGTGTATGTAAGTCCTATAAAAAGGTGCACTTTTAACATAGTGGTTTAAATCCTTTAATTGGGTCACACCTGACAGTGTGTTTGTAACCTTTGATAGGGTTGGATTTTCACTGAGCTCACTTCAGAAGAGTGAACATAATAGTAACATGTTACAAAGTGGTTTTTACCTAATTGGGTTTCCACTATAAATCCTAGTGTTGATACTTGTGTGAATGTTTTGGTTTGAAAATTTATGTGTTTTACAAGTTAGATGCTATTGGATAAGTGGACTGCACTATTATATGTTTATGTTATGCAATCAGTAATGACCGAGTAGGTGTTGGTTATTATATTTGATTTGTTGAAGAGTTTAAAGTTTTTTTTTGTACATCTGGACCTAAGAACAATTGATTCACCCCCCCTCTCTATTGTTTGAAATCATATTAACAATTGGTATCAGAGTTGTTGGTGCTTACATAGAACAAATTTGGAGGTACTTGAAGAAAATGATCAAGATGTATAAGAAGGAGGTACCAAAGTTGAATAAGGAAAACTTTCCTGCATGGTAAAGCTTGATGAAGCTACATCTAGCCGGTATTGGTGATTCTACAAAGTATTACATTGAGCATGACTATGCCACACCGGTTGCACCTCTGACTACCAAGGAAATGAAAGCTAAACAAGAGCACAACCAAGCAATGTTGAAGATTTCATTTTCCCTAACTTATCCAAAATTTGAAGACATCAAAGACTGTAGTACTATAAATAAAATGTGGGACACCCTTGCAAACATTTATGGTGGTGACATAAATATGTTGAGAGCAAAAGATGAGAGCCTAAGAGGTAAATTTGATGAAATGAGAATGCAAGAAGGTGAGAATATTGCACAATATTGTGGTAGAATAAAAGTTGTAAATGTTATTAGAGGAGCAAATGGAACTGTTGAGGATGAAATTGTAATAGGAAAAGTATTGAGAACTTTGCATCCTATCTATGCAATCAAAATTTCTACAATTTTAGAATCTAGATGTAACTCTACTAATGCTCTTACTTTGGAAAGTTTGGTTGGTAAGGTTACTGCTTTTGAGCTTTCTAACTATGATAACTTCACTATTGGTAATATTGAATCTAATTTTAAGTCACAAATGGTTTTGAGTAAGTCAAAGAAGGAAAAAGAAAGACACATAAGTGAAAGTGAAAGTGAAAGTGACAGTGACACATCTAATGAAGAACTTGAGGATCTAGAATCTCTTATGGCTAGAAGACTAAAAAGGGGAAAAGGAAGATACAAAGGTAAACTCCCTATTATATGTTTTTCATGTAATAAAGTTGGTCATATAGATGCTAGATGTCTTGATAAGGATAATAAGGATGAAGAAGGAGATAGCAAGCATAAAGACAAAAGAGAAGATAGAGGTTACTAAAGATACAAGGACTACAAAGGAAAAGGTAAGAAATCCTGTTACATTGCTGAAGAAGAGACTGACATTGATAGTGATGATTTTGAAATTGAGGTTGTCTATGTTGAAATGAAAGGTGAATCTGATGAGGATGAAAAAACTACATTGATATCTTATGTGAACAAAAATGATAAATAGATTATTGACAGTGGTTGTTCACATCATATGATTGGAGATAAGAGTAAGTTTGACACCTTAGATCATTATAAAGGTAGGAGTGTGAAATTGGAAATGATGCACCATGTCCTATTAGAGGAAAAGGATTGATTAAGCTGACTAATAAGATCACTTGTGAAAATGCTTATTGGGTTGAGGGTCTTAACTATAATTTGTTGAGTGTTGCATAGCTTAATAGCATTGGCTACCAAGTGGAATTTCATCATAGGAAGGCCAAAATATTTGATGCTACTGGTGAACTAATTGGAAGTGGAGAACAAACAAGAGGTAATTTGTTCTATCTAGACTTATCTGAAGAAACATGTATGATTGCACAACTTGATGATATTTGGTTATGGCATAAGCAGCTATGTCATGTTAACTTTGATAATCTGCTAGAAATTAGTAAGAAAAAGAAAGTGAGAGGTCTACCTAGATTGAAGAAACCTGAGAATGTAATGTGCAAAGAATGTCAGTTGGGTAAGATGACAAAGTCTAGTTTCAAGAGAAAAACTTTTACTTCTGAGAATATGTTAGATTTGGTTCATACTGACCTTTGTGGACCAATGGGTGTACAAATCTATTGTGGTGCTAGATATTTTATCCTATTTGTTGATGATTATACCAAAATGATGCATGTAATGTTCTTAAAGGAAAAATTAGATGCTTTTTAATTTTTTAAGTGGTATGTGGCTGCAGCAGTGAACTATTCAAATCTGATATGGATAAATCAATTGTTGGTAGGCATGAAAGAAGAAATCACTGAACCAGTTGTCATTTTCTATGACAACACAAGTTCTATCAACATCTCTAAGAATCTAGTGATGCACACAAAGACCAAACACATAGCCATCAATTATCATTACTCGAGAGAATTGGTACAAGATAAAGAGGTCCTCATGGACTATGTGAATACAAAGGAACAATTAGCAAACATATTCACTAAGGCTTTACCTAAAGAAGCTCATGAATACCTGAGAAGTCAATTAGGGGTCCTTCCCCTAACTAAGGCTGCCTATTCAAGCTAGGAGCACTACATCAAATGTGTTCCAAAGAAAATCTAACAAATTGATGTAGAGAAAGGTCACACTTAAGGAGCAGCCTAGAGTTGTGAAAAGCACGAAAAAGTCAAGAATCGGTCATAAGCAAAGATGACAGAGGGAGAAATATTGTTAATGAATTGAAAGGATGATATCTACATCTACAATATGTATGTTTTTGTTTCTACTTTGTCATTTTTTTCAAAGAGGGAGATGATCACAAATAAATACACAGAATGAGAAGATCAAGACAGAGGGAGAAATTCAATGGATGATCAAGCTTGGCTAATTGATTTTGTATCAGAATGAAGCTAAGGATATTATAAATATTTATGATGGACAGATAAGTTTTTGGATTGGTTGGTAATTCATGTAATATTCATATGGTGTTGCCATCAATGCCAAAGAGGGAGATTGTTGGAAACTACAATTGAAGCAATTGTTGTATTGTCATTGATGTCAAACCTTAATTGGTAAGACTGTTGCTATTTAAGAAAGTAATATATCTATTTGATTGTTGCTAAGGGGATAGGCAAGGTTGGTAACAATAGCATCTAAGGAAAGGTTGAGTTATCTTGATACTTCAATGAGTACTTGATTATGTGGCACAATGATAAGACAATGTATTGTTTATCTAAGTAAAAATGAAGACTAAACTGGTAGGCTTAACCGAGAAAAAGTGAAGAAATCTAGTTTAAGCTGAGTGTTGTTTGTGTCGACCGAGCTAGTATATGCTGAGTAAATTTAGTGTTGACCAAACACCAGTTAATTGTCGAGGAAGATAGTATTAGCCGAGGAAATAGTTTATGTGGTGACTGAGCTTTCTAGTGAAGACTGAGAAGTTGGACACAGTATTGACTAAGCATCAATATTTTGCATTTGAGGAAGAATTTAGATTTCTAGCCGACATCGTTGAATTCTTGGATTATGTAAAATGTGTTGACTTTATTTATTGATTGTATGAAAGCATTTAATGCACTGTAAAATGTTTTATTATAAATCTATTAAGAGATTCAAGATATTTCTAGAAGGATAGTTGAAGAACATAATGTAGGATGGATTCAATGAATTTGACCTAACCCTAAGATCTACGAAGGAGATTAAGAGGCAAAAGATGTATTGACCTAATAGAGGAAGTATTAAGGAAACCTAAGTGAGAGGCTGTATAGGAGTGGATTCTGGAAGTGTTGTTGATGTTATTGATTGTCTAAGCAGAGAAGGTTGAAGGAGAAGTGTTGTGATTGCTTGAAGAGAGTTTCAAGCAAATCAGTGATGGAGATGGAAAAGGTTCACAATTAGTAAGCCAACATATGTGTATGGAATTGGATCTAATATTTGCAAAGTGAGTTGTATGTTTTTCAGATCAATACTACTACTACTTTCTAACCATTGTAATAGTCAAAATCCTTTTAACAAAGGTTGACCTAACACTTATAGGTATAAATCCTTTGAACAAGGTTACATTCTAATGAAGTGTATGTAAGTCCTATAACAAGGTGCACTTTTAACATAGTGGTTTAAATCCTTTAACTAGGTCACACCTGATAGTGTGTTTGTAACCTTTGACAGGGTTGACTTTTCACTAAGCTCACTTCATAAGAGTGAACATAATAGTAACATGTTACAAAGTGGTTTTCCCTAATTGGGTTTCCACTATAAATCTTGGTGTTGATACTTGTGTGAATGTTTTGGTTTGAACATTTATGTGTTTTACAAGTTATATGCTATTGGATAAGTGGACTACAGTCTTATATGTTTCTGTTATGCAATTAGTAATGACCGAGTAGGTGTTGGTTATTAGATCTGATTTGTTGAAGAGTTTAAAGTTTGTTTTTGCACATTTGAACTTGAGAACAACTGATTGACCCCCCCCTCTTTGTTGTTCTAAATCATATTAAAAAAATGGATCATTTATGTCATGTGAAGTTTCAAGGGTCATAGGCACAGTAGCAATAAAGAAATATGGTTGCATGCTAGCTTGTTCACTTCCTTCTACTACCTTGGAACTTTCTCCCAATCCAATTTTGTAGGTTTGGTAACCTTGGGAGGTGAGGTTTTCATTGGAAAATCACTCTTTAGGATATGATTTAATGCCTTTTGAGTATCCTCAATCACTTCATCATATTTCCTAGCCATGATTTTTAGTAGTCTAGCCTTTATCCTCAATAGGGGTTTGTGAAAATGCTCCTTCTAGATTATCCTCACAAGACTTAATTGGATGTATCTTAAACTTATACCTAGGTCTATCCATGACATCATAAACTACTAGTGTATCCATAACTTATCAATGAGTATAGGTCTAAATACCTTTAATGCGCTAAAATTTGGATCTCTACTTTACATGATCACACAATCTCTTTTCTAGATGACTTGAAATGCTTCACAATTCTACTCTCCTTAGTTATTAATCAACAAACGGTGTAGAAATGATATCTTCCAAAACTTTTTATCCTTCACAATTTGAGTAAGTGCATTAAACATAAGTATCTCAACTTTGCATCCCGTCCAGTCAACACAAAACTCACAAACATGGAAAATGAATCTCCAAGTGTTTCACTCTCATCCATAGACTCCACAGTGTTTGCACACATCATACCTAAGCTCACATGAGCTTACTCCACATATACAAGGGTTGGATATCTTTTTTTCTCTACATCCAATTCTCCCCTTAAGGCCAAGCAGCCTTCTAGGTTGATGTCTCAAAGAATTCATCATGTGAAGACATAGTATCATCTACTACCTCTCCCTGAACCAATTTCTTATTGAATTATTTCACCTTCCATATCTTTCCATCCTCCTTGTTCTCTGATTTCTTGAAATGATTCTCAAACTCATTCATGTACTCATTAAGACTTTTACCACTATCACCAACATTCTTCCTTATAACCATAGGAGGTGGTCCTCTTTGTTCTCTTGGTCCTCTTATGTTGTTCTCTCCATTGTATCTGCAAAACTTTGCTATGTGTCTAAGGTTGTTGTATTTGTAACATGTAGGTGGTCTCCTTCTTTCTTGATTTACTTGTAGCTTGCAATATCTTGTAGTATGTCCAAAGTTACTGCATTTAAGACATGTAACCTTGGTTGTTGACTCTTCTCTCACATAATCTTTTTTATACCTGGACTAATCTATTTTTCTACAATCTACTTTCTTGTGTCCATAATCATAACAGTTATACTAGTAACTGGTAAAGGTTTTAGAGGTACCTTTCTTATGTAATCTCTTTTCATGTGTCTAACTTTGTTGCATCCAAAGCATCTACCTCTGAAAGGTTAGATCTATTCTTTAGGTTATTCATGAGTAGGTCTTTCTTTAGTCTTCACTTCACTTGCTTTTTCATTGGTCTTAGAACATTTGGCTTCATTGAATCCAACTCTAGACATGTCTCCTTTAGGTTTCCATCTTGCTCTTTTCTCATAAATTTTGTCACTTCTCATGTGCAACTTCTCAATGTGCAATTTGGATTGAGTGAGTTCTTCTTTAATGATCTGATTGTACTTCTCCAATTCCTAACATTTATCCTTGTAGTGATCAAGTTTAGTCTTCATTTATCCTATCTACTCATTTGCTTCTTTCAGTGACTCTTCAACTTTGTTCCTTGCATCCTTTTCATGTTGAATCTCTTTTATCATCAAAAGATTGATTTCCTCTTTTTCTTGCTCTAGCCTATTCACTTGATCTGATGTATCATTGTCTGAATCTTCTTGGATCTTGTCCATAAGGTCTTGTTTCTAATTTCTTGAAGCTTCAAGTTGTTCCTTTATTTTTTTGATGAAACCTCCTGCTCTTCTCAATTTGAATTTGAGTATACCATTCTCAACCTTCTCTTTGTCTAGATCTTCAAGTGATTCTTCAAATTTCTCTTGAAAACCTTCTGAATCCATTTTGATCTCCCTTAAGCTATTAGGATGTCTCTCCAAGGGCCAATAGCTCTGATACCAATTGTTAGGATTAGGTAATATTGAGAGGGGGGGTGAATCAGTATTACTGCACTTTAATTTAAACTTCAACCAATTATAAATGAACCATAATAATGCTGAAATGAAAAGAACATATAAGCACAACACATAACTCATTACACCATGATTTGTTCTAAGGAAACCTTGGCCAAGGGAAAACCCTGGTGGGGATGCTACCCACAACTATGCACTAAAATATTATATCCCTGTTAGGATATCTAGCCTTGTTAGGAGATGATTATTACATAGTACATTTCCTTGTTAGAGGAATACAAAACCCTATTAGGGGTATATAAAACACCTAGTTAAAGGTGGTGAGAAAACTGCTCTTACAATCAAAAACTATCTCAAAGAGTTCTCCAAAATGTGAACAATACAAGCACTTCATTTCTTAGATAGTTCCAGTTATAGCTCTATCAAATATTCATCTTACATCTACTATCTTCTCTCATATTCACAACCTTGCTTCATCATCACATCTCATACATATCTTCACTTCCACAAAATCATTCTATACTTATACAAAATTTGTTGTCCTGTCGACTGCACAAATACCATACAAAACATAATAATTTATTATGTAAAAGATAAGTATGGAGTCAGAGATCTTATATTACCCAAGTGTTAGAAATATACTTCATTCACCTGACTTAGCATGTTACCATATCCACTAACCTTGCCTTAATCTTTGCAACTTCTCATATGCCCTGTTATATTGATTCTCTATCTTTGCATACCTTCAGATCACTGAATCTCATTGATATGATCACCAAAACTCGTGCGCTCTTAACTAAAGCATATAAATATACCAAAAAGACCTTCTACTAACTTCACAGGTCATAATACCTCATACATTTCCATTGCTAACCAAAATTGTATCACCGTACCCTATTACCCAGATTCTAGACTTAGTCATTTTTATGACTATGACTCCAGTAGAAAAATTGTCTACATGCAATCACTCCAACATAAGTGTTACCATAAATGAAAACCCTCAAGTGATCCCTAGTGCTCCACAATGTCACTTTCCAAAAACCTCACCATTTTCATCAATATCTTTAAATTCAATAAGCATTGGCTATGACTCTAGGCTTGCAACAATCTTGCATTTGTAGTTACTCTTCCTTTCTCTACAATGTGGACAATATTCAGCTAAAATAGCTTTAGCTTCTTCCTTCTTCCTTCTTTCTTGCATGGTGTTTAGCTAAGTGGCAACATCATTGATGATGTCCTGTTTGAAATTAGATAGAAGATTGGACAACTCCACCTTAGATACTCCTGATCCATTGGACTTATTAGGCATAGTCCTGAGTCCTCTACCCTTCTTCACAGTAGCTCTTGAGTAATTCAAACATGTATTCTTTATATCATCCCAGTTCTTCTAAGTGATGTCTCATCCCACCATAATGTATAAGGCCTCAATACTTCTTGTTAGGAATGAATGCTGACTATATCCTATGGGGGAGTATTAGCAGCCATTCTGTAGCAGTTTTTGTTGCATTCATGACTGTGATTGTCATTAATGTCAGCATAGTGATCTAATGAAGATTAGCAGAGAAGCAGACAGTGTTTGAGTTAGCGCACTTGGGATATTGAAGATGAAGCTATGAAAAGTTGTGGAATTACTCTATGATGTGTTATAAGATCCTGGTTAAGAGTGTAGACAATAATTCATTTATTCATGGAAATTATGAGGAAATCAATGGAAGTAGTATTCAGGTAGTGTTCCTAACTAGTGGTTTGTGGAAATTAGATGATATCTCCTAATCGGGATGGAATCGGGTTATGTGTAGTTAGAGAGAAGTTGGAGACATGTTGATAGTAATGTGGATGAAAACGCAAGATCATAGGTCACATGAGTGAAGAATTATATTGATTGGAAGCTGACAGTTTTGTGTAATTTTGATGTAACATGTGGAAACTTTTATTTTGTAATTTGTATGCCGACTCATTTGTAATTACTTGAGTGTGGTATAAAGGAAGGAATGTATTCCTTATTGTAATGTGGAATGTAATGAATGTAAGTGTATTGTGAAATCAAAATTGTTAGAGGATATGCAAAGTACTGAGATTTGGTATTGAGATCTGAAGAAGGAGTTGGTGTGGTTTGGCATAGTTAGAGGAGTATTGGATTATTGAGGTTAGTAATATTTTTTTATTATTCTATTGAGTAATACAAAGATTAGTTGAATAGTGAGTTCAGTGGTCTTACCTTGAAGCTATTTGGGCAGTGGGTCCTTTTGTCTTCCATAACTTCTAATAGAGTTAGAATCTTTAACATGGATTCAAAATCTCCTAACAGGGATTCATATGTACTGAATGTATTTCATAAGACTTCTAACAAAGTCCATCCTTTCACAAGGAATATTCATATTAGTGCATCTTTTGTGGGCATCATTCCCACTGGGGTTTACTCTTTGATCAAGAGGTTCCCTAGTCAACATATCTTGTGTCATTTTGTTATTGTGCATGTATATCTTTCTATGGTTGCTGGTTACATTGCTTACATGGTTAAAATCTATTAAGGTTGATAAAAGTTATATTTATTTGATAACTAATTCACCCCCCCCCCCTCTTAGTTATCTTGGTGGAATTTACTTTCTAACAATTTGTATCAGAGTGGCAGGTCCTTGAAAGAAAATTTTAATAGCTTAAGGAGATCCATGGCAAATTTTAGGAAAGAAAGCCCTAAGTTTGATGGAGTAAATTTTGACAGTTGGAAAGAAAAGATGAAGACACATCTACTATGTTTAGGACTAGGTTATTGGTTGATTACAAAGAATGAGAAGACTATCATTGATGAGGATAACATTAAAACATGTACTAATGAGGAAAGAGATCTATTCGTGTGTAACATACTTTCCAGAGAAGCACTCTTGTTAGCCCTTCTGGAGAATGAGTAGAGTTAGGTAAAATATTTGAAAACATCTCATGAAATTTGGTTAGCTTTACACTCTACTTTTGAGGGTGATGAACATGTGAAGGAAGTCAGATTACATAATTGGACATGTGCATTTGAAGATATAAGAATGATGGAAGATGAATATGTTAGAAGCTATATTGGTAAAAAGTCAGAGACTGTTGTAGGTATAAAATCTTGTGGTGGAACAAAGATAGAGAATGAAGTGATATGGAAAATTATGAGGACATTGACTCTTGCATTTAAGAAGACAACATAGATGATTGAACAAGTCATACCTTGTACTATGAACTTTACAAGAGGACTCTTCTTGGAAGATTGGAAGTAGAAGAAATGAACCTATGGTTATCAGGAGACCTACCTATAATGGAGATAGCATTCAGTGATCTTATTGTTTTCCCTACTTTTTCAAGAAGCATCAATGTGAGTGGAGCACCAGCAGATCTAGAAATGAAGAAGATGGGAAGATTGAAGAAGGTATTGCCTTTCTTATGAAGAGAGAACCAGACGGTAAGAAAATTTTTAAATGTTGGACATGTCAAGAATTTGGTCATTTTTCATCTAAATGTCCTAAGAGAGTTAAGAAGTATAGGAGGAACTTTAATCCTAGAAGATCCAAAGAATGTTACTATGCAAATGATGAAGAACTTGAAGCTAGTTTGGAGAAATATTTGAGTGAAAGTAATACTAAGAATAATGATGATATAGGATTTGTAGAAATTAAGAAGAAAATCTTGAAACTAAAATTAAGGAAGAAAAGGCTTTAGTTTCTCAAGTAGAAAAGAATGCTGATTGGATTATAGATAGTGGTTTTTCACATCATATGACTGGAGACATGAAAAAGTTCATAAAGTTTAACAATTATGATGGAGGAGTTGTTAGAGTTGGAAACAATGCACCTTGTTTGATTAAAGGTATAAGATCTATTTGTTGGAAATTTGGCTAATGTGGATGCATAGATGTTGTCATTATGGCAACATATGATCTCTATTAAGAGCATAGAATCTAGAATGCAAGTATGGAAAGTTGAAGGAAGAAATTGTCTAAGTTTGGATACAGTGATCCTAACAGAGCACCCGATGAAGATTTTGTTGGCGACGTCCACTAGAGCAATATTTTTGTTTGCATAGTTAACTAAAGCTTCTATAGAGTATGAGGATACCCCATATCAGTGTGCATAAAGTTTGGAGTAGTACGGATGAAGTTATTCAAAGTTTACCGAAGATAGTTTTTGCAGACATAACAGTTTTGGAGACAGTTTTAGCGAAAGAGTTAAGGGATTATTTTTGCTTGTCAAAATAATGACTTAACATTATGAAGGGATGACATCCTAGATGTTTACTCTTGGATAAATATTTTGGAAGCCAACCAAGTAAATTTATTAGCTTTAATAACTCATATATTAGGCATACTTGAAATGTAATGAAATATACAAGTGATATGTAAAAAAAGAAAGAAAAGATAACTTGCGATAGTTGTATATTGTGATAGCAGCAAAGGCTATTGATGTGAAATTGTAAGAAAAACCATATTACAGTCAGAAACATTTTGTATTACCTATTTGGGTAGTGAGCTCAGCTAGTGATCAGGTTTTGTAATCTAACTCCTAACAGGGTTAAGGCTTCTAACAAGGCCTAAAGTCCTTTAACCAGGATAGATCTACTATATATTGTAAATTGACTCCTAACAGGGTCCAATATCCCTAACAAGATACTTTTGATTAGTGATCTTTGTGGGTACCATCCCCACTGGGGTTTTCCCTTGGCCAGGGTTTCCTCGAGAACATATGATGTGTTATGAGTTCTTTCTATTTACTGCTACATTTGTTAATCAGCTTGATAATATTTGTAAGCACTAAAGTTATCTGTTATATCCATAAGTGGGCAAAAGAAAAAGTTTTTGAAATACTGATTCACCCCCCCTCTCAGTATTTCCTATTTCTAACACTATTACTCTTGATGGAAAGACTATTATTAATGATGTTTACTTTATGGATGGTTTGAAACATAATCTTTTGAGTTTTGGACAGTTAGTTGATAAGGGATATCAAGTTTGGTTTACTAAGAAAACTTGTGTGATTAAAGATAAAGATGGAAATTTGATCGGTACTGGATCTATAACTAGAGGTAATGTATTTTAGTTGAATCCTACTGAGATGACATGCTTGATTACTAAGATTGATGACAGTTGGTTATGGCACAAAATATTTTTCATATAAACTTTGATAACATTGTGAAAGTGAGTACTACACTTGCAGCAAGATATTTTCCTAAAATTATGAAGCATACTAACATGATTTGCAAGGAATGTGTGATGCCTAAACAGAAGAGAAGCTCATTTCCCAACAAGAAGTTTACAACAGCAAAGAAGTTGGAGATTATTCATATAGACTTGAGAAGTCCTACAAGGACTAGAGGATTCTATGGAGAAAGGTATTTTATGATTTTTGTTGATGACTTTACAAGAATGATGTGGATTGTATTTCTTAAAGAAAAATTTGAAGCATTTGATAGGTTTAAGATCATTAAGAATAAAGTTGAGAATGAATCTGGCATGAAGATTAAATGTTTAGATCAGATAGAGGTAGAGAATTTACTTCTAAATAATTTAACATCTGTTGTGAAGTGAATGGTATTAAGAGATAGTTTTCATCCCCCAGGACACCTGAACAAAATGGCATTGCAGAAAGGAGAAACAAATTAGTGATGAAAGTAGCAACAACTATGTTATTTGAGAATGACTTAGTGAAGATATTCTGGAGAGAAGTAGTGAACACAATAGTGTATATAATGAATAGAGTACAAATCAGAGCAAACATAGACAAGACACCCTATGAACTATGGTTTGGACATGCACCATCAGTTAAGTATTTTAGAATTTTTGGAAAAAAATGTTATATTAAGAGAGATGATGACATTGGAAAGTTTGATCCTAGAAGTGATGAAGGTATATTTCTTGGATATTCATTGAAGAGCAGAGCTTATAGATGTTACAATAAGATAACTAAGACTATTGTTGAGAATGCAAATGTAAAAGTTGATGAAAAGTTCAAAATTTAGGAAAGAATGCTTGATTATGAATCAGATGAAGGAACTCATTCTAGACCTAACCCTAAGACTACTGAATTATTTTATAAAATTGATAGTGATTTTTTGAATGAAAGCCACAGTGAGATCATTGAAGAATTGACACTTGAAGTAAGATCTAAGACAATGACACCTAACAGGAATCTATCAAGGAATCATCCTTATGGGAAGATTATTGGAAGCATAGATAGAGGAGTTCAAACTTGAAATAAGGTACAAGAATAGTTATGTTTGATTTCTCAAATTGAACCTAAATCTACTAGTGAATCTTGTGAAGATGAACATTGGATTAAAGCTATGAAAGAAGAACTAGATCAAATTGAAAACAACAAGACATGGGAATTGGTCCCTAGACCTAAAGATAAGAATGTTATAGGAACAAAATGGGTACTCAGAAACAAGATGAATGAACAAGGAGAAGTAGTAAGGAACAAAGAAAGATTGGTATGTAAAGGATACACACAGCAAGAAGGAATTGACAATGAAGAAACTTTTGCACTAGTAGCAAGAATTGAAGTAGTAAGAATTTTTTTGGCCTAGACATCTTTTAAGAAATTCAAAGTGTATCAGATGGATGTGAAGTCAGCATTTTTGAATGGAGAATTGGAAGAAGAAGTTTACATTGAGCAGCCTGAAGGTTTTCCTTTAACTCAAGAAGGAGACATCATATGTAAAATGAAGAAAGCTATATATGGATTGAAGCAAGCACCTAGAAATTGGTATGCGAGATTGGATAAGTATTTGTTGAAATTAGGATTTACAAAAGGAACAGATGATAGCAACTTGTATACAAAAGAAATTGAAAATGGTTTGTTGGTTGTAGTATTTTTTGTTGATGATATTATCTTTGGGGGAGAAGATGAAGCTAGTGATAAATTTGCAGATGAAATGAAGATTGAATTTGAAATGAGTATGATTGGTGAAATGAAATACTTTTTAGGATTGTAGATAACACAAAACAATGATGGTATCTTTGAATGATTTATTGAAGATATTTTGAATGGAGAACTGTAAACCAGTTGGAACACCTATGGTAACTGGACACAAGTTATCTAGCACAGATGAGACTCTTATAGTGGAATAGAAGAAGTATAGATCTATGATTGGAGGATTGTAGTATTTGACTCATACAAGACCTAATATAGCACATTCAGTTGGAATTGTAGAAAGATTTCAAGCTGAACCTAGTGAATCACATTATGCAACAATAAAGAGGATAATGAGGTACTTAAGAGGCACAATTGAGTATGGATTGTGGTAT
The DNA here is from genome assembly GCA_027943335.1 of Chamaecyparis obtusa. Classification (NCBI taxonomy): domain Eukaryota; kingdom Viridiplantae; phylum Streptophyta; class Pinopsida; order Cupressales; family Cupressaceae; genus Chamaecyparis; species Chamaecyparis obtusa. The sequence continues at coordinate 2,211,719 of BSBK01000537.1, forward strand.
GAAAAATTTGATGATTTTACCCTATGTGTATATATAGATGCTGATTGGGGAGGCAGTGTTGATGATAAAAAGAGCACCAGTGGTGGAGCATTTTTCCTTGGAGGAAGATTGGTTTCTTGGCTAAGCAAGAAGCATAATTATATTTCACAGAGCACAGTAGAAGAAAAGTATGTAGTAGCAGCAAACAATTGTAACTAGATAATTTGGATGAAGAAAATGTTGAAGGATATTGGAAAAAAAAAATTGAGCCTATTGTTATACATTGTGATAACACTAGCACAGTTAGTATGTCTAAGAACCATGTGTTACATTCTAAGACAAAGCATATAGAGATAAATTATTATGTAGTGAGAGAGAAAGTAGTAGAGAAATATGTTAGACTTGAATACATAAGCACAAAGGAGTAGATTGCAGACATATTTATAAAACCTTTTCCTAAGGATACATTCAAGTATCTGAGAGGTATGCTTGGGGTTATTCCCCAGCCTACTTTTGAGAAGTGATGTAGATTGTTGCATCCATCGAGTGGTATATGAGCCCTATTTTTTGTAGCAGTTGTTTTTGCATTCATGACTGTGATTATCATTGATGTCAACACAGTGATCTATTGAAGATTACTAGAGAAGCATACAATGTTTAAGTTAGCACACTTGGGATATTGAATATGAATCTATGAAGAGTTTGGTAATTACTCTATGATGTGCTATAACATCATGGTTATGAGTGTAGATATTAATTCATTTATTCATGGAAGTTATGAGGAAATTAGTGGAAGCAGTATTTAGGCAGTGTTCCTAAGTAGCGGTTTGTGAAAATCGGATGATATCTCCTAATCGGGATGAAATCTGGTTATGTGTAGTTAGAGAGAAGTTGGAGACATGTTTATATTAACATTGATGACAACACAAGATCAGAGGTCACATGAGTGAAGAATTATATTGATTGGAAGCTAACAATTTTGTGTAATTTTGATGTAACATGTGAAAACTTTTATTTTGTAATTTGTATGCCGACTCATTTGTAATTACTTGAGTGTGGTATAAAGGAAGGAATTTTTTCCTTGTTTTAATGTGGAATGTAATGAATGTAAGTGTATTGTGAAAGAAAAATTGTTAGAAGATATGCGAAGTACTGAGATCTGGTATTGAGGTCTGAAGAAGGAATTGGTGCGGTTTGGCACAGTCAAAGGAGTATTGGATTGTTGAGGTCAGTAATATTTTTGTATTATTCTATTGAGTAATACAAAGGTTAGTTGGATAGTGAGTTCAATGATCTTACCCTAAAGCTATTTGGGCAGTGGGTCCTTTTATCTTCCATAACTCCTAACAGAGTTAAAATCTTTTAACAGGGATTCAAAATCTCCTAACAAGGATTCATATGTACTGAATGTATTTCATAAGACTCCTAATATATTCCATCCTTTCACAAGGAATATTCATATGATTTCATCTTTTGTGGGCATCATTCCCACCAGGGTTTACTCTTTGATCAAGAGGCTCCCTAGTCAATATATCTTGTGTCATTATGTTATTGTGCATGTATATCTCTCTATGGTTGCTTATTACATTGCTTACATGGTTAAAATCTATTAAGGTTGATAAAATTAATATTTATCTAATAACTAATTCACCCCCCCCACCTCTTAGTTACCTTGGTGGACTTTACTTTCTAACACTTCCATCATTTACACCTTGTAGAAAAAGATGTTTTTGTGACTCCTCATTCAACTAGTGTTGGGTATTGCACTACAAATTAAACATAAACCTTGAGACATAGTCCTCCAAGGTCTCATCCTCCTTTTGTGACATTTTGAAAATTTCATCTCCCCTCATATCATGACCCCTATAGTACTCTTTGTATTTAGAAAGGAATATATTCTTCATTTCATCCCAATCTAGTATAACATTAGCACCTAACCCCATGAACCATCTTAGAGTAGCCTCTTTAAGAGTAGATGGAAACAATTTCATCTTATGGGCATTAGTTGTATAATCATAACTCCTATAGAGGATTCAAATTCAAAAAGAAAGGTTTCAGGGTCTTTGGTGATAAGGCCATAAAAATTGGGAAGTGTAGAGGTGGGTATGTTTTTTAGATTATTGTTACCATGTTGATCAAGGCTAGGGAAAGAAAAGGTAGGTTGAGCCATCCTTGGTGGTGGAACTAGTTTTTGTTGTGGATGATAAAAAATAAGAGCTAATGGATTGTCCTAATATTCAGGTTTAGCAAAAAGGTCATTCAAATGTAATGATTCTTCAAAATATGATGGTGAAGATATTTGTTCTTGTGCATCAACAAATGGGTTTTCAAATGGTTCTTCTTCTTCTTCATTCTCAACTTTGGATTCCTCAGGTTCAGGATTAAAGATATCAAATGGTTCAATCTAGATGTTATGAAGGAATCTCCCAAGATGATCTCTTCTTCTATGCATACAAGATAATGCAAAAACTAGAACTAAAGCAATGACTCTAGGACTAGATTAGATTGACACCATCCCCGGTAACGGTGCCAAAAATGACTGGTTAGTATAATAACTTTGTAACTAAGGACTGGACATCCTTCTTATAGTGACTCTATATTCAAGCAGTGTCAAATATCATACTTAGAAATCATACTGAGCTCATTAAATTATCAAGCAAGGACGTAAGCTTGAAATGATGCCCATAAAGTATATGCTCTAACCCATCTTAAATGTCATCATAACTTATGTAATTAAAATTCTGGAGAAAATACTAAGTTAAGGAATGGAATAACAATTTAACCTAATGCTTTGGAATCATGCTACAAATAGGAAACTAGCTATTTTCTTATGTTGTAGGAAACAACGAATAGTTCTATTACTGAATGGCTTCAGGAGAAAAAGACTTCTAAATACTTTAATTGAACTTAAAGCTAATTCCTACCTAGCTACGAATTGAGTTCACCTTCCACATGGGGCCCCATAGAAGAGTGAATTAATAATGAATCAGAGATTAAGAATTGTAGATATCATTTCAATCATTCATAAAACATAAGTACAAGGTGTAGCAAAAAAATTGTATTTCACTAATACTAGATTACAAAAGGATTCCCCGCAAAAACTAGCTAACTCGGGAATCAAAAACTCTAGTTTATTTATAATAGCAACTTAGAACAGAACTCCCTAAATTTAGGATTCTCCAACATCAGGGATATGATTATATTGAAGATACACAAAAATAACATCATTTAATGTAGGAGTAGGATGCGTTCAGTTGCACATAAATTAAGGAATTCATGACTTCTAGATTTACTCCATCATATTTGCTAATCATGTTGACTCAGTCTATAACGATAACCACTATTGACTAAAAGTGATGGAATCATAATGAACTCAAAATAGTTATTCAACTTTATAACACCACTTTGTCTTCTGATGTTGACTTCTTCTTCACTTTTTGACTCGCTATTTCCTACAAGATATTAGCGTGCACATGCAAAAATTGCAATACATATCCAAGATAGAATTCATAATAAGTTTTTCTACATTAGCTTTTCTCTTATCACATGGCTACAAGAAAAACTACCCAATCAATGCAAGATAGAAAGCTACAAGATTTCATTCAATATAATCGTATAGCATATATGTTCAGCATATTCATTTAAACTTAAAAGCATCAAAGTACACACACATATAGCAATAAAAACATAAGCAGTTTGAATAAGTCCATGAAAATCTGATAAAGTTCCCAAGTCTTAACCATAAAAACATATGAAATCATAAACCAAATAGGCCTCAAATTGACCTCATCATGTGTATGTGTATGCGTATGCATATGGGTATCTATGTGTGTGTGTGTGTGTAAGCTCTCTTAAGCTAAAACACAAAATGAATTTGAAAATATAAAACTTAAATTAAGTAATAGCACCCCAATTCAATTAAAATACCCATACAATATTTGTTGACTATAATGATAATAATAATAATACACTAAAAAGACACACCAACTATTAAATATATTTTGTTTTACTCATGTTTTGTCTTGCGACTATTATAGACAACTAGAATATACAAACACTTGTCACTTATCTCATCACATTATGCAAGGGTAGTTGGATGTTACCACATGATAATTGGATGAGTAGGCATAAGGAAGATGGTGATTGTTTCCCAAGTGAATCAACGACAATAAGGCTAGAAACATTAATGGTCATGTTTTTGTATGTGTGTATGTGTGTGTGTGTGTGTGTGTGTGTGTGTGTGTGTGTGTGTGTGTGTGTGTGTGTGTGTGTGTGTGTGTGTGTGTGTGTGTGTGTGTGTGTGTGTGTGTGTGTGTGTTGTGTGTGTGTGTGTGTGTGTGTGTGTGTGTTTGTGTGTGTGTGTGTCGTAGATTTGAGCCTCTCTTATTAGGCAAAAAGCTCTTATTTTTGTATCAACTTATTTTCTTCTAATTTGGGGGTTTGGAGTTCTTCATGCCTTGGCTACAAGTGAAAATTGGCTGGATTAAGAGATTGAGGAAGAAAGACCTTATGGGTATTTGATTATCATAATTCTCTTACGAATTTCTCTGTGTCTTCAAATTTTTGTGGCTTCTTGTGGAGGGGTTCACAAATTCTTCCATTTTGGATTTCTTGATTGGTAGAGGTATAAATTTCCTCTTTACTCTCTTGTTCTTTATTTGAGTGGCTAAAATATTATTGAAATGATTTATTTAAATAGTTTAAAACATCTTACAAGCTACTAGATTGTATTTGGTTATGAATTTCTTGTTTTCCCAAAAAAAATTGTGAAACAGGGGTTTTCATGCATCTATGTTATTGGAATGGAACCGAATGATTATTTGATCAAATAATTAGATTTTTGTGATGATGGATGCATGCGAATGAAAGGGATTTCTCATATTTTCATTCTATTGAGTTCAATTTTTTTCATGGTTTTGTATGAGTAGTTTTTATATTTGGTTTAGAGGAAATTTTTCCACTTGTAAGAACTCCTTTATGTGGATTGGTTTATGGGAATCTTGTTTAATGGTTTGTATGCATCTAGTTTGGTACAAGTTGCCAATTTGTGAGGTTCTTGTGTGTGAAAGGAAAGTGAACTTTATATTATAATAATGGCCCATATAACTTAATTATGTATATGAGATTAAATGGCATGACACTTGAGATTCAAGGTGGATTCATCATGGATCCATATGCTTGATTTGAATCTGAATGTATGAGTGTCATACACATGGCTAGAAAATGTATATTAAGAAATAGATTTATGGGATATGGAATCTTGTGCATGGTATAATTGTGCATTTAATGGAGATATGAACTTGGGATGGGTGTTGTGTCAAATCTGGGGAGTGGCTTTGAATGAGCACCAAGGATCATACTAATGAATAACTTATTTGGCTCCATGAGAGATGTGGCATAAGTTGATCGACAACTCATTTTGAATCCATGAGAAATGAGGCATGAGCTAATGGAAATATCATTAGAGAGTTAAATTAATCAAGTGATAACATAAATTAAATAATGGGGTAAAACATAATAATAAGATAAAATTTGGTCCCCTTGTGCATGCCTTGAGTGCTCTGATAGGATAAGGAAACATTCAAGAATTTTAGGTTGTTCTAGAAAGTTGAGCATCCTTGTCCCATTGAGAAGATGGCTTTGCTCTAAATGATTCATGATGTGGCTATGCAATGACACTCCCATTTCTATACTCAATCAATACCTTATGTAGATATGAGTAGTCATAATGGGATAGTGCATTTTATGGCTTTCTTGTATTTACTATGGCATTGAAGTTATTGTGATATTTTTCATAATTAGGATTCATACTTTTGGCTTGAAGTTTTCATGCTTGGTAGCACGGGGGTGGAATGTATAATTGTCATGAAACCCCATACACATGTTTTATGGTATCACCTACCTAATTAGATTTCATTTTGTATGTGTTATTGTAAGCCCTATTGCATTTTCTAGATTGTATGAGAGGATATAAGGTTTTGAATATCCTCAACACCTATTTTAAATATTCAGGACCATGGAAACTTTTTATTTTGATTTTCATTGTAATTGTAACAATATGTAATAATATTGACAATATAATCATGTATACAACTCTATTTTAAAGAAAATAAGACCACTTGTTGATGTGGATGATGTAAATATGTTAGAGTAGGTTAATAATTAAGTATGGATAAAATTTAAATCAAGTTTGTAAGTCTAAATTATAAAAATTAGGCTATCTATCTAGTTTAATGTCTTTGCCTACATTTTGGAACCTATACTAGATTGGTGCCATAGTCTACATTTTAGCACCTTCACCTGCATTTTGGAATCTATTCTATATAGATGCCACAAATTTCATATTAGAACCTCTACGTCTCTATACTAAGAGAATCCAAAGGCCTAAAATTTGAGTTTTAGTGCCTCTACCAAAGTTTTGGCACCTCTAAATATGTTTTGGCAGCACAACACTATACTTCGGCGTCTCTTATTAAATGGCTAAATATAAGTGTTAGGTGCCCAATTTTGGGAATTATACCTATTAGATGATGTTAAAAAATTGTACCCTCAACCTAAACCTCCTATATCATTTATTTGTGTGTCAGAAACATTGCAGGGACACTTGTAAGATGATCATTAGATTTGGGTTGTCATGGGACCCTTGGATAGGATCATTGTCTTTTGTGTTTGATTGTTCCTTATTGAACTTGGTGATGATGCATAGATAAACCATTGAATGTATAATTGAAATGTTAAGAAATAAATTTTGTATTTTCATTATTTCAATTAAAAAAAAATGGTGCATCTATGTTAGCATGTATTTGTCCTTGTTTCCAATGGTACTTGGAGAGGCATTACATTTAGTACAAAATTTATCCTCTAGTAGTTAAAAAGGGATGTATCTAGGTGTATTCCTATATTTCATAAACTATGTGATGCTAAAAGGATATTTATTTAATCCCTCAAAACCCTAGAACCTTCTAGACTTCCCTAAATATTCCTAAACTCTCATAAACCCCTCCTAAACCAACTTAGGAGGTGATTCTTACATTTCGTATCCTAAACCAATCTCCTTTGACTTTTGGTCAAACATCCCTCATTAATGAGCCTTACACACTCATTAAGCCTCTTACACCCTCTTAAAGGCCTCTTATAGCCTCATTAAGAGACCCATGTCTCCTCTTCCACCCTTGCTCCCCTTGCCCACTTCCCTAGTGTTGCTCACACATGTGTGAGAAACCTTAACCCAAGGTCAAACCTTACCATACCCCAAACCTTACCTCAAACTCTACCCCAAACCTTACCCTTTACCCTAACTCCACTTCCTAACCCAAGCCCTTCACAAAATCCTATAAATACCCTCCTCTTCCAAGATTAAACAAGCAATTTCCTTTTCATTTCATAGCAAACTTATAATGCAATTTTATTTCTAGCTCTTAGCATAGTTTCTTAAATCTAGTTCATTTTCAAGTTTTAACTCACATCGTAGCTTAGAACTAATGGATTAAATTAGTTTCTTTCATGTTTATGCATTAAGCTTCATCATATCACATCTCATTTGGTTTAAAAATAATCATAGATTACTCATTGGTAGCAAAATCTAAATTTGAGCATTGTTAGGCTCTTTGAGGCCTTAGGGGCAAAAATAGGTTTTCTATACCTAGTTTTTGTGCCATTATGGGGTTCTCATAGGCTCTAATCCATCCCAATCCCTTTTAAATTTCATTAGGGGATTTTTCCAAGTGATTCAAGAGCACACCCATATCCCTAAATCAAGAACAAATCAAATGGGGCTTGGGGTGCTCCCATTTCAGTTCTATCGAAGGTGGTTTAGAGAACTTACATGTTGTTTTTTATTTCATTTTTTAAAATAGTCTAACTCATTTGAATGTCTACACTTGTTGTTCCTAACAGATCCAGGTTTTCCTAGCTCACATTTTGGCACACCCAGTGGGACCCTTGTCCCGATCATCTACTCCAAAATCATCAAAACTCAATCATTTTCTTCATTTTTCTAAATTTTTTGGGTCGTACTTGCACATTCATTATCCAAAATTGTGCATTTGTGCAAAATTTTGTAAAACTATGTATTTGTTCACCAGAATTGCACATCCATGCAATTCTATTATGCATCCATACCTTCTTATCATGCATATGTGAAATAGACCTACGCGTTTGTTTTTTTCAAAAAAAACATGTATTTTAAGCACTTTCTAGCAGAATAGGTATAGTTTCACATACATACTCTAATGATGTGCATATGTACAAGATTGAAAAAGTGAAAATTTATCACTTATAACTGCACATTTGTTCTCTGTAACTGGGCATTCATACCAGGAAGGGGTGATTTCATGATTTTTATTAAGTTTTAACCTTTGGTTTTTATAGGTTCTAAAATCCATGTTTTTTAGGTACTTCTTGGAGGGAAATGAGATCACCAAAACAATAAATCCTTAAGGCTCATGAACCTTCTTGCATTTTAGGAACCTCAAACTTTCATTTAGTTGGCTTAAAATGAAGATCAATACACTCTTGAGTGCCTTAAAGGAACAAATCTACAAATCTTTCCTAATGGTTTCCTAATCAATCCTAATCAGCTCAAATCATTCCTAATTGGTCCTAAAACACTCAAAATCACTTCTAGGTTCTTTCAATTGGATAAAAAAAACATTCATGCTTTCAAAATCTAGGTATCTTTGATCTTCATGCAAAACTAGGAACACTTCACTTTTCGGTATATAAAAAGAACCTCAAATCTGCATCTCATCTCTAAATGGTTCCAAATAAGTCCTAAATGTGTTCAAATGGTCCTCTTTCAAACTCAATGCATCAATCAAAGCTAAAATGAACTTCATTTTCAAAATCTTAAAGTTCTTTTATGTTTCTTGCAATCTAGGAGCAAATATGCATTTCAGTTTGAATGGTTTCCTAAATGGTCCCAAAGTTTCCTAAACTTTCCCAAATCATTCCTAAAGAATTTATATATATCAAAAAAAAATCTTGTTGCAAAAATTTAGAGTTTACAAAGTTTTCATTCATAAAATCAATCTAGGAATCTCATTTTTGGGCTTTAAAAAGCAATCTAAAACACCAAATCTTGAGTGAACATAAAGAAATGAATCAAAATCTCACAAGTCAATTACTTTCAGTCTCAAAAGAAAACAAAAATAAATCTTGAATGACTTAAGGTAAAAACAAAGCTCTTTTGATTTTTTAGATCAAGCTCTTAAAGTGAAGCAAACACACTCAATCTCGAATGCCCATTTACATAAATCTTTCAAAAGTTCTTGTTTTCGAAGGAAAAAGAAAAAATCAAAAGCTTAAACATTTGTTCTTGAAAGTTTGAAAATTTCTTCACTTAATCAATTTGGGAAAGAACCTTTTCTTGTTGTACTTTTAGGAGTTTCAAAATTTTGCAAAAATCCTTAAAATCTAAGTGACGTAAAACACTTGAACTTAGGCAAGTTCGCTTGTTTTACTTCTAGCAAAGCCTATCCAAAGAGAAAAGAACTTCCTCTTTGGAAAATGACTTCAAACTAGTATTTCCTCAACCAGTATAGAAATAAAGCATTGAGAAAACTCTCACTTCATTCCCTCAAGCTCAGGCAATGTGTGTCAATAGTAGCCTGAGGTAGGTGAATATCCCTACTATTTCAATATGGTCAACTAGGCTCTTAAGTGGGTCACGCATGTACAAACTGATTGGGAGGACTCCATGGAACAAATACAAACCTATTAAACCAAAAGCTACCTGATATACCCCTGAAAGTATCAAAATCTTTATGCAAGGACTGATCCCTGTAGTTTCCCAGATCACCTTAAGACACTCACCATATGTATCCCTCTTTTGGGGTATCAAGATTTTGGGAAAAGATTCTGATACTCACACTCCCTTAGGTAGTTTTTTTTGGTATATTTTTGAATTTTAGACTCAATGAAAACATTTATCAAAACATACACTCTCTTTGGGAAAAATATCATTTTTAGTGGTCAATCATTGCTTGTATCCCACAAATTTTCTTTGTCCTTTGTCAAGATTTCTTTCAAAGCTTCTTTTGTCAATTTTGTCCTTTTCCATTGGAGACATCAAATTGATCCAAAAATTGGTCATAAGATTTCAAGCAAAACCTTTCAGAAGAGATCCTTCAAAATCAAACACTCAAAGCCTTGTTTCAAAACACTTGCTTGGAATCTCTCCAAGCTATGTCAGATTTGACCCAACACAAGAAAGCTAGACTTCCCAATTCCCAAGTTTATCAAGAGAAGAAAGTTGCAGAGAGAAACCTCAAAGATCACCAACCTTCCCTCAGAGTGATCCAAGTAGAAGAAAATAATCAAGAAAGACTGGACAACATCGAGTATAATGCAAGAGTGAAACATTTGCATACCAATTCTAGGTTAATTGTCACGATGTCAATATAGAGAGAGAGGAATAGTTTGGCCCATCTTATATCATTCATTCCTTCAAAATCCCACAATCCTAGACCATTCTTAGATTCAACTTTGCATCACCATCAATCCTTAGTTGCATCGTAAGTCATTCTTAGTTGCATCATTGCATTCTTTATCACCTTGCTAGTTGCATCATAGGTCATCCTTTTTAAAATTATATCTAGATCATCCTCTTAGAAATAGCATCATTCCATCATCCTTCACCATCCTTCCATCATCAATCCACAATCAGAATCCCAAATCCTTGATCAAAATTCAGACATCCACTATCCAAGTCAAAACCCACCATCCTTGCACCAAATCTAGTAATTTGAATCCAAATACACTTAGTGTTCAATCCTTTGAGTTTCTTCAAAACATTATACTAAATTAGAAATCTCCACCCTTTGACAGAGCATTTTCTATGGAATCCATACTTGTCCTTGTAAGGCCTCATCATCTCAAGAAAGAGATTGGCCTACATTGATAATAATCATGTTAACTGAAGATCATTAGTCTATCCTACATTGACAATCCTACCATTGATCCTACATTAGGAAGTAGCAACTCATTTTTTACCAACACTTAGTAAATCTTCCATAATCCCCCACCAATATTCCATCATCCTTGATCCAAATTAGAGCATACCACCAATCCTCCATTATCCTCGTTGACCCATATCAGAGCATCTCACCAATCTGACATCATCCTACCATCAGTCAGTTATTCCAAATCCTTCCATCCCATCATATAAATCCACCATCCTTAGAATTTTCTTATACTTTCATCCATCATTTTTAGAGTCTCTTAGGAACATCTTGCATCCATCCAATATTTGCATTTTTTAGATCTGCATTCTATGTGTATTGAGACAAGATCTCAGAAGAGAAGTAACATGGATCCCAATTGGGCCACTAGTTCATCCAACTCCAACAATCCTACCAGCGCGATGATAACCTAAAATCCACAAATCCCACAAATTGGTAATATATGGGATGATCCCAATGGCCCCCCAACCCCATTTTCCATGGATATGTTCATAAGCCATCTGGGGCATGCACAAATAGTCAGTGCACTTATTGATCAAAATCAGCAAGCCATATTGGCCAACTTTGCATAGGAGGTTACTCCCATTCCACCACATCTCCAACCCCTTATACCCATTAAATCTATCCAAATCCAAGCACAAGTCTATACCCCCATCATCCAACAAATCCTTGATCCCAACTTGCACATATCTTAGGAAACTACATCCATCCCCACTTCTTGCAAAGTAGTTTTGCAAGCCCCATAATGCAAGCCATAACATAATCCACTCCATTTTCCATCATGGAAATTCCATCATCTTCTATGGTATCTCAAGCCATTACCTAGGCCCAAGGCTTTAACCAACGGCCACCTCCTACACAAGATTCCACACAAGAAATTCCTCCACCTTCCATGGGCCAAGCAATGTCATCTTTTTTGGGGGTAGCACAATCATTTCCTCTTTTCTCCCAATAAGCCTCTACATCCACACCATTATTTTTGGGGGCAATGTAATTGTTCCCCTTTTCTACTCTGTAAGATTCCATATCAGCATCACCTTTTATGTGGGGAACACCAGCATCTTCCTCCATTTCACAACCAAGATTTTCCCAAACATACATTCCACCTCCACCTTTCATCTCCAATACACAAGCCCAAAAAAATGCTTTCACAATAGGCATGCCTTCCATGGGATTTCTAGATTCACCATTCACATTCCAAACTCCCATCACATCTACATTTCTGACATCTTCTACATCACAGCTCTCACCATTAGCCATTTCCCGTTGGGGCCTTACTCGAGAAGAAATGCAAGCTTTCAAAATACCAACCCACTTTTCTGCATCCATGCTAGCAAACCAACAAGCCATCTTCCCCCAAGCAGAGAAATAACAACAAACTCCACCTCCACCAGCTTCATCCTTTCCATTATACACCAACTATCTATCTATTCCACCCTTTGCATCTCAAGTGGTTCCACCACCCCAACAATAGATTTCCTCCCATTTTGTGAGATACCTTGCACAACTACATCCTACTTCAAGCTTCCCAACATCTATTCCACCCTTGAGAAATGTAGGAACACATCCAGCCTACATTAACCAAGCACAAAGCCAAGTGCACCAAAAAAAAGCTTATCAACAAGCTACACCATTCCATCAGCCTCCTCCATCCCAATAACATCCCATTATCCCCCAACAACAACAAGCTTCCTCATATCCCACGCAACACCAACAAACTCTTATTGTACCCCAGTAGTAAGCCATTTCATATCCCTACAATAGTGCACTCCCACACCTCAGTAGAAATATCATCCCTAGAAACCATCACCCCAAAATCAATTCCAATCCACCTATCTTGCTAGGAAATCTCCATATCCAACTCCACAATATCCAAAACAAAATCACCCTTATTCAATAGCACCACTAGATCCTTCCCAAATGGGAGTACCGACTCAAATGCCAATCAATGCCAAGTGGGAAGAAATGAAGAATGCTCTTAAGGAGCTCAAAGATGAACAGAGAAAAAGACCTACAAGTTTGAAGAGGTGTGTCCCTATCCTTTTGATTGATCAATCACACCCATCCCTTTCCCCAAGCACTTTGAAACAACAAAATTTGACAAATATCAATGGAAAGGAGACCCTGTAAACCACATCAAAGATTTCTATATGGCCTTTCAAGACGTAGAATATAGTGACAATTACCTTATGCGCATGTTCCCCAAAATCTTGGGAGGAACTATTGTTGAGTGGTTCTATACGATACCCCATGGGACAGTCACAACATTTGCTAAGCTTTTTGAGAATTTCATCACCCAATATGCCCACAATGTCAAGAATGAGTTGACCCTACTAGACCTTTGCAACTCAAAATAGAAAAAAGGAGAAAGCCTAGTAGACTACTTGCAATGATGGTAGAACCTCACTACCAGGTTATCATATCAACCCCCTGAGAAGCATTTAACCAAGATCTTCATTAATAACCTGCATCCCAAACTATCCCACTTTATGAGAATGAACTGCATCCAAATGTATCAAGACATCAAAGGCAAGGGGATAGATATTGAAATAGGTCTCCTAGATGAAGGCACAATCTGACATCACAAAGACAATTCTCATAACAAATCTAGCAATGAAAAACCTCATTACTGGAATCAAAACAAAAATGCAGTCACTGATGGAGCCATAGACACCAAGCATGTCCAAATCATTGTGGCCAATCCTACACCAACTCTTGCATATCAACAACATCAGCCTCAAATCAATCAACAACCTATGTAGCAATATCAGCCCCAAAATAATCAACAACAATATTAGCAGCAAGCACCAAACAATCAGAAACCCATGTTGCATGCTCAAAATCAACACCTAAATCCAACCTATCAGGCCAATGCCATATCAACAACTCCCAATCAGAATAAGCCACAATCCTGGACTCACTAAAAGAAAATTTTCACACCTCTTGGTGAACCTTTGGACGTAATTTGTCATCGCATGGCCAAGGCCAACCTAATCATGTACCCACTAACTCAACAATTTGATGATGCCACTCCCAAGCCTAACTGGTACAAAGATCACAAGTACTGTGATTATCATTGTGTCAAAGGACACACTACCCTAAGGTGTATGAAAATAAAGAATTACATCCAAGATCTCATTAACAGAAAGGAGATCCAAGTGGACACACCAGCCCAAGCCTTACCTAATGTCAATTTGCAAATATATCAGAACATGTTCCCACAATACAATGCTGGGAAGAACCAAGTCAATGCTAATCCCCCACCTCAGAACCAAGGAAAATGCAAACAAGGAGATCATTCTGACTACAAATACTACACTACTACTTATATCAATTATGAAAAATTTGTTGGATGTATAACCCAAGTCGAGCCCACAATCAATCTCATCCATGTCAAAGGAACATATAGTTAGTGTGCAGTCACCACATATCGAGGCTAGATATTTATTGTTGGTGCACATCCAAGGCTAGCACACAATGCACAATACAACCTCATAGAACATCTTGGGAATACACCTGCCCAAATATCCATCCTCAACCTTCTTCACACTTCACCCCTCCATCAAGATATTCTCAATAGAGCCTTCCAAGAAGGACATGTCTCCACAAAAATAAATTTTGTTCAATTTGAAAACCATGTGGGACATCTATCTACATCATGTGCTCTATCCTTTAAGCCATCTAACATGCCACCTATTGCACCTGGCCATAATCTCCCTCTCTGCATCGTCATCATGGTTAGAGATTTTTCTATTAAAAGGGTCATGGTAGATAATGGCTCAGCCCTAAACTTGTGTACTTTGAAATTAATTCAGTAGATAGGGTTCACAAAGGCTAACATATTGCATGAAGTCATCACCATCAAGTCATATGATAACTTGGAGTGTAGCTCTAAAGGTACCATTCTTTTTCCTATCAATCTAGGCCCTACAACTCAAGATACCATCTACCATGTTGTTGATCTTGACCTACCATTCAACATCCTCCTCGGCCAACCATGGATCCATTCCATCAAGGATATACCATCTACTTACCATTAGTACATCAAATTTCCACATCAAGGTACTGAGGTTACCATCCATGTAGATCCCAAACCCTTCACATACTTTTGTGTGATGGAAGCATCATTCCCTCATTCCACCCATTGTCCTAGAACCAACATTGGCACTTATGTTGCCATCTCTTCTCAATCCCATAGCAATCCAAAGACTATCCTTGCCTCCACTCTCTCTTCCATCAAGATCAACAACCAGGGTTGTGGTGAGTACACCTTGAATGATGCATTTGTAGTAGGGGCCCTACCTCTTGATCCACATACTCAAGGGTGCTAGAGTCACCAAAGCAACTCCACTAAAGAAAATCACGAAATCAAGAAAATGGGACCTATGAATTTTATTTCCCATGGAAACATAGACAGTCAAGAGATGGACATTAACATAAACCAGTGGTTGTACAGAGATCCCCCACCACCTTCCACTCAACTCCTTGGTTACTTCAAAGACAAATATCCACATTCACACAAGTATTCCACTAAATAATATAAATATCAAGGCGGTGGTCTAGGAGTGTAAGAAGGTAGAAGAAAAGACCCCATCATAGCATCAAATAATCCATAACATCAAGGTCTTGGCTTACCCCTCTCCTACATATGCAAGATCCCAATACCACAACTGGGGCACAAACATGACCAATGTTACCTTCTTGAATAGCTAGGATAGCCTCGTAGAGATCAAAGACATTGTCAAAGAGGAAGTAAATAAATCCTATGATGATATCTTTGATGATGATACCCTCCTGGATGCTTCTATCCTCCACCAACTCACCATTAGCATCATAGAACTTCCCCTCACCCATCCCAAACTCATAGACTAGGACCAATCAAGCATCACACACATCGATGAGTTCCAAAGCACACAAGCACTCCTAAGGTTCATGGGAGCATTAGGCCAACAAGAAAATCAAGATCTAGAAGAAACTCATGTCTGCAAGCTCGACCCCAAAGGATATTTTGGGGAGGAGGAAAGCTTTAACTGCAAAATTGAAATAGAAAAAGAAAAGAATGAGGCCTTATGTGAAAACCCCTCTGGGGCACATTCTGATTCCAAAAAAAGAGAAAATAAAGGGTGTATCTTCTGTTGAAAACCTTTCTAAGGTGCTAGACGATGAAGACTTGACTCTTCCTCCCATCCAAGATTATAGACCAGAGCAGTCATCCATCATCATTGAGGAAACTAAACTAGTCAACTTGGGCACTAAAGAATGCCCAATAATCACCTACATTGTAGCATCTCTAATAGAGGGTAAAGAAATGGCTTTCACTGTGCTTCTCAAAGAATTAGTTATAAATTTTGCATGGTCATATGCACACATGCTAGGGCTTGATCCAAATCTTATTGTACATAATCTTTTATTAGACCCCAATGCCAATCCAGTAAAGTAGAAGCTACGTAAAATGCATCCTAAAGTAGCCCTATTGGTGAAAGAAGAACTAGAAAAGCTCCTACAAGCCAATATTATCAGAGCTATCAACTATTCAGATTGGATCTCCAACATGGTGCATGTTACCAAACCTTCAGGAGAGATAAGAATTTGCACAAACTTCAAGGATTTGAATAAAACATGTCCCATGGATGATTTCCCAGTACCCAACATAGACATGATAGTAGATCTTATAGTGATACATGAGATGTTGTCACTCATGGATGCCCTCTTAGGATACAACTAGATACAAATAGTAGAAGCAGACCAACACAAAATAGCATTCACCACACCATGGGGAACTTTTTGCTACAATATGATGCCATTTGGGCTCAAAAATGTAGGAGCCATATATTAGAGAGAAATGACAACAATCTTCCACAATATGATTCACAAGATCTTGGAAGAATATGTAAATGACATTCTTTTAAAATCAAAAACATGCTATGAACACCTTGACATTCTTGAGACCATGTTCGATCGTCTCCATCATTATGGCTTAAAGTTGAATCCAAAGAAGTGTGTCTTTGGTGTAACATTTGGAAATTTTCTAGGCTTTATAGTATCACGGCATGGCATAGAGATTGACCCCAAAAAGGTCAAAGCCATTATAGAAATGCCTCTTCCTAAAACACTCAAACATCTTAGAAGTTTGCAAGGAAAGCTTCAATCAGTGCATTGATTTATATCATAGCTAGCAGACAAGTGCCAACCATTCACGCATCTTCTCCACAAGGACATAAGCTTCAAATGGGATCCCATCTATTAGAGAAGATTTGACAAGCTAAATAATATCTTGTAAACTCTCTCATTCTTGTACCACCAATTTTTGAATGCCCTCTTATAATCTACATCTCAGAAAAGACTACAGAGTTGGGGGAACTCTTAGCATAGCATGATGATGACAACAAAGAGAGAGCCATTTATTATACCAGTCAAACTCTAGTTGTCTATGAGCTCAATTATTCACCAATGGAGAAAGCATGCCTTGCAGTGATCTTCACCACTCAAAAGCTTAGACATTACATTCTTAGCCACACAATCAAGCTCATCTCAAAAGTGGACCCACTCAAGTATTTTTTATCAAGGACAATCTCACAAGCCATATGGAAAAATGGGTCATGCTACTCAGTGAGTTTGACATACAGTACATAGATCAGAAAGTAATCAAAGGGAAAGTAATTGCTGATCAGCTAGTAGAAGCACCTCTGGTGGATGCATATCCCCTAATCATGGAAATCCCTGATGAGCACCTATATATGATCGAAGAACAACCCATATGGAAAATATACTTTGATGGATCCTACACATCGCATGGATCAAGGGTAGGAATCCTATTCATCACACCTCAAGGTGACTATATTTTAAATCATTCAAATTGAGATTCCCATGTACTAATAACATTGCAGAATATGAGGCACTCATTTCAAGCCTCAAAATTATCATTCAATGGGACATAAAAAAATCTGCAAGTATTTGGATATTCGCAGCTAATTATCAAGCAAGTCCTAGATGAATTTCAGACAAAGGATGACAAGCTGCTACCTTACAAAGAGCTAGTGGATAGACTAAAAGAACATTTCCTAAATCTACAATTTATGCAGATACCAAGGCTTCAGAAAAAAGTGGCTGACACAATGGTAACCATCAGATTCTTATTGGAAATCATTTGTGACACATCACAGTACAAATTCCTAGTCAAGGAGCTACACACACCTGCTTATGAGAATGTGGATGTAGAAATGGTGTGTGTCTTGGTTGGTCCTCAGTCCTCATGGTACCATAACATCCATGTATACCTTTAAAACGGTATCATATCTCCCCATCTCACCATCAACCAATGCCAAAACCTAATTCTAAGAGCTTCCCACTACACTCTTGTAGCCAACACCCTTTATCATCGAGGATATCATCACATCCTCTCTAGGTGTTTAGATTCAAATGAGGCCATCCTAGCTTTACAAGAGGTCCATGCTAGAATTTGTGATGCCCACACGGGTGGCATGGTTCTAGAAAATTAGTTTCTTTGAGTTAGGTACTATTGTCCTACCATGGAACATGATGCTTGTGAATTTGTTAGGAAATGTCTACCATGTCAACAGCATGCAAATCTGATTCATGCACCAGCACAAAACTTGCAACCCATTGCGCCACCATGGCCATTTTCATGTTGGGGCTTCAACCTTGTTGGGTTAATCACTCCCCTTTCCTCAAATGGACATAAATACATCATAACTGCCATAGATTACTTCACAAAATGGGTTGAAGAAATTCCTCTCACCCTCACTACTGGCAACCAAATATCCAAGTTCATCTTATACCACATCATTTTCCACTTTGGCATACCATCTACCATCTTTATAGACCACGGCACACCTTTTTAAAACTAGCATGTAGATGATTTGTGTGCCAGACTCCACATCCACCATCATTTCTTCAATCCATATTTCCCCCCAAGGAAATGGCCAAGCTGAGGCAACCAACAAAACCATCTTGAAAATCCTCAAAAAGGTTGTCAATGATTCTGGTTGTGATTGGCACCTCCAAATAAATCCCACCCTCTAGGCCTATCATACTTCTTATCACACTCCCACATGCACTACCCCATATTCCCTTGTATATGGTGTCAAAGCCTTTCTACCTTTTTGGAGTTCTAAATTTTGGGCAAAATTTGGAGTCCTATATAGTGATAAAACCCTAAAAAATGGCCTCTTAAACTCCATGCCCAATAATTAATGATGGAGTACATGAAATGGGATGAAAAAATTACATTAATTTTTAATTTAAAGTTGAGAGATTAAGAAAGGAAGCTCTGTGATAGGAAAAATCAAAATTCTGTGATCAAAGCCTTCAAAAAATGCTAGAATTTTGACTTGCTACAAAGATGATACTGAAAAAGGCTAAAGATGGTCAAATTTTAACAATCTAAAAAAGACCCTTATCAGAGGAGTAACTTTTTTAGGACCTGATGCAAGTCTAGAGGTAAAATCTATGATGTTATTGTTGATAGTGGTAGTATTGATAACCTTGTTGCTGAGGACATGGTTCAGAAACTTGGGTTGAATAGAATGAAGCATCCTTGTCCTTATAGGATTGGCTGGTTACAAGATGTTCATGCTCTAGAAGTAAGAGAACAATGCTTTATTGATGTTTAGATTGGCCAATATAAGGATCTTGTGTTATGTGACATTGTGAAGATGAATAGTTTTGATATATTGCTCGTTAGACCTTGGCAATATGATTGCAGAGCTATGAATGACTGTGTAAGAAATGTGTTTACTATTGAGAAGGATGATAGGAAGTTTTCCTTGATGCCTTTGCTAGATACAACTCTCAGTAGGACAAGCCTAAGTATTGGTAGCCAAGTTGAGGTTGTGGATCCAAAGAAAATGAATGATCAGTATGGAGAATTGACCTGTGTGTTGTCAAGAAAAGACTTAAAGAGATAGAGGAAACTAAAGTGGAATAGTATGCAAGCTGAAAAGGTGGAGGACTTGTATGTGAAGAACTAGTTCAAGGTTTATGTGTTGAATCCTGAAAGATGTTCTTCTCACATATGAACATATTTTCAAACCTAGGGTGTCTGATGTAGGGGCATTCTAGGGTACTCAGTGAATCTGCATGGGAGGTGTATGTTTGGCTGATGTTACTTGGTTGCAGCCTTGACCAATGGTCTTAGTCATTGAAGGAAGCTCAGTCACTGAAGGAACTCGGTAATCTCTGGTGCTTGGTGAAAGTGTTACTCAATGATGTCTATGGTGCTTAGTCGACACTAGTTCTCAGTGATGCCTGGAATGCTCAGTTATTTCACTGGTGCTCAGTAGTTCTAGTTTACCGACTGGAGTTTTGTGTGATTTGTTGGGCTGACTTGGTGCATTTATTGTTGGTAGCTATTTTTACAGGCCAACATGTTAAATTAAATGTTTGTAAGGCATTTTTATGCCAACTTGTATTGCATTTAATATTTGTTGGGGGAGTTAATGATTTCATCCAGCTGATTTGTGGCTGATGATTAGTATTTAAGGGGTGTTTGGGGTAGATGTTTAGGCATCATCAGGAGATCATAGAATTTCATGACTTGGAAGACTTAGTGAATTAGATCTGAGGTTCTGGAAGTTGGAGTTGGCAAATTTGTGGAAAAGATCTTGCATGTTCTTGCAAATTAGATTGTCATCTGATAGTTTGTAGTTGCAGAGCTAGTGGTTTACACACTTGGAGACAAGGAGATTGCTTGGAGGCTTGCGAGCTCAATTTTAGATCTATCTTAGGGTTTCCATCAGCTTCTAATTGTCTTTAGAGCTGAACTAGCTGAGATTGTATTGGATCTATTTGGATCTTGTAGAATTTTTTTTTATTGTAATTGGCCCTAACCCAAAAGGCCTTACTATCGGGCATGTTAATGAAAATCAGAGTTAAACAATTACTTTTTTTTTGTGTTGTTGAGTATTCCATTATTTTTTTTCTGAAGCTACAAGGTTTGGATTGTCCTTAATTGGATCCACCATCCTTGACTACATCACCTATATAGTGATAAAACCCTAAAAAATTTCCTCTTAAACTCCATACCCAATAATTAATGATGGAGTACATGAAATGGGATGAAAAAATTACATTAATTTTCAATTCAAAGTTGAGAGATTAAGAAAGGAAGCTTTGTGATAGGAACAATCAAAATTTTGTGATCAAAGCCTTCAGAAAATGCTGGAATTTCGACCAGCTGCAAAGATGATACCGATAGAGGTTGAAGATGGTCAAATTTTAAAAATCTAAAAAAAACCCAGTTCAGGAAATCAAATTTTCTATTTCCAATAAAAATCTTATCTTTCCATAAGGTGTTTTGATTTTTTGACCAGACCCAAATCCAAAAGTTAGGTAGCTATTTTTTAGTTAGTTTATTATTTTTTCAAAATAATTTGTAATAAGGGTGTGTCTTTTCATCCTAAAGAGGTGAAATCCACTCAAACATGTATATATACATAATGTAAAATGAAACTATAGAAGACAATACAAGATATATTTTCATAGAATATAATTTTATAAACAACTGCAACTATGAACTCTTATGTACTAGTTTTTCAACATCAATAAAGATAAGTGATCTTCTTTTTATTTGTGATTATAAGTTATATGTTTTCAATTAATCTTTCGAATATTCTATTAAATAGAGTGTTTCACTATGTTGAATTCCCTGAGTATCATAACTCAAAATTAATATATATAACTAGAATATCAATTTTATGGTCTGTGAACCTACCATTGTTCTTATCGGTCTCTTAATTTGATTTAAACTCGATAGGATTAGTTGTGTAAATTGATTTGAATTTTGAATCAAGTGGAAGCCTCTGAAATGATGGTCTTGTCTTATTAAAGAAAGTTTTTAAAACCGTCTCTGATCATACGTAGGATTGAAAGTTTTTTTACTCTATAGCCCAAGTATTTAGAAGGCACTAATCTAATCATTATTTGGAAATTATCATTTGGTTCATACTTTGTAGTTTATAGATCATTAAATCATTATTTCAAAAGCATTACTTTTAATTCTTTAGTATAATCCATTTAGTCAAGTGGTGTATCACCATCATACATGTTAGTTGGCCAAAAGCGAATCCATTGTTTTTGGGCACCAACATACCCATCAAAGTCAATCTCCCATCATTGTGAGTCTCCATGAAGAACTACACCGTAGATGAAGACTATCAAGCAGCACGCCTCATACAGCTTGATCTATTGGATGAAAAGAGACAACAAGTATATGATCATCTGGTTGCATACCAAAATTGACTCAAAAGGATTTATAACAAGAAATTCCATCCTAGACATTTCCAAGTGGGTGACATGGTCCTAAAGGAAAATCAAAAAGTGCAAGGACACCAAGAGAAAAAGGGCAAGTTTGAACCTACTTGGTTAGGTCCTTATGTTATCACAGCATGCTTCGACTCTAGTGCCTATCAGCTATGAACACCAGAAGGTGACCCTTTGAATGATCCTATCAACATCATACATCTGAAGAGGTTTTATGCCTAAACCAAATCATCCATATTCTAAAAAATCTATAAAAATTAAAAAAAAGCATAAAAATACAAAAAAAAGGAAAAAAGGAAAAAAGGAAAGAAAAATAATCATCCAATGGTGAAAACTTGGCAATTCAAGTACCTTGGACAAGTATGTTAATGAAAACCTAGAAACAGGTGCTATACATAGTGGACAGAGTCATTATCTATCAAAATATCATTTCCCCATCCCCAAACCAATCCTCTTTATCTAATCCCCATCCCCACCACCATCCCATTCATTCCCAAGGTGTTCTATCCTCAAGCCTATCCAATGCAGCAATCAGATCCTATCCCCAATCATGAGCTTCTTATTTATATCTTGTATAATGCAATCCTTCATGTATATATCCTGTATAGTGAGATCTTTCTATCCCCAATCCTGAGATTCTTGTTTATATCTTGTATAATGCTAATGCAGTCAAGGTGGATGGATCCAATTAAGGACTGACCGACCTTGCAGCCAAACCAATATGTAACAAAAATACACAATAAAAATAATAGATCTACAATGAAATAGAAGTCTTTATTCATGAAAACACTGATTATATGCAATGTGTTGAGTTGTAAGGCCTTCCCGGTTACGACCAATTACAATGCAAGTAATAGTCTACAAGATCTCACAGGATCCAAATCTTTTCCCCAACATTAGCATCCAGCTAGTCCAGGTCTGCAATAGGCAGCACATTAGGAGGCACCCAGGAAAGATCTAAACTTGTACTCAAACTTCCAAGCAATCTTCCTGCTTCTAAGCTCGCAAGCTACTAGCCTTTCAACCAACCATCTCCTTCCCTAAATAACTACCCAAACATCCTATAAATATTGATTCCCAGCCACAAGTTGGCTGATGAAACAATAAATTCCTATAAATAAATATTAAATGCTAAAACATTAGTCGGCTCTCACATAACCTTACAAAATAAATAAAATCTTTAAAAGATGGCCCCAATGGTCATTAGATCCACATAGAAGAATGAAACATGCTCGATCTAGGTCCCTACATGTTCAACGGTCAATCCATAACTCAAGGAGCATGACTCAAATTAAATGCACCAGTCGGCCAAGCTGATCTAACAAAACAATCTAGTTAGTAAGCAAGAACACCAAGAAACATCATAGATAATTAAGCACCAGTTGATCAACCATGTCATACATGACCAAGGAACATAGTTATTACTGAGTGCCAATAAACCAATGCCTTCAGTCACCAAGCATTCTTTAGAGACCAAGCACCCTGGTAACCACATAAACTAAGAAACCAGTCTCCCAAACTGAGCAAGAACTCCACCAAAGTAAGATCAAAACTAACAATCTATCTTCAAAGACAAACATATTTTTGGTTGATACAGGATATTTAAGAATCCTAGGATGCTCTTGCATCAGACACCCCAGGTCAAAAAGGTTTTCTCATATGGAAATTAGGAACATCTCAAGGGAATCAGAACAAGTATGCCAAATCTATTCTTCACCCATATCTCTTCTTGTCCTTCATCCCAAGTAGTCTTCACTTCATTCACTATCCCAGGTAGAAAGTCCTTCTACTTTTCACTTTTTTTATTCCTTCGATTGACAACTGATAGCAACTGATTCTGACCACTACTGACCACCTCAGTGCCTCAGCAAGGTTCATCCTTTCCAGACTTCTTAATCAACTTAGTATCATCTGCATCCCTTTGTGTCATAAATTTCACCATCTGTTGAACCATCTTTTCTAGCAAAACCATCTGTTTCTTAATCTCAACAAACTCTTCAGAGATATCATTCTCCTTCTCCTTCAAACTAGACTTAACAGGAAAAGGTTCAACAACCTTCTACTCCTAAGGTTTGTCATAAGGACAACACCTGATAACTCCACATCCTTGAACCATTGTCTCCTATAAAGGTATCAGCTTATGCCAAGCTCCTTTATGCCTAACCACATAGGTATTAGCATGACCATCAAACAAAACATTTCTGTCAAACTATTAGGGTCTACCAAGCAATAGATGACATACATCCATAGGCAACACATCACATAATATCTCATCATGGTAAGATCCAATCTGAAACTTAACTAAACATTGTTCTTCAACTCTAACCTTAGAAACATCTTGTATCCAACTAATCTGATAAGGATTAGGATGTTTCCTTCTTTCCAAATTCAATTTATTAACCATTTCATATGAAACAAAGTTTTCAAAACTACCACCATCAACTATGACATTACATACCTTATGCTTGCACTTACATCTGGTTCTGAACAAATTCCTTCTTTGCATTGGTTCAGGAACACATGTAGCTAATCTCCTAGTGATAAGTGTCTCACCTTTCTCTGGAACATTCTCAATGTCTTCTTCGGTAGCTAATGCAACCCTTTTCTTAGTACACTACCAACTTCTATGACCAGCTTCACCATAGTTATAGCAAGTTTTAGTGAACTCATTCTTCCACCTTCCTCTTTGTCTAGCATTATTAGTAACTTGACTACTACCAGATCCTACATCAGGCTTAGGATTCTCTATCACACTAATCTCAGCAATAGTCTCACCAGTCTTACCACCTTGATTCCTACTATTCTACTTTCCTTTATACTTCTTATTCACCTTCTATTCAATCTTTAATGCCATCTAATAAGCATGCCGATTGTTGTCATCTACACAATGAGTAACTCTTCCTGAAAACTAGGTCTCAAACCATAGACATACCTAGAAACCTTCTCTTATTCAGCTTTAGAATGACTAGTCCTAATTAGGATTATATAAAACTCCTCAGTATACTCCTATACCGATTTGTTAGTCTTCTTCAAAGCTTTCATCTTCTTAAAGATGTAAAATTCATAATCCACTGGAATGAATTTCTTCTTCAACTTTTCAACCATTTGATTCCACTTATTGATCTTCTCTTTTCCTCTTCTACCTCTTTCCAACTAAACTTCTCTCCACTAGATATTTGCATGAGCTTTCAACTTAGTCTTTGCAAATCTAACCCTATCAAGATCTTCTATTTCTTTTATACTCAAAGTATTCATCAATCTCATTGATCCAATCAATCAATTCTTTAGGCCTAAGGCTTCCAGAAAATGCAGAAACTTCAATCTTAGGTCTCTTCCCAATCTTAGAGATAGCTTTCAGAATTTGATTCTCCTCAGAATCTCTAGCTTCTTCTATAGCCTCTTCAAAATGATCTTCCTTAGATTCATCATCACTATCCTCTTTCAAGGTAGGCTTCTTCTTTCTCAATTCCTCTTGTAGGTCTTGCACTTGTTTCTGCAAAGCCCTAAAATCATTAAGATAGAATTCTCCAATAGTTTCTTCTTCTTTAGAGATCTCTCTATTTCTCCTTGGAGGAATCTTCAAATCAAGATCTAGATACACAAGATCCACTCAGCTCCAATAGGAATAGAATTTTATCAAATAGGAACAAATGTCACTTTGATACCACTTAATGTAATCAAGGTGGGTGGATCCAATTAAGGACTGACCAACCTTGCAACCAAACCAATATGTAGTGGAAATACACAATAACAACAACAGATCTGCAATGAAATAGAAGTCTTTATTCATGAAAACACTGATTACATGCAATGTGTGGGGCTGTAAGGCCTTCCTAATTATGGCTAATTACAATGCAAGTAATAGTCTACAAGATCTTATAGGGTCCAAATCTTTTCCCCAACATTAGCATCCAGCTAGTCTAGGTCTGTAACAAGCAACACATTGGGAGGCACCCAGGAAAGATCTAAACTTGTACTCAAACTTCCAAGCAATCTTCTTGCTCCTAAGATCATAAGCTACTAGCATTTCAACCAGTCATCTCCTTCCCTAAACAACTACCCAAACATCCTATAAATACTGATTCCCAGCCACAAGTCAGCTAATGAAATAATAAATCCATATAAAAAAATATTAAATGCTAAAACATCATTCGACTCTCACATAGCCTTACAAAATAAATAAACTCTTCAAAAGATGGCCCCAATGGTCATTAGATCCACATAGAAGAATGCAACACACCAGATCTAGGTCCCCACATGTCCAATGGTCAATCCATAACTCAAGGAGCATGACCCAAATTAAATGCACCACTTGGCCAAGCTGATCTAACAAAATAATCTAGTTAGTAAGTAAGAACACCGAGAAACAACAAAGATAATCAAGCACCAGTCGACTGACCATGCCAAGCATGACTGAGGAACATAGTTATTACTAAGCACTAGTGAACTGATGCCTTCAATCACCAAGCGTTCTTTAGAGACCAAGCACCCTAGTAACAACATACCAAGCAACCAGTCTTCCAAACTGAGCAAGAACTCCACCAAACTAAGATCAAAACTAACAATCTATCTTCAAAGACAAACATATTTTTGGTTGATACAGGATTTCCAAGAATCCTAGGATGCTCCTGCATCAAATGCAATTCTTCCTATATATATCCTGTATAGCAAGATCTTCTTGTCCCAAATATTGAGCTTTTGTACATCTCTATTGTAAATATCATCCCATCTTGTTGTACATATCCTTGTCAGTCCTATAGAAGCAATTGATTAGATATCATGTCCCATCCCACCTTGTACTTCAAAAAAATCTTTTGTTGACTATCCCTAATCATAGTGGTTATTCTTTGATTCATCATTTTCCAATGAACAACAACACTCATTCTCCTCATCACTCAGTGGGTCCTTGAGGATGTATCCTTCCTCCTGTTAGACCTAATCTTCCACCAATCACACTAGGTCCATGTTGATGTATCCTTCCACATGTTTAGACCAATCTTCCCACCATTAATCAAATCAATCTCTCTCCTTGGCAAAGGATGTCTTTTGGAATTATCATTTTGGTCTTGGATTTTGTCCTTTGGATCTTGTTAATCTTTTATAGCTTCTCTTTGTTCCTCTCCTCAAATTCACCATGATCCTTTATATCATGGTGTGTTGTGAATGAGGACAATCTAGGGTAAGGTCTTTTTGATCTTTTACTTATGCATGTGAGTCAGTCAGACATAACCCTTTTGCGGTTCACATGTGATCTTTTGGGTTACATGGTGCACTTCATAAATGTCACTTGTTTGTGGTTTCTCCCACATCATTTCTACTATGCTTCCTCTTGGGTTCATTTATGATGTTGGGGCAACACTGTGTGTCCTTTTTAATTAGTCCTATGCAATGCTGGTGACAAGGCCTTGTGATCCCATTATCCTTGGCAGGTCTCTAATGTTACTATATCAAACTAGGTTTTGCTCTCCACATTTACACTTGGAGCCCCCCAAATCCACCATCTTGCATCATCTAGATTAATCTTGCATATTGCATCTTTCATGTAGTTGCATTATGCATCTTGCATTCCACCTCATCTTCCATTCCTCCATCTTTTCTCTTAGAAGCTTGGTTATTTATCCTCCCTTCTTCCTTTCCCTTCCCTTTTGTGTTCTTTTTTGAGAAAATTCCACAACATTTCCTCTTTGCATTATTTTCTCAAGGGGGCACAACCCCTTATCCTCTGAATTCTAGCTTGGGGCATCTTATTTTCTTGTCTTTGATGCCACGCCACTTACATCATCACATCAAAGAGGGGAAAATTATAAACACCTAAAACTCCTTTGGAAAATAAAAGTATTTTTTATTTTCCAAAAACCCCTGATGACATCATCATTTATTAATTAATTAATTATTTTATTTATTTATTTATTTATTATGTCATTAATTCCTCCTATGTTAATTAGACACATTTTTTCATGCCCCACAAGGAAACTGGGAAAGAGAACAAAGATTCTCTTTGGAAAGTAAACCTATGTATTGAACTTATGAAAAAAAAATTAAACTTTAAAAGATTTACAAGCATAAAAACATAAACTAAGTTTAACTTAGATTCCTCCCATGGTTCCCTAGTAGAATATTCATAATTCATTAAGTTTATTTTAAATGTACTAACACTTTGAGTTACATTTTAAACCATTTATATCAAAATATTTGAAGATATTTAGGGAGTAACATAAATGCTTTCTTTCAGATCTTTAACTTGACATTTGAATCCATCTATATTCCTAAGTATTCCTTTTAACAACATAGCATTTGAAGTAATAAACACATCTAAATGATTCATCTAAGAATTTTAACCACTATATATATGAAATCATCACATTTGATTTTCTATCCTTTATTATCCATCAATAAGGTACAACAAACCACTTTACTTGAAAACTTATGAAATCCTTTTTTCTTTTCCAACAAACATGATTTACATAGTTCACATTTTCCCTTTTCTTTTCCCTAAATCTACCCATTCCAATATACATCAATTTTAAATACCATAAATATTATATTACATTCATCTCCTCTTAGGAGGTTACAACAACTTTACATTTGAATAACATTAAGGAAAAATAAGCAAGAACTCTTCTTTCATCAAAACTGGAACAATGAGCAAGTAAGAATCCTTATGCACTTCAACTAAAAATGGTACCTCAATAAAAGATTTACCACCCAACCACATGGATACCAAAATTCCCACTCCCCCGTGCTAGGAGATAAACACCAAGGTCCACACAAGAAGAGATAACTAGTCCATACCTAGGGTTAGGGTAACCTTTCCCAAACAATAAGTGAAAAGAAGATCAAAGTACAAAGCCCTTCCCAAAAGGTTTCAAGACTAGGTAGAAACTCTGAGTGACAAGATAGATGAGTCTCATCACATAGCCCTCTCCCCTTGGGTTGTCCTGGTACTAGCCACGCTTGGCCCCAGCCCCTAAGTAGGAACATGCAAAACTGAATGTCTTTCGTATAGACAAGTGTCATTCAATCGTACCTACACATAGGTACCTTCTCCCACTCCCATCCATAGCCTTTACTAGGACTAATGGCATGGGAAAGGAATTAAATTTATCTTTTTAGTTTCTGTTCCATCCCCATTAATTTAATTAAGGTTATCACTTGATTAACACAACTCTACAGTGGGTTATCCTGGTACTAGCCACTTAGGGCCCTGACCCCACACTAAGAGCCACTCACATAGTGTTCTTAGGTTTTCTACCCTACCCAAGCATCATAAACACACAATAAATGAAGTAAAACAAGTCATATAAACATTTAAGAACTTACACTCAAGAATAGGAAATATTAGGAATGATTAGGGATAATTAGGAATGATAAGGGAGCCATAGGATAGCCCTAGTCCACCAAACAACCCTAAACCCTAATCTTGATTCCTAAACACATCATGAATCTTAAAAAAGCATCTAAATGCACCATAAAACATACACCTAAAAGGAAAAATTCCACAAGATTCCCCAATAACACTTAGGACAAGCCCCATATCACCCGGGAACCCCTACACATCAAAACTAACCTAATCCAAGGCCTGGCATGAAACTGCATAGTCGGTTCAAGAAGCTATGTAGTTGGGCCATAGAACTATGTAGTTGGGGCCTCAAGCTACATAGTTGGTCATATGAACTACATAGTAGGTCCCCAGAACTATGTAGTTGGTCAGAAACTTTGGTTTTATCAAAAATGCACTTGCAGGCTTGCAATCTAGGTAAAACTGGGCATAATAGGGGCAATGGATGCATAATCTGGGAAAGACCAATTTGACATCTCCTAGTTTCCCTTAAAAAATTTCCTTTAACCCCATTCTATTACCAACGTAATCCTACTCTAGATTTGGGAATAGGAAATAGGTGCTAAGTTCATAATGCCACCAATGAAGGAAACTAGAAGTTCCTAAGGTCTGGGAGTTCCTATAGACCCCTGAGACATAAAAGAAGATGTAACAAGGATCCTAGGGAGTCTCTATACTCTACCCAATTTAAAAATGAAGACCAATAAAGTCTTAATGTATTATAAAATCATTTGTGCAAACAATATGAGCATCCATTTCCCAAACTATCTCATTCTGCAAAGTAAACAGGATGCAGTAGAAAAATTGTTGGATATTTTCCAGCAAGCCAGTACTGATTGTATGTTTTTCATTGATGACAACATATGGAAAGTAGCATGTGTGGAAGACTTATGTAGTAAGCTTTCAGTATATATAGCATGGACATGATATCAGCATGATATCATGGGCCCAGAGGTTAAATGTTAGTACAGATAGTTATATAGTAGCATATGTCAGTAGTGTTCTTGACAGAGTAACAGGCAATGTTCTGTGTATGGTTTTCCATATAGTTATCATGGAGCCTTGTGCGCTTGGATATATGTTGAAGAAATGTTAGTAATGTTACATTCATGGATGTAGAGTCTGATGATCAGTAGAAGTGAAGATATGCAGTCGCTATTCACCAGTAGCAATTTCATGTGTTCGTTTAGAAGAGCTGACTGAGATTATATTGGTTCTGGAGTTGTGCCTATCATTTTGGTATGCACCCTTGGAGTTAAGCTTGGAGAATATCTTGTGATGTTCGGTTAAGATTGCATGAAAAAAGTCAGCTTGAGGAGAAAGATCCACTTGTTTTGGTAGAGCCGACAGTGTGTAGCATGCATGTACAATTATCTGATTAGATAGGTCCCAAAATGTGTTGTGTGCTTACTAGAGCTGACTAAATCATTATTGGAGTTTGTTATGGTTTCTCTAATATGATTTCAAGCTGGCTCTAATAGGTCAACTTGATTTTATCATTTAGTGGAAAGATATTTATAGGCAGTCATTTGTGATTGCTTGAGTGTGGTTCATAGTTGATCAAGAAGAGTAGAGCAGAGTGTGTGAAGTGTTGAGCCATCAGAAGAAGGTCTATGTAACCAAGTAAAGTGTTTATGCTATACATTTTAACTGATCCAGATAGTGGGTCTAAGCGTAGCTCACCAAGATCCAGATATAGTGTGTATCTATTAATTAGAAGGTTGTAGCCTTTTCCCCTTTGAGTAGTGTGCTCTTGGACAATGGATAGTGCATCCTCTCCCCTAACAAGGACTATTGTAAAAGACTCCTAACAGGGTCTGACCCTTGACCAGGTCTACTATACTAAATATATTGTAAAGCAACTCCTAACAAGGTTAAGGATCTTCTAACAAGGATCATAATACACTAGTGCAGAATATTAGTGGGTGTCAATTCCCACTGGGGTTTTTACCTATTTGGATTTCCCCATAACCAAAATATTGTGTTGTGTTCAAGTTTACTTTCATTGTGTTTATGCTTTATGTTAAAGTATACTTAATTGGACAAAGAATTGAAACTAGTAGATAACTGATTCACCCCCCCCCCCCTCTCAGTTATCTCTTGGGACTATCCCTAACAATTGGTATCAGATCCAAGTGCCTCGAAGAGAAAGTT
Source organism: Chamaecyparis obtusa (assembly GCA_027943335.1). Classification (NCBI taxonomy): domain Eukaryota; kingdom Viridiplantae; phylum Streptophyta; class Pinopsida; order Cupressales; family Cupressaceae; genus Chamaecyparis; species Chamaecyparis obtusa. Next base: position 2,243,432 of record BSBK01000537.1, read on the forward strand.
TAACAACTTGAGGTTGATCAGATGGAATTATTCAGAAAAGAAAGTCCTAATTTTGATGGAGAAAATTATCTTGATTGGAAGAACAAGATGGTGACACATTTGCAGTGCATTGCTTTTGAAGTTTTTGATGTAACTATCAAAGCAGTCAAGATTCCTACTTTAGAAGACCTTGAAAAGGGTGATGCTACTAATAAGAAAAAGGAATTATTTTATAAGAATGCAATAGCCAAATAATCCTTTATCAACACCCTATCTGATAGTGAATTTTCATAAATAAAGAAGGTAGATACAACCCACAAAATATGGAAGTACCTAGAAGACATATTTGAAGGAGACAAACAAGCAAAGGATGCATGCAAATAGACATGGAAGAAAAGATACAATGAATTAGAGATGATGCCTAAAGAAAATATCAGAGCTTACAATCAAATGATCAATGAAGCAGTTGTTGGAATCAAGAAAAATGGTGGAGAGATCTCAGAGTAAGACATTATGGAAAAATTGATGACTAATCTCACTCCAGAATATGAAAACAAGATCAACATCCTTGATGAGACCATGCAGCTTACATCAAATGTCAAGAGAGAGACTTTAATCAGCAAAATCTTAGCTTTTGAGATTTCAAGATTGAAGACAGAACCTAAAAGTGAGACAGCCTTCAAAGCAACAGTTCATGGTAAGAAATCTGCAAACACTTCTAGTAATTTTGATGATGATGATGATGAAGAGAAAACACTAGATGATTTCATTGCTATGATTTCCAAAAGAGAAAAGAAAGGTAAAGGAAAATATGAAGGTTAATTGCCATTTAAATTATTTTCATGTAATAAGATTGGTCACTTTGCATCTAAATGTCCCTTAAGAGCTAGAAAGTTCAAAAATGACTACAAGCCTAAATTATCTAAGGAATGTTACTATGCTAGAGATGGAGTTTTAGATGATGATTCAGCTGAAGAAGAAATTGGATTCATTGCTATCATAGAGAAAATGAACAATAAGATAGATCATGAAGATGAAAAAGAGAAACAAGAGCTAGCATTAATTTCCCAAGCTGATATAAGGACAGACTAGATTATAGATAGCGGTTGTTCACATCACATGATAGGTGATAAAAACATATTTGTTCATCTAGACAAATAAAATGGTGGCATGGTTAGATTTGGAGATAGCACTCCTAAACCCATAGTTGGTAGAGGAGCCATCACCTTGGATGGAAAGAATAGTATTGATGATGTTCTCTATGTAGATGGTTTGAAACATAACCTTCTTAGTGTTGGATAGTTACTTGGAAAAGGTTATTAGTTGGACTTCAAAGATGACAAATGTATCATTAACAAAAAGGATGGTGTTATGATTACATCAGGCTCAAATACTAGAGGTAATGTTTTCCAACTCAATTCATAAGCAAGTTGTTTTATTGCTAAAGTTGATCATAGTTGGTTGTGGCACAAAAGACTATGTCATATCAATTTTGATAACATAGTAAAGATAAGCAATGTAAAGGTAGTAAGAGATCTACCTAGCATAGAAAAGCCAGTTGATACTATATGCATGGAATGTGTGATGGGAAAGCATGTGAGAAACTCATTCAGGAGCAAGCACAATTCAGTAGAGAACAAGTTGGATCTGATTCATATAGACCTATGTGGTCCAAGTCAAACAAGATCATACTATGGTGAAAGGTATTTCATTTTGTTTTTTGATGATTATACTAGGATGATGTGGGTTTCATTCTTGAAATCTAAGTCAGAAGCATTTGAGAAGTTCATAATATTCAAAGCTAAGGTTGAGAATGAATCTAGACTAAAGATAAAATGTTTGAGATTAGATAGAGGAGGATAATTCACCTCTAATAGATTCTATGAGTATTGTGAAGAACATGGCATAAAGAGACAATTGAGTGCACCTAGAACCCCTTAGTAGAATGGAATTGTAGAGAGAAGGAATAGGATCATCTTTGATACAATGTGCACCATCATGATTGAAGGAAAAGTTGCACACACCTATTGGAGAGATGTGGTCAATACAACAATCTACACCATCAATAGAATTCAATTGAGGCCTGGCACTAACAAAAAACCATATGAGCTATGGTTTGGTAATGTTCCTACAGTAAAATACTTCAAAATCTTTGGAAGCAAGTGCTACATCAAGAGGGATGAAGCAGTAAGCAAGTTTGATGCAAGAAGTGATGAAGGTATTTTCCTTGGTTACTCTACTAAAATTAAAGCTTATAGATGTTTCAATTTAAGATTGAAAAAGATCATTGAAAGTGCTCATGTTAAGATTGATGAAAATTTTATGGTTCAAGAAAGATATCATGATTACTCACCCATGATTGAAGAAGAACCCAAACCCTCGACTAGTGAGATAGTTATTGAAGAAATGTTTGATAGTATTGATGTGTTATTCAATGACCCTGAGACAAGTGAAGAAGATACTCCTAAGGCTGATGAGTCAACATCACCTAAAGTTCCAAAGTTTACATCTAGAAACCATTCCAAGAAAGACATCATTGGAGATCAGAGCGGCAAAGTCTTAACAAGATCACAAGCAAAGAACTTAGCTAGCAGTGATGCGGTATGTTTACTATCTCAAATTGAACCTTTAAGTGTTGAAGATGCATGTAATGATTCAAATTGGCATGATGCTATGAAAGAAGAACTTGATCAGATTATTAAGAATGACACTTGGGAACTGGTCCCAAGACCTAGTGATAAGAATGTGATTGGAACAAAGTGGATATTCAGAAATAATACAAATGAAGATGGTATAGTAGTAAGAAATAAAAAAAGGTTAGTATGTAAGGGATATGAGCAAAGAGAAGGCATTGATTATTCAGACACATTTGTACATGTGAGAAGATTAGAAGCTATTAAGTTATTTCTAGCTTATGCTATAGTCAAAGACTTCAAAGTTTATCAGATGGATGTCAAGTCAACATTCTTGAATGGATATTTGAAAGAAGAAGTATACATTGATTAGCTGGAAGGATTCGCCTTATCAGATAGACTTGATATGGTATGTAAATTAAAGAAGGTCCTCTATGGACTTAAGCAAGCCCCTAAAGCATGGTATGAGAGACTATATGGATATCTAACAAATATTGGATTCAAGAAAGGAGCAACAGATTGTAATTTATTCATAAGAGAGACATCTGAAGGTCTACTACTTGTAGCTATATTTGTTGATGACATTATCTTTGGAGGTAATGACAAACTTAGTGCTGAATTTGCTAAGGAGATGCAAAATGAATTTGAGATGAGTATGATTGGTCCTATCAAATACTTTTTGGGACTAAATGTGCAACAGACAGAGAAAGGTATTTTCATTAATCAGTCTAATTATGTGAAAGAAATATTGAAGAGATTCAAGATGGATGATTGCAAGCCAGTAGGGACACCTATGATCATAGGATGCAAGCTTACAAAAGAAGATGATTCTCCTATAGTAGATATAACATTGTACAAGTCTATGATTGGTAAACTCATTTATCTTACTCAAACAAGACTTGCTATTTCAAATGTAGTTAGCATAGTTGGAAGATTTGTAGCAAAGCCTAAACAAAGTCACCTCATGGTAGTAAAAAGGATATTCAGATATTTGCAAGGCACTATAGACCATGGTCTATGGTATCCTAATTCAAAAAATGTTGAGCTTCATGTGTACACGGATGCAGATTGGGAAGGATGTGTTGATGATAGAAAGAGTACATCAAGTGGAGTAGTGTTTCTTGGTGATAGACTTGTCACTTGGACAAGCAAGAAATAGAATTGTATTTATCAGTCAATGGTAGAAGTAGAGTATGTTGCAGCGACCTTAAATTTTTCTAAAATTGTTTGGATCAAATAGATGATAAAGGATTTTTTAATTCAGATTGATTATCCTATTGTTATTCACTGTGATAACACTAGAACTATCAATATGTCAAAAAACCTTGTGATGCATGCAAAGACAAAGCACATTGAGATCAAGTATCACTTCCTAAGAGAGAAAGTGGTAGAGAAAGAAGTCAAGCTAGACTATGTGAGTACTAAAGATTAGTTGGCAGACATATTCACAAAGCCCTTGCCAAAGGATAATTTTAAGTATCTCAGGGATAAGTTGGGAGTAATTCCCTTCTGTGACTCTTCTTAGAAGAAAGAAGGAAAAACATGAATCCTCAAGGACTGATGGATGGTTGACTACTCTACTTTTGGAGTAGTACTGGTGCTTAAACTGATTGGCACCCTTTTCCATTGATTTCAAAGGGGGATTAATATATAGTCATGAAAAATAGAAGTAAAAAGAGGAGTGATATACTAAGGGGGAGTAGTATTCAGTTATGACTGTAGTTCAGTTGAGCAAATGGAGAATGTTGAAGAATATTATAGAAGATGGAAGATTCATCTTTGGGGGAGTTTTGAAGAGGAAATGGAGAATGTTATAAAATAATTATTCATTTGGATTGGTGGATTTTTTCATTCCACATGTTGCCATCAATGCCAAAGGGGGAGATTGTTGGAGATTTTCCAGCAGGCCAGTACTGATTGTATGTTTGTCATTGATGAAAACATATGGAAAGTAGCATGCATGGAAGACTTATGTAGTAAGTTTTCAGTATATATAGCATGGACATGATATCAGCATGATATCATGGGCACAAAGGTTAACTATTAGTAAAAATAGTTATATAGTAGCTTATGTCAGCAGTGTTCCTGATAGAGTAATAGATAGTGTTCCTGTGTATGGTTGTCCATACAATTATCATGAATCCTTACACGCTTGGATATATGTTGAAGACATGTTATTAATGTTACATTCATGGGCATAGAGTCTGATGATCAGTAGAAGTAAAGATATGTAGTCGCTATTCACCAGTAGCAGTTTCCTGTGTTTGTTCAGAAGAGCCGACAGAGATTATATTGGTTCTGGAGTTGCACCTATGATTTTGGTATGTGCCCTTGGATTTAATCTTGGAGAAGATTTAGTGATGTTCAGTTAATAGCACATGAAGTAATTCAACTTGAGAAGAAAGATCCAGTTGTTTTGGTAGAGCTGACAGTGTGTAGCGTGCATCTACAATTATCTTATTAGATAGGTCCAAGAATGTGTTGGATGCTTAGTAGAGCTGACTAAATTGTTATTGGAGTTTTTTATGGTTTCTCTAATATGATTTCAAGGTGGATCTAACAAGCCAACTTGATTATATCATTTAGAGGAAAGATATTGATAGGTAGTCATTTGTGATTGCTTGAGTGTGGTTCATAGTTGATCAAGAAGAGTAGAGCAGAGTGTGCAAAGTGTTGAGCCATCAGAAGAAGGTCTATGTGACCAAGTAAAGTGTTTGTGTTGTACATTGGAACTAATCTAGATAGTAGGTCTAAGTGCAGTTCACTAAGATCTAGATATAGTGTGTATCTATTAATTAGAAGGTTGTAGTCTTCTCCCCTTTGAGAAATGTACTCCCGGACAGTGCGTCCTCTCCCCTAACAGGGACTATTGTAAAAGAGTCCTAACAAGGTCTGACCCTTGACCAAGTCTACTGTACTAAATATATTGTAAAGAAACTCCTAACAGAGTTAAGGCTCTTCTAACAAGGATCATAATACACTAGTGCAAATTATTAGTGGGTGTCAATTCCCACTGGGGTTTTTACCTATTTGGGTTTCCCTGTAACCAAAATATTGTGTTTTTTCAAGTTTTCTTTCATTGTGTTTATGCTTTATGTTAAAGTATACTTAATTGGACAAAGAATTGAAACTTGTAGATAATTGATTCACCCCCCCCCTCCTCTTAGTTATCTCTTGGGACTATTCCTAACAAAAATCACATTCTAAATTGAAATCCTTCAATAACCAGAAAGTAGATAATCAATATAGCATCTCAATAAAACATGGCAACACATAAAAGAAAGTAAAATTGTTTGTGCAACAATATATTTCAATCAAAACTATCCTTTCTCATAAGCCTATCTCACATAAGATTGCAGACACAATATAATAAAATGATCCTCATTTAAATTGTAGACTCATAGGAGACAATAAGAGTATAGATCAACATGAAATCAAGCAAAAAATAAGAAGGATCATCTTCCAGGATAGCTCCTACCTAGTTTCTGGTGGATAAAATCATTGTAGAAGGAGGATCCTATCAACCTTAGCCTACTTCTAGCACTCCACCAAATTCCCTCTGATTGCAGACACCACATCTTCCTGAATACTCTAAGATTCAATAAGATATCCTATCTAAACTCTCTTTAAATCTCCTAAGAATTATTTTTATCCAACTCCCATTCTCCCAAAGCCACTTCCTATAAATAGGTTGAAGGAGTAGTTGCATAGGAAAATTTAACTAGTGCAACTATCCAAACCAACATTTGGTTTATAGTTTAAGCTTAAATATATTTATTTAAGCTATTCTCCTAATATATTAGTCTAATGTAGGTCTCCTTTATTTAAGGAAAGGAAATAATAACTATTACTATAATTACTATTACCTTAGTTACTTAGGCTATGGTAAAAGATTTTACCATATATATTAATTAGTCCTCCAAATAAATTATTTATTTATTAATATTATACAATTACTTTCACACACGCATATTAATAGAAATATATATATATATATGTGTGTGTGTGTTTGTGTGTGTGTGTGTGTGTAATCATAGGCATACGTGTGCACCCATATGATTATGTGTACATATATCGTTATATTATTATTAAAATATGTATTATTATTAATATTATAAACATCTTATTATTATGAGAATATTTAGACATAATTATCTAATCATAATTTACACAAAATAAAACCATGATATATATATCTTACTAACACAAGATAAAAGATGCCATAACACAATTTAGCGTAACCAATCACAACATCATATACTCAGAAATGCAAGAAAAAAGCAACAAGATCTACATAATCCAACAAATTGAGATACATAATTATACATTAACAACACAAGGGATTGACTTTAGAACTCCCCACCTATGGATAAAAAGGCTCATAGGTAGAGTTCCTTCTCATGGAACCTTGGTGATATCTCTATTGGAGATTTGCCAGCAAGCCAGATTATTGACTGTATGTTTGTCATTGATGACAACATATGTCAAGAAGCATGCATGGAAGCCTAATGGAGAGATCTTAGATAATATGATACATTGATATGTTATCATCATGATATCATAGATGTAGAGATTGATTCTGAGTAAAAATAGCAATACATTTGTGTATATCAGTGAGTGTTTCTGATAGGTCCCAAGAATAGTTTTGTACATGATTTGCACTACGGTTGTAGTAGAACCTTGCACATTTATATTTATGTTGTAGACATATGTATGATGTTATGTTCATGAATGCAGAGTCAAATATGTAGTATAGGTTGAGTTATGAAGTCTCCAGTTGACAGTCACAGTTTCCTAAGTCTACCTGGAAGAGATGACAATGTTTATATGATTGCGGCAGTTGCGCCTATCATCTTGGTATGTGTTAGTGTTTGAACCTGCAGATTAATCAATTACTCAAATAATCCCAATGGCTGTAACCTAGCAAGCTACAAACTACTAAGGTGTTAAGGTTAAGACCTTCTTCACTTTGATTAATATATACTCAGGCGGGTGTACCTCTATCAATTCAATGTTCAACTAAGCTCTGAATTGAGAACTTGCTCCTTCACTGCTTTGTTACTGCCTTCAAAATCCAACTCAATAAGTTGCTAAAACTCTGAGTATAACCTAAATCATCCTGATACACAACATCATGATATAGATTATAAAAATAGCAACACGATACAATGGCTTAAGGATATTCATCCTTCTTCCTTTTAGAGTTAAACTCAGGGAAGGGTTAACCTCATTTATTGCTTCTTCAAAGCATTAAAATACATATTTATGAACTTGTCATAATATGACTCAAGTCTGGAAATTATGCATATAAAGTAAAATTTCAATCAATTATATCTTGGATGGTAAACCAATGTAAATGGATCTAAAACCAGTCCCTTATCCGCTGGGCATCAGAGTCAAACTCTACCTTCACATATATCTATTAAAATGAATACAATGAAACTCAAATAACATGCCTAACATATCATTGTTTCCATTCCTACACCTGTCATCAAATCCACATATAGATATTCAATTCCCAGAGACCTCCCCTAAGATTTTACTCTTTCCTTGAAAGAAACTTAAGCTCAACCCCTACATTCACCTTGTGAAAGATGTATTTAAACTGTCTTACAATCTAAATACATAAAGAAACTAAAACACTCCACATGTAGAGACAATCAAATGATAGTAACAAAACTCCAGTGTATTTGTATTAATTGATCAAATGCATTCGTACAGTCTTCCTTGATTTCATAGAAAATAAGTTTCTATATTCTGGACCTCTCCTTTACAAAAATATTTTCCAACCTCTAACTTCAATAGAAACTGACTATTTATACTAATCAACCATCCTGGAATCCTCGAAAGGATGCAACAAGCTTCGGATGGCTGATAGAAATTTTCACTAGAAAACAAAAGAAAATACAAATAGAAAGATATTTAATAAAGACAGCAAGGCGTATTTTTCAGTTCTGAACAACTTCCACAGCTGGCACCTTTGTTTGTAGATATTTTTAGAGCAGTTACCAAGTTTTTCATATGAATGATGACCACCATTACAAGCTAATTTACATCATTCTCTGTTTCAACACACTCTCCCTCAAATTCTGGATCAGGTGCCAAGTGCAATCTATTCTTCTTCCTCCTCTGTCAGCTGGATAATCAGTTTCTTCTTCTTCTTTGTGATTAACTTTTCCCAAGCTGCCACATCATCATCAGATGGCCAGTCGTAACTCTGCAGCTCCTATAATAAGTTGACTTGCCGTTCCCATGTAGAATCAGTCACATTTTTAACTTCTGCTACAAACTTAATACAGTCACTTTCAACTTTGAATAAATTATCAATTATATTGTTAGTTCCTTCCACATCCAAAGCCTTATTATCTTTTAGGAAGGCGTCTTGATTGATTACCAACTAACCCATTGACAACTTCCAATCTTCCAGCTTAACCAAATTTCCATTGTCATCATATACCGGGGGCAAATACTTGTTGTAATCTTTATCAAACATGGCTAACTTAGCCTTTATTTGGTTTGACTTTCCTTTGAAAAACTTTGATGCAGCACTTATTAGGCCAATCCTTTCAAATACATCAGTCACTACTTTTGGGATATCAGGCCTGTGTTCTTGTAAACTGTCAAGCTTATCAAACAACAAATTCCTCCCAGACCAAATACTATAGAGTGGCTCCAAGGTGGCTAAATAGTCATTCACCTTTTGATTGGTCTGATGTAATAGGCTAACTGATTTATGAATTGCATCCATCTTGTCCTTTATTTTGTCCTGCCTGTACTGCACTATTTTGGCTATAGTGTCCAGGGATGCATCCAATTTCACCTTCTCCAAGTCTTCAGCAGGTCCCTCAGGTACCTCCAAATCTATCTGAACATGTACCTCAACTTGCAAAGGAGGAGGAGGAATTATTTTTGAGGCTTCCTCAAGTTTGACCTTTATTTCTGCCAGCTCATCTTCCAATTGTTTGATCTTCATCATTTTCAAATCTCTGTCCTTGGCTACCATGCTTGAACTTTCAAACAATTTGGCATATCTTTCTGACAGCTGAGCTGTCTTGGCTTCATTCAAATTATCCCAATGAGTTACTGCCTTGGAGACTTCAAGGTCTGTTGTATTTTGTACAGTCCATATAATTTTATTCCCCTCCATCTTATCCTCTATACTTAATAGGGATGGCTTTTGGGTTTTGGGGGCCATAGACCACATTGCAACAGCTTGGGACTTAGGGTCATAGCCACTTCCTCTTATCATGTCACCAATGTGGACCTCATATGATAGGCTACCCTCTGGTTGCTTTCTTAATTGATCAATGAGGAATGCAGAAGTCAGATCCCATCCTGGGGTTAACAACATTCCACTTGATTTAACCAATTCTCTTGCTTCGTCCACTGTTATAGGATCAAGGCTAGGATCATATGAAGCAAGAGCTCTCAAAGTTTCTTCACTTGGCTCCATACCTTCAGGCAGAGCTTTCCTTACTTCTTGCTGCTTGTTCCAAATGAGAAAACTCTTGAACTCATCAGTCTTAATGAATTGATCATCACTCAAGAATTCTTCTTGATAGACCTCTCTGATATCCTTCTCCAACCATAAGGACTTTTCTCTGCTTTCCTGCTGAATGACTATTTTCTTGCCTGCTCTTATTGCTTTCCTCAATTGATGATGATATGGCCTATCACCTGGTACAAGAGCAAATGCTCTGTCAATTTCCCTTCTTTGTTTCACATGCCTTGAAGGTTCACCTTCCTCAAGCCTCTATTTCTTCAATGGTGGCTTTGAGATATCCTGTATTTCTGGTTGATCTTGAGTGAGATCAACAACTGGTGGTCCCTCAACCTGTGGAGGACTATCTTCTTCTTGTGACTCATCAGTGAATTCTTCTTCATTAGAAGATGAATAATCTTTCTTTTTCTTCTTCTCTAGCTTATTCTGATCAATCAAGCCTTCCAATTGATTTGCCAAGGTATCATATTTTTCAATCATCCCATCAATCTTCTTCAAATAAGGAAGATCAGGGAAAAAACCCTCAAAAGGAATCTGAGATGCTTTCAATTGGTTGGACAAATCTACTAAATCAAAGAATCTGTACCATCTCCTCTTAACCTCATCTTCATCTAAGATGTTTCTAATCACATCTTCTTCATCCAAACCTTCATGCTCCTTGATCACACCAATGTTTGGGATGTAAGTCATCCTGGCAATCTTGATGAAGTCCTCAGGATATATGTGCCTACAAGCACCAGTAACCATTTTGAATTGTTGTAGCCATGCACTAATTTGAGGAAAAGCCCTATTTCCTATCAGGAAGTCACCTACCCTAAATTTCCTGGGTGTGAATGTACCCTTTCTGTGAGGGGCGAGAAGCTCTTTATCTGTACACATTAGTTGCCAAACAAATTCCAAACAAGCCAATCTCGGAGGCACATACTTTGGTAATAAATGTGGGGGTTGGGGACAACCATAAACTCTGATAATTGTGGAATTATCTCCCAAGTAGAAATCACCCCAATTATGATTTCCATCCCACTTATCCACATACTGCAGTGGTCTTAAAAGCCTGAGGACTCTAGGAGATAGCCTGGTGACATTTATGCCTTGCATCCTGATAATTGGATAAACAATGAAATTCTGAAAAACACAAAAATCTGCTTCATTAGAGGTAGAATTCCATATTCTCACCCACAACTGCATTGGATTGTGCTGATCCTTGAAAGTGAACCTTGGTTTTAACATGTTTGCATCAAAACTGTTGATGTTGAAAAATAGAATCAAATGCATTAATAGAGAATAATGCATGAACTCAATAGGACTTTTACTTTCTTTGACAGACATCAGCCCTTGATGCATCCTATCAATCACATACTGAATGTAATCATAGTCAGTGTTTACCAAGGAATTTTGAATATCCAAGATGATCATCAGCAAGTCAGCTGGTAAAAATTCTGCATTCCCATCCATTCCCAAAACTCTACATAATGCATAGCAAGTATATCTCATATAATGATGGAGGGATTTGAACTGGTATGGGGCATTCATGTTAGCAGGAAGGGGGGCTATGTATTTATCCTATTTTGGCATATGTTTAACCAACTGGTCTTTTACTGACCCTACATTGCTTCTGTATCTTGCCTTTTCTTTGTTCAAATCAATCTCAGTTGAAAAGGATGTGTATAGACCAAAATCTTTCATAAAAGATCCCCTATCAAGAGTAACTAAGGGTGATTGGTATTCTTTTCTAATTGTCCTTGAGATAGGGTCATAACTTCTGGCTAGGGCAACAATTAAATCAATATCTAGGAAAACGTCAGGGACAACCATTTTTCCTAATCCTAACACCCAACCATTACAGACAGGAACATGCTTATTTTTATTGCTGTAAAAGAAGTTGAAAATAGTGTAACCTGTGAATTCCGGAGTGATTGGGTCTCTACACCATTCCAAAAGATCTTCAAACATGTCATCAGCAGCCCTCTTGTTCTGACTGGAGCCCGGCAACAGTTTCAGGAATTCATCTAAAAAATTTGGCTTATTCTTGTCCTCACCAGTTTTGGACTTGGCCTCACTACTGGAAGACACTGCACTCTTCTCAGGTTGACTCATCCTTGCTACAGAAACACCTTCAATTCTCTATATCTCAAATGCTTTATGCTCAAAAATTCTCTGGACAAACAGAAACTCTTGACAACTAAGACTGAACAAATAAACAATGAGCTTCAACTTATTTATCGATATGAATCCAAGGTGTGTAACTACCATAGTTAATGCAAATCTCCTTAATGGATCCCATATTCAATTTTATGTACCCTCAGATTTCAAATTTTGAGCTCACCATGTCCGGATGTTGACAGATAGATTAAACTACTTGAAAACAAGGTGAAGAGGGAATGATCATGATTCTGTACTTTAAAACTGTTTGCGTCATGCAATCTTTATTCTTGAAGCTGATTTGATGGCTTACTGGTTTCATGTCCATATCGACAAAGTACTTTATCTATGTGGCAATGGTCCTTTTTCTTTTCCCTTTATGACCTTTTCCATCTGAGCCCATTTAGCGAACCAGTGACTATTGGCTTCTCTTAATCGCTGAATAGAATGCTAACCCTAGCTAGCAACCGGAGAACTGGCGACCACTGGCTTTGCTGGTTCTCTGAATCCCTGTTTGACCCTAGTTCAAATTTGGAGAACTAGCAACTACTAGCTTCGCGGGTTCTCAGAATCCTATCCTTAACCATCCACGCATTTCGCGAATCAGCGAACAAAGGGCTTCCGCTTAAACAGTTAACTGCAATTACCATTTGGCGAACTAGCGAACAAAGCCACCTCCCATTCTCTTAATATTATGACTGACAGTCAATTTTCCTGGAGATCTAGTGAACAAAGGGTTCGCGCATTCGCTTAAAGATATACTTAACCGCTTGACTGTCTGGAGAACTGGCGACCACTGGCTTCGCTGAGTCGCTAAATCATTTAGCTTAATCATCACTTTATACCGGGATTCCAGATTGACCGTTGATCTTCATCAATCGATGGCTATCACTAGTTCTCTGAATAACAAAACCCTTAATCATTTAATTCTGAGAATCAGCGAACAAAGAGCATTCGCTAGTTCTCCAAATACTGCATATCAGTGAAAATTTCATTTCAAGAATAAGCGACTGAAGCCTTAAAACTCATCATCCATTGATTCGCTTATTCACCAGATTGTGTTAACCTTTATCCTTTTATCAAGAGAACTAGTGACCAAAGGCTTCGCTGAATCGCTAAATGGTTTAGCATGTCACCAACTTATTCCGAGAATAAGTGAATGTGAGAAAACTTATCTCCACTGAAATCTTTTGGGCAAACCATCAGAACTGCCAAATTTAGAGGATAGCATGATAAGTATTCAGTCGCTCATTCGCCAGATCAAATATGCAGGACCCACAAATATTTTGAGATTAAAACAGGGCCGTTGATTGTGAAAGCAATCCACAGTATTCGCTAATTCTCTAGTTGAAACGACCCTTGACCACCAGATTTTGAGAACAAGCGAACAAAGTGTATGCTGAATTGCTAGATTATTTCAAAAGACCACCAAATATTGTGAGAACTGGAGATAACCGCCATTCGCTAGTTCTCGGAAAGGAAAATGAAACCGCCAAAACACTTGGAGACTTAGCGAAAAAAGTAATCAAAAAGCTTGGCTTTAATGCATTCGCCAATTCGCTGGATGTTTGGGATAACCGCTGGAAGATCTAGAGAACTGGCGACTGATATTAATAGTGATCATGAATTTGACTCATTCGCTGAATCGCCAGATTGTTTTGACCTTTGATAATACACTTCCCGATTCGGTGAACACTTGGGGAAAATAGGCACATGCATAAATAGAAACTTAAGTGACTTAAAGGCAACCAAGAAAAAGAAACAAGAGGGCCATATGAAGTTTAGAAATGAATTGGAAACATTTTGGAAGACAAGACCTAAGGTAAGGGTTTTTCTGAACATGTCAAAGACCATTTTCACGACACTTTACAAACCCTAGTCCAGGAAAAACACTTGCATGGAGACTTAAACTAGGAATTGGACACAAACCTCAAAAAATTTTAGGATACCCAACAGTGGCTCTATCTGAGGATGCTTGATTGTAAGATCATAGCAAGAAACCATGAATCTCTGGGAGGCAGACCACAAAACCTGAACCTAAAACAAGAAGCAAACACACCTATACACATAATACAAGCCTACTGTGCATGGAAAAAGAACTTTCAACTGAAGAAAAACTTGAAGAATTGTCCATGCACTGGAAATTCTTGCTCTTCACCATCCATACCTTGCAAAAAATAGGAATCTTTGCCATGAATCTGACAAACAATGAAGGGACCCATCCATAAGGACTCAAATTTTTTATGCTTCCCTTTGTCTTCATATCTAGCATTCCACTAAAGAACCATGTCACCAGGCTGAAATTTTCTCACAGTAGCCCTTTTATCAAAAAGATATTTCATTTTTTGTTGCAGTTTGATGTTATTTTTCTGCCCTTCCCTTCTTATCTCATCCAACTCAATCAGCTGAACCATCCTATCTTGCAGTGGGTTACTGATTTCAATATCTTCCTCTTGCATAAACTTGTAGATGGGAAGGAAATTATTAATTGGCAATCTTGTCTTTGCACCATATACCATTTCAAAGGGGGACTTCCCTGTGGCTTTTTTCTCAAAAATTCTGTCAGCCCATAGTGCTAACTTTAACTTCTCATGCCAACCTCTTTTATTCTTTTCCAAGGTCTTCTTCAAGATTTGCAAAATGCTCTTATTGCTAGACTCAGCTTGTCCATTGGCCTGTGGGTGATATGGGCTTGAATAAGACAAGATAACTCCCATTTCATCACAAAAATTAGTAATTTCTTGAGACCTAAAACTCATTGCATTGTCTACAACCAATTTGATTGGGACACCAAATCTTGTGATTATGTTGTTCATCAGGAAATCAATTACCATAGCACTTGTTGCTCCTCTAGTGGGAATAGCTTCTATCCACTTGGTGAAGTAATCAGTAGCCACCAAAATGTGACTATGTCTTCCACTGGACTTTTCAAAAAACTCTCCAATAAAATCCATACCCCACATTGAAAAAGGGGCTTCTGCAACAACTGGATTTAATAACAATGCTCCTGAAAATTTTAGTTTCTTTGAAAACCTTTGACAGGGTTCACACTTTCTAACATAAGAGTGAGTGTCTTTGAACAATACAGGCCAATAATATCCTGCCCTCAAAATTTTATGAGCTGTTGACCGAGCAGAATAATGCCCTCCACACATTCCAGAATGCATTTCTTTTAGCACCTTCTTTGATTGGTGTTCATCCAAACAAAAGAGTAAAATGCCATCATTGTCTTTCCAGTACAAATCACCTTGAATGAGGACATATCTTTGAGCCTGTAATCTCAAGCTTCTTCTCTGATTATCATTCAATTCAGGTGGACATTTAGCATTTTTAATAAAATAAACAACATCCTTGTACCAGGGTTGCATCTCAATACTAGTAACTGTATCAACATTAGCAGCAACATTGTTTATCTGGACAAGGTCCATGTTTTCCTCAGTCATTAACTTGGCCAGTCCCAATCCTCTTACCAATTTGGTAATATAAATCTCAAGGTCAAACTCTTGAATCCTGTTTATCCATTTACATCTCTTCCCTGTAACTTCACTTTGTATCAAGATATCCTTTACTACAGCATGGGGTACATAAGCATTAACCTTTGCACAAACCAAATACGGTCTGAAAGCCTTGACTGCTTTCACAAGTGCATAAGCTTGCTTTTCCATTATTTCATAATTTAATTCAGCAGATTGCAAAGACTTGCTGAAAAAAGCTATAGGATGTTCATACCCTTCTTGATCTTTCTGTAGAAGGACAGCTGCAATAGTATGAAAAGATGCAAAAGAAAATAGAGAAAAAGGTTTTAAATAGTCAGGTGATACCAAAATAGGAGCTTCTTGAATTGTTTGTTTAATTTTTTCAAAAGCTTGCTGAGCTTCCAAGTTCCATTCAAATTTCATTCCCTTTTTAAGGAACTTAACTATTGGCTTGACCAACTCTGCAAAGTTAGCAATGAATCTTCTCACAAAATTTATTTGCCCCAAAAATGATTGCACACCCTTTATATTCTTTGGTGGAGGGACCTTTTTGATGGCCTCCACTCTTTCAGGATCAATCCTGACTCCTTCTTTTTGATACTATGTGTCCCAGTAACTTTCCTTCTCTCACTGCAAATTGACATTTCCTGGGATTCAAGGACACACCAAACTCTAAGGCCTTGAGAAAAATATTTTCTAAATGAGAACAATGATCATCAGCCCTTTTGGAAAAAGCAGTGAGATCATCTTGATATACTACCATTAAGACATTGATCATTTCTTTGAAAGCAACATCCATGGCTCTCTGAAAAGTTGCCCCAGCATTTTTTAGACCAAAAGGCATGCAAACATATACATAAGTTCCCCAAGGAGTTGTAAAGGCTGTCTTGAATTGCTCTGATTCTTTGACTAGCACTTGGTTATACCCTGAGAAACCATCCATCATTGACAGGAGTTCACATCCAGTCACCCTATGCAGCATGGCCTCCATATTAGGCAATCCATAATTATCCTTGAGTGATGCCACATTTAGGTTCCTAAAATCAACACAAAGCCGGATGTCACCATTCTTCTTCCTCACTGGTACAAGGTTTGAAACCCAAGTTGAGTGCCTAATTGGTTCAATAATACCAGCATCTCTCAGTTTTGTCAACTCAACTTGCATTTTGGTGGCCAATAAAGGATTAATGGGTCTCTACTTTTGTCTAAAGGGTGTGGTTTCCTCCTTTAGAGGAACTTCATGCTGGA
Organism: Chamaecyparis obtusa; assembly: GCA_027943335.1. Classification (NCBI taxonomy): domain Eukaryota; kingdom Viridiplantae; phylum Streptophyta; class Pinopsida; order Cupressales; family Cupressaceae; genus Chamaecyparis; species Chamaecyparis obtusa. The sequence continues at coordinate 2,260,411 of BSBK01000537.1, forward strand.
ATAAATCAGCCCTGTAAGCTTTGAGGTCATCATATGACCAAGCAAACACATGTTTGTACTTTTTCAAAAGTCTAATCAAGTTGCCTCTGATCTCCCTATTCAGTTTCTTTCCAATGTATACCATTTGTGGGGAATTTTCTGATCCTAGGTTTATCTCTTCTAAGTCTTCCAATTTTGTATTAGACTTTTGGGACAGAAAACCATCATTTATTTTAAACATTCCCTCCAGTTCTACCAGTCCTTTGGGCATATGATTAGAAGGCAATTGAACTATTTCATTTCCCATGATGCATTCTTTTCCTTCAATACATTCCTGTACCTCATTGAAATCTATTTGTTGACCATCATATTGATCCAGGCCTTGAAGGAATCTAAGGATATCAAGATCATCCTCAAAGACTTTCCAATTGTACACATTGTCAGGAACTGCAGGCCTAGTTTTAGTTTCCAACATGGAAACACCAGAGAGGGTGATATCATTGTTTTTCAAAGCAACATTAGCAAGAAAATCTGCCATGATGTTATTTGACCTCTCTACCCAGAGCAAATTAAAAGCTTCAAAAAATTCTAATCTATCCCAGACAACATGCTTATAGAACTTGAGTTTCTCATCCTTGGAAGCATATTGGGATCTTACTTGGGCTACAATCAATTGGGAATCACCGTGAACTTTTAAACATTTAATACCATGCTTTATGGCTACATCTAATCCCAAGATCAGGGCCTCATATTCAGCAGTATTATTTGTACAACTGAAAGTCAACAAGAAGGAATACTTGAAAGTATTACCTGATGGGGAAATGAAAACAACACCAGCTCCTGATCCTTCTTTAGAGCATCCACCATCAAAAAAAATTTGCCACAAGCTATCTTGTTGCATCATCAACTCATCTACAATCGGGTCTGTGTTTTTCAACTGAGGTATCACTTCTTCAATCACAAAATTGTTCATGTCAATATCTACAAAACAATTAAGGGCTTCCGGAGCAACCATCTCCACCATAACTGAGGAACGGGGCTCCCTGTACAACTTTACTTCAGTCCCATTCACTGGAATAGTGGCATAAGATAAATCTAGTTCCAGCTTTCCACCCACTGCTGTAGCCCATTGTCTTGACAATAACATGCCATAGTGAGGCTCTGTATCCACAACAACTACATCCATTTTGTATGTAGCTTCTGGGAATGCAGCAATTTTTACCTCAATTCCAACCAAAGTCCCCACAACAGGCACTGCCCTATTGTCCATTGCATAACACCTGCCATTAGAAGTGTCAACTTGCAATCCTAATTCTTTCATTACATGATATGGCATCACAGTTGTGGCAGCACTAGAGTCTATCATACAATTTTTTAACAACAAATCATTCACAATTAGAGTGACATAAAATGGATTGATGGAAGAAGGTTCTTGTGTTACAATTGTCCCAACACATACATCTGAGATGGGAATAGGCTTTTTTATAGAACTCCCTTCCTCTTGTTTGGTAGGAGCAAATCTCTGCTCATTTATAAGAGCCAAGGCTGTTGTCTTGTGCTCTTCTATTTTCAACATTTCAAGCAGAGGGATGGACACTTTCATCTGAGACAATGCATGTCTCATATCAGATGCAGGGGAATCAGCAGGAGAATCAGATTGATCCTTTGTCCTACCAGTTTTCTTTTTCATCTTGTCAACACTAACTTCCTCCCCTTTCTTCTTTTCACCCACAAGTTCTTGATCCTTGCCATCTATAACATTGGGCTTTGGGAAACCCTTATCCTGAGGACTACCTTTGATGAATACTAATCTAGGAATTCCCTGTTCATTATCCACCTTTCTGTTCCTCAAATTGTATGAGTATCTTGCTTGTGTTATGGCAGCCACAGTTAAGTTTTTGATCTCCTCTTCACTAGGCTTCCTCCATTGCTTCTCATCTGATCTAGATCCTACCATATGAGTTTTATAATCATTATTATCAAATTCTTCAGGATCAGATTGAGTAAATATTTGTTGCTCATAATCAGAGAAAATCTTTCTCTTATGATCAACATCTGGACAACTTGCTTCATCATCTGAGGACACAAAATCCTCTATTGGATTTGTAGTAAACATTTTAATGGCAGACTTTTCAGATTCTTCATAATCTCTTGCACATGAGTTATCAGCCTCTTCTCCTAAGGCTTGGGCCACAGCACACTGGAAAGGTGAATGAGGCATATTACAAGCAACACACCAAGGAGTGTTTTCTACATTGTGTGTTGTATTTTTCTTTAAGGGATCTGGGGTATCTCTCCCTTTTTGTACTTCATTGCTGTCGAGAACAGGTCTCCCATCCTTCCAATTAGTTTTGTAAGGCATATCTCTCAAATTAAGGGCCTTGTCCTGCCTTTGATAAGGGGGTCTTGCATCTTGAAAGTTTCTACCACCTTTATCAAATCTTGTTGGGAACTCCTTGTTAGCACCCGGTCCTTTATCCTCCTCTTTAAAAGGCCTTGCATGTTGTGGTCTGGTCTCTTTCCACAATTTACCCTCATCCCTCTTGTACATTTGGCCAGATGCCTTTCGGTTACTCTCAATATTTATGGCCAATTTAAATGCATCCCTAAGGGTGCGGGGATTTTTATCTCTTAGGAGATAAGACATTTTACCATCCATGGAATTAAAATAAGTTGTCATGCAAACTGCATCATCCAACCTCAATACCTGGAACAATTTGTACATAGCCTTCTGAAACCAGCTATTGAACTCTGACATGCTCTCATTATAATTTTTCTTGATATTATTGAATTCATTGAGCATGTAACTAGAATTCACATGTTCAGCATACTACTCTTTAAAACTCCTGAAAAATTCATCCCATGAAGCAATGCTATTCTCAGGTAACCCTCTGTACCAATCCCTAGCATCTTCAATCAATGATTGAACAAAAAGTTTCATAATGACATCTTCATGTTCAATCTCATAGTCATTAACTTTATCTGTGAAAAACTTCAAATGCTCTTCACAAGTAATAACATTATTCCCAGTGAATAATGGGATCTTCTTCCTGATTTCATTGGGGATAGCATTAGGTTGGCCAGGAATACCATCAAAAAACAAGGGCCTATATCTATCCAAATGAACTGGTCATCTTTGGATAATTGGCTGATTTGAAGGGGTTGTTGCAGCATTTTGACATGGCACATTTCCCACTGTACCTCCAACTATAAAGGGAACTTGACTAGGAAATTGTCCAGATGGATATTGTCCAGAGTGAAAGGCTTGAGTATTTGGAATTGAAATGTTAGGCTGACTGGATGAAGTTGTTCCTATGGTAATAGGGACAGAACTACTAGCAGATGTATTCATATTAGCATGTAGAAAGGCAATCTTCCTCTTCATTTCATCTGCAGCAGCCTCTAACTCAAGTTTCTCAAGTTGCATAGCCAAATCCTCCTTTGCTTTCCTAGCTCTGTCTAAATCTGTACTCGCTTGAGTAGGCACATTAGGAATGGGCACAACCTTCTTTGGTTCATTTATAGCAACACCCACCACTTTTTGTTTTCCCTTATCAGGGATTTCCTTGGGGGAAATTTTAATCTCCTTATTTATTTTGATTTCAGAGGGATTCAATTGTCTTAAAACATGGCTTGTTCCCTCAAATTCACTTTGTTTGGGCCTGGTATCCTGAGCTTGCTTTCTCAAAGCTTGCATATCACCAAACAAGTCTTTATCCAAACCTTGTACATCCTGGTTTAGATCACTAACATGGGTCTCATTTCTCCTGGTTCTCTTGAGGAGTTCTTCCCTTTCCAGAAGCAATTCACGAAGCTGTTGTTCCCTTATCTTCATTCTATTAGCAATTTCTGCTAATTGTTCACGTTCCTTTTCTCTCAAGGCAATCACTTCCTCTCTTAACTTCTCAGAATCATATGAAGTTGTTTCAGCAGTAGAGGTTTCATCGAGTTGTTCAAGGGTTTCTCTAGCAGGGAAAAAACCTACTTCTGTGACTACTTCTTTCTGCATATAGACCTCTGGTGTGACCCCTTTGACATGCTCAGGATCATCAGAAGATGAAGAAGTTTCATGAGGAAGTGGAACACGAAATCTTTCTCGAGAAGGAGCCTGGGAACTAGCATTACTTTGGCCTCTCCTAGACCATTGCTTTCTGCTTGGTGTGTGGAGTTCATCCCTTATATTATCTTCTGGATGATCCTTATAGTAAGACCTAGTGTTCCTTGGTCGACTCATGGTAAATGACAATAATTTTTACAAAATTTTGCAAAAAATAGCAACTGGTAACACAGATTTCTTTAGAGTCACCACCCACTACTCAAGCGGGAATCAAAAGTTATTTTTACTGGTCTACAAACATACAATAGATAAGATTTGCACTAACCTATTGCAGGCTATAAAAATAATCCCCAGTAGAGTCACCAATTTTGTTAGTGTTTGAACCTGCAGATTAATCAATTACTCAAATAATCCCAATGGCTGTAACCTAGCAAGCTACAAACTACTAAGGTGTTAAGGTTAAGACCTTCTTCACTTTGAGTAATAGATACTTAGGTGGGTGTACCTCTATCAATTCAATGTTCAACTGAGCTCTGAATTGAGAACTTGCTCCTTCACTACTTTGTTACTGCCTTCAAAATCCAACTCAATAAGTTGCTAAAACTCTGAGTATAACCCAAATCATCCTGATACACAACATCATGATATAGATTATAAAAATAGCAACACGATACAATGGCTTAAGGATATTCATCCTTCTTCCTTTTAGAGTTAAACTCAGGGAAGGGTTAACCTCATTTATTGCTTCTTCAAAGCATTAAAATACATATTTATGAACTTGTCATAATATGACTCAAGTCTAGAAATTATGCATATAAAGTAAAATTTCAATCAATTATATCTTGGATGGTAAACCAATGTAAATGGATCTAAAACTAGTCCCTTATCCCCTGGGCATCAGAGTCAAACTCTACCTTCACATATATCTATTAAAATGAATATAATGAAACTCAAATAACATGCCTAACATATCATTGTTTCCATTCCTACACCTGTCATCAAATCCACATATAGATATTCAATTCCCAGAGACCTCCCCTAAGATTTTACTCTTTCCTTGAAAGAAACTTAAGCTCAACCCCTACATTCACCTTGTGAAAGATGTATTTAAACTGTCTTACAATCTAAATACATAAAGAAACTAAAACACTCCACATGTAGAGACAATCAAATGATAGTAACAAAACTCCAGTGTATTTGTATTAATTGATCAAATGCATTCGTACAGTCTTCCTTGATTTCACAGAAAATAAGTTTCTATATTCTGGACCTCTCCTTTACAAAAATATTTTCCAACCTCTAACTTCAATAGAAACTGACTATTTATACTAATCAACCATCCTGGAATCCTCAAAAGGATACAACAAGCTTCAGATGGCTGATAGAAATTTGCACTAGAAAACAAAAGAAAATACAAACAGAAAGATATTTAATAAAGGCAGCAAGGCGTATTTTTCAGTTCTGAACAACTACCGCAGCTGGCACCTTTGTTTGTAGATATTTTCAGAGCAGTTACCAAGTTTGTCATATAAATGATGACCACCATTACAAGCTAATTTACATCATTCTCTGTTTGAACACGCTCTCCCTCAAATTCTGGATCAGGTGCCAAGTGCAATCTATTCTTCTTCCTCCTCTGTTAGCTGGATAACCGATTTCTTCTTCTTCTTTGTGATTAACTTTTCCCAAGCTGCCACATCATCATCAGATGGCCAGTCGTAACTCTGCAGCTCCTATAATAAGTTGACTTGCCGTTCCCATGTAGAATCAGTCACATTTTTAACTTCTGCTACAAACTTAATACAGTCACTTTCAACTTTGAATAAATTATCAATTATATTGTTAGTTCCTTCCACATCCAAAGCCTTATTATCTTTTAGGAAGGTGTCTTGATTGATTACCAACTGACCCATTGACAACTTCCAATCTTCCAGCTTAACCACATTTCCATTGTCATCATATACCGGGGGCAAATACTTGTTGTAATCTTTATCAAACATGGCTAACTTAGCCTTTATTTGGTTTGACTTTCCTTTGAAAAACTTTGATGCAGCACTTATTAGGCCAATCCTTTCAAATACATCAGTCACTACTTTTGGGATATCAGGCTTGTGTTCTTGTAAACTGTCAAGCTTATCAAACAACAAATTCCTCCCAGACCAAATACTATAGAGTGGCTCCAAGGTGGCTAAATAGTCATTCACCTTTTGATTGGTCTGATGTAATAGGCTATCTGATTTATGAACTGCATCCATCTTGTCCTTTATTTTGTCCTGCCTGTACTGCACTATTTTGGCTATAGTGTCTAGGGATGCATCCAATTTCACCTTCTCCAAGTCTTCAGCAGGTCCCTCAGGTGCCTCCAAATCTATCTGAATAGGTACCTCAACTTGCAAAGGAGGAGGAGGAATTATTTTTGAGGCTTCCTCAAGTTTGACCTTTATTTCTACCAGCTCATCTTCCAATTGTTTGATCTTCATCATTTTCAAATCTCTGTCCTTGGCTACCATGCTTGAACTTTCAAACAATTTGGCATATCTTTCTGACAGCTGAGCTGTCTTGGCTTCATTCAGATTAGCCCAATGAGTTACTGCCTTGGAGACTTCAAGGTCTATTGTATTTTGTACAGTCCATATAATTTTATTCCCCTCCATCTTATCCTCTATACTCAATAGGGATGGCTTTTGGGTTTTGGGGGCCATAGACCACATTGCAACAGCTTGGGACTTAGGGTCATAGCCACTTCCTCTTATCATGTCACCAATGTGGACCTCATATGATAGGCTACCCTCTGGTTGCTTTCTCAATTGATCAATGAGGAATGCAAAAGTTAGATCCCATCCTGGGGTTAACAACATTCCACTTGATTTAACCAATTCTCTTGCTTCGTCCACTGTTATAGGATCAAGGCTAGGATCATATGAAGCAAGAGCTCTCAAAGTTTCTTCACTTGGCTCCATACCTTCAGGCAAAGCTTTCCTTACTTCTTGCTGCTTGTTCCAAATGAGAAAACTCTTGAACTCATCAGTCTTAATGAATTGATCATCACTCAAGAATTCTTCTTGATAGACCTCTCTGATATCCTTCTCCAACCATAAGGACTTTTCTCTGCTTTCCTGCTGAATGGCTATTTTCTTGCCTGCTCTTATTGCTTTCCTCAATTGATGATGATATGGCCTATCACCTGGTACAAGAGCAGATGCTCTGTCAATTTCCCTTCTTTGTTTCACATGCCTTGAAGGTTCATCTTCCTCAAGCCTCTGTTTCTTCAATGGTGGCTCTGAGATATCCTGTATTTCTGGTTGATCTTGAGTGACATCAACAACTGGTGGTCCCTCAACCTATGGAGGACTATCTTCTTCTTGTGACTCATTAGTAAATTCTTCTTCATCAGAAGATGAATAATCTTTCTTTTTCTTCTTCTCTAGCTTATTCTGATCAATCAAGCCTTCCAATTGATTTGCCAAGGTATCATATTTTTCAATCATCCCATCAATCTTCTTCAAATAAGGAAGATCAGGGAAAAAACCCTCAAAAGGAATCTGAGATGCTTTCAATTGGTTGGACAAATCTACTAAATCAAAGAATCTGTACCATCTCCTCTTAACCTCATCTTCATCTAAGATGTTTCTAATCACATCTTCTTCATCCAAACCTTCATGCTCCTTGATCACACCAATGTTTGGGATGTAAGTCATCCTGGCAATCTTGATGAAGTCCTCAGGATCTATGTGCCTACAAGCACCAGTAACCATTTTGAATTGTTGTAGCCATGCACTAATTTGAGGAAAAGCCCTCTTTCCCATCAGGAAGTCACCTACCCTAAATTGCCTGGGTGTGAATGTACCCTTTCTGTGAGGGGCGAGAAGCTCTTTATCTATACACATTAGTTGCCAAACAAATTCCAAACAAGCCAATCTCGGAGGCACATACTTTGGTAATAAATGTGGGGGTTGGGGACAACCATAAACTCTGATAATTGTGGAATTATCTCCCAAGTAGAAATTACCCCAATTATGATTTCCATCCCACTTATCCACATACTGCAGTGGTCTTAAAAGCCTGAGGACTCTAGGAGATAGCCTGATGACATTTATGCCTAGCATCCTGATAATTGGATAAACAATGAAATTCTAAAAAACACAAAAATCTGCTTCATTAGAGCTAGAATTCCATATTCTCAACCACAACTACACTGGATTGTGCTGATCCTTGAAAGTGAACCTTGGTTTTAACATGTTTGCATCAAAACTGTTGATGTTGAAAAATAGAATCAAATGCATTAATAGAGAATAATGCATGAACTCAATAGGACTTTTACTTTCTTTGACAAACATCTGCCCTTGATGCATCCTATCAATCACATACTGAATGTAATCATAGTCAGTGTTTACCAAGGGATTTTGAATATCCAAGATGATCATCAGCAAGTCAGCTGGTAAAAATTCTGCATTCCCATCCATTCCCAAAACTCTACATAATGCATAGCAAGTATATCTCATATAATGATGGAGGGATTTGAACTGGTATGGGGCATTCATGTTAGCAGGAAGGGGGGCTATGTATTTATCCTATTTTTGCATATGTTTAACCAACTGGTCTTTTACTGACCCTACATTGCTTCTGTATCTTGCCTTTTCTTTGTTCAAATCAATCTCAGTTGAAAAGGACGTGTATAGACCAAAAGCTTTCATAAAAGATCCCCTATCAAGAGTAACTAAGGGTGATTGGTCTTCTTTTCTAATTGTCCTTGAGATAGGGTCATAACTTCTGGCTAGGGCAACAATTAAATCAATATCTAGGAAAATGTCAGGGACAACCATTTTTCCTAATCCTAACACCCAACCATTACAGACAGGAACATGCTTATTTTTATTACTGTAAAAGAAGTTGAAAATAGTGTAACCTGTGAATTCCGAAGTGATTGGGTCTCTACACCATTCCAAAAGATCTTCAAACACGTCATCAGCAGCCCTCTTGTTCTGACTGGAGCCCGGCAACAATTTCAGGAATTCATCTGAAAAATTTGGCTTATTCTTGTCCTCACCAGTTTTGGACTTCGCCTCACTACTGGAAGATGCTGCACTCTTCTCAGGTTGACTCATCCTTGCTACAGAAACACCTTCAATTCTCTGTATCTCAAATGCTTTATGCTCAGAAATTATCTGGACAAACAGAAACTCTTGACAACTGAGACTGAACAAATAAACAATGAGCTTCAACTTATTTATCGATATGAATCCAAGGTGTGCAACTACCATAGTTAATGCAAATCTCCTTAATGGAGATCATATTCAATTTCATGTACCCTCAGATTTCAAATTTCGAGCTCGCCATGTCCGAATGTTGACAGATAGATTAAACTACTTGAAAACAAGGTGAAGAGGGAATGATCATGATTCTGTACTTTAAAACTATTTGCGTGATGCAATCTTTCTTCTTGAAGCTGATTTGATGGCTTACTGGTTTCATGTCCATATCGACAAAGTACTTTATCTATGTGGCAACGGTCCTTTTTCTTTTCCCTTTATGACCTTTTCCATCTAAGCCCATTTAGCGAACCAGTGACTATTGGCTTCTCTTAATCGCTGAATAGAATGCTAACCCTAGCTAGCAATCAGAGAACTGGCGACCACTGGCTTTGCTGGTTCTCTGAATCCCTGTTTGACCCTGGTTCAAATTTGGAGAACTAGCGACTACTAGCTTCGCGGGTTCTCGGAATCCTATCCTTAACCATCCACGCATTTTGTGAATCAGCGAACAAAGGGCTTCTGCTTAAACAGTTAACTGCAATTACCATTTGGCGAACCAGCGAACAAAGCCACCTCCCATTCTCTTAATTTTATGACTGACGGTCAATTTTCTTGGAGATCTAGCGAACAAAGGGTTCGCGCATTCGCTTAAAGATATACTTAACCGCTTGACTGTCTGGAGAACTGGCGACCACTGGCTTCGCTGAGTTGCTAAATCATTTAGCTTAATCATCACTTTATACCAGGATTCCAGATTGACCGTTGATCTTCATCAATCAATGGCTATTGCTAGTTCTCTGAATAACAAAACCCTTAATCATTTAATTCTGAGAATCAGCGAACAAAGAGCATTCACTAGTTCTCCAAATACTGCATATCAGTGAAAATTTCATTTTGAGAATAAGCAACTGAAGCCTTAAAACTCATCATCCATTGATTCGCTTATTCGCCAAATTGTGTTAACCTTTATCCTTTTATCAAGAGAACTAGCGACCAAAGGCTTCGCTGAATCGCTAAATGGTTTAGCATGTCACCAACTTATTCCGAGAATAAGCGAATGTGAGAAAACTTATCTCCGCTGAAATCTTTTGGGCAAACCATCAGAACCGCCAAATTTAGAGGATAGCATGATAAGTATTCAGTTGCTCATTCGCCAGATCAAATATGCAGGACCCACAAATATTTTGAGATTAAAATAGGGCCGTTGATCGTGAAAGCAATCCATGGTATTCGCTAATTCTCTAGTTGAAACGACCCTTGACCACCAGATTTTGAGAACAAGCGAACAAAGTGTATGCGGAATCGCTAGATTATTTCAAAAGACCACCAAATATTGCGAGAACTGGAGATAACCGCCATTCGCTAGTTCTCGGAAAGGAAAATGAAACCGCCAAAACACTTGGAGACTTAGCGAACAAAGTAATCAAAAAGCTTGGCTTTAATGCATTCGCCAATTCACTGGATGTTTGGGATAACCGCTGGAAGATCTAGAGAACTGGCGACTGATATTAATAGTGATCATGAATTTGACTCATTCACTGAATCACCAGATTGTTTTGACCTTTGATAATACACTTCCCAATTTGGCGAACACTTGGGGCAAATAGGCACATGCACAAATAGCAACTTAAGTGACTTAAAGGCAACCAAGAAAAAGAAACAAGAGGGCCATATGAAGTTTAGAAATGAATTGGAAACATTTTGGAAGACAAGACCTAAGGTAAGGGTTTTTCTGAACATGTCAAAGACCATTTTCACGACACTTTACAAACCCTAGTCCAGGAAAAACACTCGCATGGAGACTTAAACCAGGAATTGGACACAAACCTTGAAAAATTTTAGGATACCCAACAGTATGCATGCTTGGATTTATGTTAAGAAGTGAGTTTAAAATGTTTGGTAAAGAGAGCATAATGTAATTTAGTATGACAAGAAATTTGGAGTTAATTTAGTATAGCCGACTGTGTGTAGCGTTGCGTCTACTCACATGGAATTGTGTAATCCTAATTTATGTTGCATTCTTATTAGAGCTGACTGAGATGTTATTGGAGATTTTTATTGTTTCTCTAATATGATTTCAAGATGGTTCTAATAGGCTGACTTGATTATATCATTTAGAGAAAGATATGTATAGGCAGTCATTTATGATTGTTAAGTATGGTAGATAGTTGAAAGACAAGAGCAGAGCAGAGAGTGTGAAGTATTGTTCCATCAGCAGAAGGTCTATGTGACTTAGAAGAAAATGTATGCTACTCATTGGAACTCATCAAGATAGAAGTTCTATGTGTAGTTCACCAAGATCTAGATATAGTGTGTATCTGTTAAATAGAAGGTTGCAACCTTCACCCCTTTGAGCAGTGTGCTCTCAGATAGTGCATCCTCACCCCTAACAGGGTTAATTGTAAAAGACTCCTAACATGGTCCAACCCTTGACTAGTTCACTATACTTACTTCATTATAAAGATCAAATCCTAATAGGGTTGTAAGATCTTCTAATAGGGATCATAATACACTAGTGCAGTTCTTAGTGGGTGTCAATTCCCACTGGGGTTTTTACCTATTTGGGTTTCCCCATAACCAAAATTGTGGTTTTGTGTTAAGTTCTCTTTCATTGTGTTTATACTTAATGTTCTTATATACTTAATTGGACAAAGAATTGAATCTTGTAGATAAATGATTCACCCCCCCTCTCAGTTATCTCCTAGGACTATTCCTAACAATTGGTATCAGAGCCAAGTGCCTTGGAAAAAAAGCTTAATAGCTTGAGGTTGATCAAATGGCATTCTTGAGAAAATAAAGTCCTAATTTTGGTTGAGAGAACTATCTAGACTGGAAGAACAAAATGATGACACATTTGCAATGCATTGCCTTTGAGATTTTTGAAGTAGCTACCAAAGAATTTGAGACTCCTTCACTAGTAGATCTTGCAAAAGAAGATGCAACCTTGAAGCAAAAGGAGATGTTCACTTCAAATGATATTGCCAAAGAAGCCCTTATCAGTGCCCTATCTGACATTGAGTTTTCATAGATCAAGAAAATAGACAAAGCCTATAAGATATGGAAGTACCTAGAAGACATGTTTGAAGGAGATATTCAAGCCAAGAATGCATGTAGAAAGACATGGAAGAAAAGATACAATACATTAGAGATGCTACCTAATGAGAATGTCAGAGCTTACAATCAAAGGATTAATGAAGCAGTTGTAGGAATCAAAAATAATGGTGGAGAAATCTCGGAAGAAGACATAATGGATAAATTGATGACTACCTTGACACCATAATATGACAAAAAAATATGCATCCTAGATGAAACTATGTAGTCCAAAAAAGACTTTAAAAGAGAGACTTTAATCAGCAAGCTTTCAGCCTTTGAGATATCAAGATTGAAGACAAAGCCTAAAAATGAAATAGCGTTCAAAGCTTCAGTACATGGTAAGAAATCTTTGAACACCTCTGGTAATTTTGATGATGATGATGAAGAGAAAACACTAGATGATTTCATTTCTATGATTGTTAAAAGACAAAAGAAAGGAAAAGGAAAATATGAAGGTCTATTGGAAATATAGATGTAGTAACTGAGAGGGGGGTGAATCAGTTAACCATAAATTTTCTTTCCACAGATCCCTTAGATGTCTTATTAAATCATTTGCTATTTTTATTCGGCAAACATACAGAGAAATGCTAAAACTCAGTTATTGCAGTGAGTATTAATTATAACTGTTCTTAAGCATTCATCAATGATTAACATAAATGAATAAAGAAAATAACATGAACACAAGAGACACCAGATTTAACGTGGAAACCCAATATGGGAAAAACCACCAATGTAACTAGTTACTATTTTTCACTCTTCTGAAGTGATGCCCTGTTAGGAGCCAACCCAATAAAAGGTTACAAAACACACTGTTAGGTGTGACCTTGTTAGAGGATTTAATCACCCTGTTAGGAGTGGCCTTGTAAGAGGTCTTGAAACAATTCAATAAAACTGTCACCTTGTTAGAGGATTTACAAAATGGTTGTTAAACCAACTTGGTTAGGAGATTTTGAAATCACTGCTACAATGGTAAGAAAGTAATAATGAAATGACCTGAATAATGATGCAACTAAATTTTTGAATATAGATCTCTGTTCTACTTCACTAGATCCTTCCTGATCAAAATATATCTCTGCTGCTCCTCAAGGATATCTAATCATCCTTCAAAATTTGCTCACACTTTCCTTCTTTTTCACTTCCACACTTTTAATTCACAACTTGACCTTTTATATATACCATTCAGATTGTCCATTCAGATTGTCAAGTCAACACTAATAATATTACTAATCATTACAATAGTCGGCTGGAATAAACAAACTTTATTTCTCAAATTAACAAAATCCTTTACTGGGTTGACCTTGCTTGGTAAACACTAATCCAAAAAGATTTCCTTTGGTGACCGAGAGAACTCGGTAAGCACTGTGAATTCTACATCCTTTGGAGACCGAGTGAACTTGGTAAACACTAACTTTCCTTCGTTAACCGTGGAAGCTTGGTTAACATTATTTTCTGCCATACTTTTCTTTGACACCTGAGATATCTTGGTAGACACTAAAAACTGCCTGCTGATCGACTGAGCTTGGTAAATACTGGGAACTGCTTTGCTGACTGACTGAGCTTGATAAATAATATGACATTTTTGTGACATCAAAGACAACACACAATTAACCCAACAATCTCCCTCTTTGGCATTGATGGCAACACAATATGTCATAGCACAATGAAATTTCATAGAAAACATAGAGTAAGGACCATATCCTTAGCTTCATTCTGATTCTTAACTATGAGAACTCCCTCTGTCAACAAACTTCAATTTCTGACTGAAAAAATCTCCCTCTTAGAAATCTAAAGAAATTTCTTGAAATATGACAGCAAACTCTCCCTCTTTGACAACACATGCCAAACACAACACATACCGGGTGAATAGCAATGTACCTTGAGTACTGATTCATATGTAATGATTCCTTGACTAAGCTGCATCAACTGACTGATCTTTAATATGCTCTGGTTGATGCATTACTAAAACTTCATTTAGTGAGCCTCAGATAGGGGAATGACCCCTAACTTACCTCTTAGATACAAGAATGCATCCTTAGGTAGTGGCTTGGTGAATATATCTACAATCTGTTCTTTTGTATGAATATATTCTAATCTGATTTCCTCGTCCTGCACCAATTCTCTGACAAAGTGATATTTTATAGCAATGTGTTTGGTTTTGGAATGCATTACTAGATTCTTTGAAATATTTATTGCACTTGTATTATCACAAAATATAACAACTGGTTCTTTGATCTCAACCTTCACGCCTTCCAATAACTATTTGAACCAAACAATAGTAGAGCAGTTTACTGCTGCAGCAACATATTCTACTTCTGCTGTGGATTGGGATGTGCAATTTTGCTTTTTACTGGTCCAAGATACCAACCTCTTGCCAAGAAAGAATGCTCCACCACTTGTACTTTTTCTATCATCAATGTTTCCTTCCCAATCAGCATCAGTAAACACTTTTAAGTCTAGATTGCCTCCAAATTTATACCACAAGCCATAATCTTTAGTTCCTTTCAAGTATCTTGAGATTCTTTTGATTGCCATCATATGATTTTCTCTTGGTTTTGCTGAGAATCTTGCTACTATACCAACTGCTAAGGCAATATCAGGCCTTGTATGAACTACATACTATAATATTCCAATCACTGATCTGTATAAGGTCTGATCTACTTCTTTTAAATCATCATTTTTGGTAAGCTTCAGTCCAGTACACATGGGGGTACCAACTGGTTTTGCATCTTCCATACCAAACTTCTTAAGTATTTCCTTGATGTATTTAGACTGAGTAATGTAGATACCGTTCTTGCTCTGCTAAATTTGAAGACCAACAAAAAACTTTATCTGACCAAACATAGACATTTCAAATTCTTTGTTCATTTGCTCTAAAAATTCTTTGCACTGATCATCATTACCTGTAAACACAGTATCATCCACAAATATTTCTGCCAAAATAATTCTATTATTTGGTCCTTCTTTGATGTACAAACTACTGTTATCATTAGCTCTTTTGAAACCAATTTGAATAAGATAGTTATGTAATCTTTCATACCATGCTCTAGGGGCTTGTTTCAGACCATACAATGTTTTGTGTAACTTGCAGACCATATCCTTTTTGTCTGGATCAACAAAACCTTTAGGTTTCTCAATGTAGACTTCTTCATCAAGAATACCATTGAGAAATGCAGATTTTACATCCATTTGATATACCTTAAATCCTTTATGTGCTTCATATGCAAGTAGAGTTATTACACCTTCTAATCTTGCAACAGGAGCAAAATTCTCTCCATAATCTATACCTTCTTCTTGAGAATACCCTTTACACACTAATCTAGCTTTGTTTCTAGATACTTGACCATCTTCATTCAGCTTGTTCCTGAATACCCATTTTGTTCCAATTACATTTTTATCTTTAGGCCTAGGTACAAGAGTCCATGTCTTATTTTTCTCTATTTGATCTATTTCTTCATTCATAGCCTCAATTCAACTTTCATTTTCCAATGCATTTTTAACATTTTTAGGTTCAAAGTCAGCAAGTAAATATGTACCTTTTAGTTTACTTCTTGTCATAGTACCATCTGATTTGTTTCCAATAATCTGATCTGGTGTATGATGCTTCCTGAAATACTTGGCCAATACAAGTTCCTTGCTCCTTGAATGAGTTACATTGTCATCTTCTTGAATTTCATCTTCAAGTTTAGTTTGTTTAGGCTCGGTAGATATTCTCTCGGTAGCTTCAAGCTGAGACTCAGTTTCTTGTGACTTAGTTTGAATTTCTTCTTGTGACTCGGTTACTGTACTAGGCTCGGTAGATGCAATTTCCTTATTGATAGATGTGTCTGGCAATGTATCAGGTTCAATGTAAACAAATCTTTTGTAATCCTCTGGTTCCTTTTTTCTTTCTTCTTCAGTCTTTTCTACAAACTCATCAACTTTCACATGTGCACTTTCTATGATTTTGTGAGTAGACAAATTCAGACATCTATATGCTTTACTTTTGCAAAAATATCCCAAAAATATTTCTTCATCACTTTTTACATCAAATTTTCCTTTTCTAGATTCTTTTAAGATGTAACATTTACTACCAAATACTTTTAGGTAACTTACATTGGGTTTATAGCCATACCATAACTCATAAGGAGTTTTGAATGTGTCTTTCCTCAACTGTACTTGGTTCAAGGTATGAATTGTAGTGCTAATAGCTTCCTTCCAGTATTTCATAGCAATGTTCTTTTCAATCATTAGAGTCCTTGCACAATCCATGATAGATCTATTCCTTCTTTCAGCTATTCCATTCTGCTCAGGAGTTCTTGGGGCTGATACCTATCTTTTGATTCCTCTTTCAATGTAGAAATTATTGAATTCATGGGAGATGAATTCACCACCTCTATCTGATCTCAAGCACTTCATTCTTTTTCTTGTTTCATTTTCTACTCTTGCCAAATACCATTTGAATTTCTCAAATGCCTCTGATTTTTCTCTTAAATACATAACAGTCATCATTCTAGAGTAATCATCAACAAAGAGAATAAAGAATTTTTCTCCAGTATAGCTTTCAACTCCAATAGGTCCACATAAATCAGTATGCACAATATCCAAAATATCTTCAGACTGATAGTGTTTACTTTTAAAGCTAGTCTTTCCCATTTTACCAATCTGACAGTTCTTGCATAGACCAACTTTAGGTTTCTTCAAAGTAGGAATACCTCTTACTTTCTTGAATTTGCTTATTTTCACCATATTATCAAAATTTACATTACATAACCTTTTGTGCCATAACCAATTTTCTTCAATTTGAGCAATAAAACATGAGCATTCACCAAGATCAAGATAAAATAGGTTACCTTTGGTTTGTTTGCCTGAACCAATCAATTTTCCTTTGTCATCCAGCAGTCTTGCTTTGCCATCCATGAATTCAACCTTGAATCCAATGTTGATTAGCTGTGCTACACTTAAAATATTATGCTTTAGTCCTTCAACCCAATATGCATTATCACATACAAGTTCTTTGGTTAATGAAATTCATCCTCTTCCTTTTATACAACAAGGTTCATTGTTTCCAAACCTTA
Organism: Chamaecyparis obtusa; assembly: GCA_027943335.1. Lineage (NCBI taxonomy): Eukaryota > Viridiplantae > Streptophyta > Pinopsida > Cupressales > Cupressaceae > Chamaecyparis > Chamaecyparis obtusa. The sequence continues at coordinate 2,277,846 of BSBK01000537.1, forward strand.
CATTACCACCATCATAGTCTTCAAGGTGTTCAAACTTTATTCTATCACTAGTCATATGATGTGAGCATCCACTATCTATAATCCATGTATCATTTTTTCTTATATGGGAGATAAGTGCCATCTCATCTTCATCATCATCTGATTCATCTTTTATAGCAATGAAGACAATTTCTTCTTCACTATCATCAGAATCCTTAGCCAAAAAATATGTTTTCTTACCTTTATCCTTGAATGACTTGAAATTCTTCTTGCCATTGTACTTGTGACCTTTCTTCTCATCCTTGCTTTGCTTATTTGGGCACCTAGCTACAATATGACCAATTTCTTCACATGAGAAATAGATTAAAGGATTTTTACCTTTGTATTTACCTCTACCTCTAGTATATTTCTTTGCAAGTAATGCTTCAATAACTTCAAGATCACTATCTGAACTTTCCTCTGATTCTTCTTCACTTTCTAACTAGATTTTTTTTCCCTTCTTAAGTGAAAGTTTGGCCTCAAATGTTGATTCAATATTTTTAGAAGTTGGAACATAGTTGTCATAGTTATCCAATTCAAAAGCTATCAATCTTCCAACTAAGGCATCCAAAGTTATATTGTGATTTTGTTCACATCTTCTTTCTTGAATAGTAGATACTCTTATTGCATAGATAGGAAGCAATGTTCTAAGAAACTTACTTATAACAGTTTCATCATCAATTTTTCCTCCAGAAGCTTTGATTGCACTAACACTCACCTTGATTCTTTCAACATATTTTGCAATGTTTTCATCTTCTTTCATCTTCATCTGATCAAACTGTCCTCTTAGGATTTTTGCTTTGGCTCTCTTCACATTGTCATCACCACCATAAATTTTCTTCAACTTGTTCGACATTTCATAAGTAGTTGTGCAGTCTTTGATCTCATCAAATTCTTCATAGCTAAGAGCTGATGCAATGTCTATCATCATGGTGTTATGGTTCTTTTTCTCTAAAATGTGTTCAATAGTTAATGTGCCAATAGGAACTATATATTCTTGATCAATATATTTGCATCCTGAGTCACCAATGGAAGCCAGATGAAGTCTCATGAGACCTTGCCATGTTGAAAAGTTATCTTTGTTAAGCCTTGGAATTTATCTCTTGTAAGACATCTTTATCTTTAGCTTAGGTCCTTGAAACCCTTTCTTCAAGCACCAAAATCTTTGATACCAATTGTTGGAAATATAGATGTAGTAACTAAGAGGGGGGGTGAATCAGTTAACCATAAATTTTCTTTCCATAGATCCCTTAGATGTCTTATTAAATCATTTGCTGCTGTTATTCGGCAAACATATAGAGAAATGTTGAAACTCAGTTATTACAGTGAGTATTAATTATAATTATTCTTAAGCATTCATTAGTGATTAACATAAATGAATAAAGAAAATAACATGAACACAAGAGACACCAGATTTAACGTGGAAACCCAATATGGGAAAAACCACCAATGTAACTAGTTACTATTTTTCACTCTTCTAAAGTGATACTCTGTTAGGAGCCAACCCAGTAAAAGGTTACAAAACACACTGTTAGGTGTGACCTTGTTAGAGGATTTAATCACCCTGTTAGGAGTGGCCTTGTAAGAGGTCTTGAAACAATTCAATAGAACTGTCACCTTGTTAGAGGATTTACAAAATGGCTATTAAACCAACTCGGTTAGGAGATTTTGAAATCACTGCTACAATGGTAAGAAAGTAACAATGAAATGACCTGAATAATGATGCAACTAAATTACTGAATACAGATCTCTATTCTGCTTCACTAGATCCTTCCTGATCAAAATATATCTCTGCTGCTCCTCAAGGATATCTAATCATCCTTCAAAATTTGCTCACACTTTCCTTCTTTTTCACTTCCACACTTTTAATTCACAACTTGACCTTCTATATATACCATTCGGATTGTCCATTCAGATTGTCAAGTTAGCACTAATAATATTACTAATCATTACAACAGTCGGCTAGAATAAACAAACTTTATTTCTCAAATTAACAAAATCCTTTACTGGGCTGACCTTGCTCGGTAAACACTAATATGAAAAGATTTCCTTTGGTGATCGAGAGAACTCAGTAAGCGCTGTGAATTCTACAACATCCTTTGGAGATTGAGTGAACTCAGTAAACACTAACTTTCCTTCATTAACTATGGAAGCTCGGTTAACACTATTTTCTGCCATACTTTTCTTTGACACCCGAGATATCTCAGTAGACACTGAAAACCGCTTGCTGACCGACTGAGCTTGGTAAATACTGGGAACTACTTTGCTAACCAATTGAGCTTGATAAATAATATGACATTTGTGTGACATCAAAGACAACACACAATTAATCCAACAGGTCAATTACCATTCAAATTATTTTCATGTAATAAGATTGGTCACTTTGCATCCAAGTGTCCTAAAAGAGTTAAGAAGTTCAAAAATAACTACAAGCCCAAGTATAAAAATGAATGTTACTATGTTGGAGATGGAGTATCAGATGAAGAATTTGTAGAGGGTGAAATTGGATTCATTTCTCTTGAAGATGAAAAGAATTCACAAGAGTTAGCACTGATTTCACAAGCTCACATCAGGACAGATTGGATCATTGACATTGGTTGCTCACACCACATGACAGGAGACAATGATAGATTTTTCCATCTAGATAGATACAAAGGAGGCATGGTTAGATTTGGAGACAACACTCCTAAACCTATCATTGGTAGAAGAGCCATCACCCTAGATGGAAAGAACAAAACTATTGATGTTCTATATGTTGATGGTTTGTAGCATAACCTACTAAGTGTTGGATAGTTTCTTGACAAACATTACCAGTTGGAGTTCAAAGATAACAAATACATCATTAATAACAAAGAAGGAGAAATTATCGCATCAGATTCAAAGACTAAAGGTAATTTTTTTTAGCTTAATCTTGAAGCAATTTGTTTTGCAGCTAAAATACATGACATTTGGTTATGGCATAAAAGACTATGTCATATCAATTTTGATAACATAGTAAAGATAAGTAATGTAAAGGTAGTAAGAGATCTTCCTAGCATTGTAAAACTAGTTGATGCATATGTAGGAAATGTTTGATGGGAAAGCATGTAAGGAATTCATTTAGAAGCAAGCATAATTCGATAGAGAACAAGTTGGATCTGATACATACAGACCTATGTGGACCAACTCAAACAAGATCATACTATGGTGAAAGGTATTTTATTTTGTTTGTTGATGATTATTCTAGAATGATGTGGGTTGCATTCTTAAAGGACAAATCAGAATCATTTGACAAGTTCAAAATATTTAAAGCTAAGGTTGAAAATTAGTCTAGATTGAAGATTAAATGTCTGAGATTAGATAGAGGAGGAGAATTCACCTCTGATAGCTTTTATGAGTAATACAAAGAACATGGGATAAAGAGATAGCTAAGTGCCCCTAGAAATCCTCAGTAGAATGGAATTATAGAGAGAAGGAATAGGATCATTCTTGACATAGTGTGCACCATCATGATTGAAGGAAAGGTCACACACACCTATTGGAGAGATGCGGTCAATACTGCAGTCTATACTATCAATAGAATTATGGTTTGGGAATGGACCTAAAGTAAAATACTTCAAAATCTTTGGAAGAAAGTACTGCATCAAGAGAGATGAAGAAATTGGCAAGTTTGATGCAAGAAGTGATGAAGGTATTTTTCTTGGTTACTCTACTAAAATCAAAGCTTATAGATGTTTTAATCTAAGATTGAAGAATATCATTGAAAGTGCTCATGTTAAGATTGATGAGAAGTTTATGATTCAAGAGAGATACCATGATTATGCACCTATGATTGAAGAAGAACCTAGACCTACTAGTAGTGAAGAAGTTGTTGAAGAAATGTTTGACAACATTTATGTGTTATTCAATGACCCTAAAACAAGTGAAGAAGAATCTCATAAGTCTGATGAGAAAGTCACTCCTAATGTTCCTAAATTCACATCTAGATATCATTCAAAGAAAGACATCATTAGAGATCGAAGCAGTAAAGTCATGACAAGATCAAAAGAAAAAGGTTCCATAATAAATGAAGAGGTATGTTTACTATCATAGATTGAACCCTTAAGTGTTGAAGATGCATGTAATGACTTAGATTGACATGAAGAAATAAAAGAAGAGCTAGATCAGATAATTAATAATGATACATGGGAATTGGTCCCTAGGCCTAGTGATAAGAATGTGATTGGAACCAAGTGGATATTTAGAAATAAGATGAATGAAGATGGAACAGTAGTAAGAAACAAAGCTAGATTAGTATGTAAAGGGTATGTGCAAAGAGAAGGAATTGATTATTTAGATACATTTTCCCCTGTAAGCAGATTGGAAGCCATAAAGTTGTTTCTAGCTTATGCTACATTCAAGAACTTCAAGGTATACTAGATGGATGTGAAGTCAGCATTCCTGAATGGAGAGTTGAAAGAAGAAGTATACATTGAGCAGCCAGAAGGATTTAATTTATCAGACAAACCTGACATGATATGCAGATTGAAGAAATCTCTCTATGGACTTAAGCAAGCCCCTAGAGCTTGGTATGAAAGTCTTGATGGCTACTTGACCAAGATTGGATTCAAGAAAGGAGTGGTAGATTGTAACTTATTCATAAGAGAGACATCTGATGGACTATTGTTAGTTGCTATATTTGTTGATGACATTATATTTGGTGGTAATAATAAGCTTAGTGCAGAATTTGCTAAAAAGATGCAAAGTGAATTTGAAATGAGAATGATTGGTCATATCAAGTACTTTTTGGGATTGAATGTGTAGCAGATAGACAAATGTATATTCATAAATCAAACCAAGTATGTGAAAGAGATCTTAAAGACATTCAAGATGGATGATTGCAAGCCAGTAAGTACCCCTATGATAACAGGATGCAAGCTTTCAAAAGAAGATGATTCACTAGAAGTAGACATAACCTTGTATAAATCTATCATTGGTAAACTTGTATATCTTACTCAAACTAGACCAGACATTTCCAATGTAGTTGGTATTGTTGGAAGATTTGTAGCAGAACCTAAGAAAAGTCATCTCATGGCAGTAAAAAGAATATTCAGATACTTGAATAGAACCTTAGACTATAGTTTATGGTATCCTAATTTAGAGAATGTAAAGATTCATGTATATACAGATGCAGATTGGGTAGGATGCATGGATGATAGAAAGAGTACCTCTAGAGGATCTGTATTCCTTGGAGATAGACTTGTTACTTGGACAAGTAAAAATCAAAATTGTATCTCTGAGTCAATAGCAGAAGCAGAGTATGTTGCAGTAGCAATAAATTATTCTACAATTATGTGGATCAAGAAGATGATAAAAGATTTTTGTATTCAGATTGACTACCCTATTGTTATTTATTATGATAATACTAGCACTATCAATATGTCAAAGAACCCTATAATGCATGAAAAGAAAAAAAATATTGAGATAAAATATCACTTCCTAAGAGAGAAAGTAGCAGAGAAAGAAGTAATGGTGGACTATGTGAGTAAAAAAGATCAGCTAGCAGACATATTCACAAATCCTTTACCTAAAGATACTTTTGAGTATCTTAGGGAGAAGATGGGAGTAATCCCCTTCCCTGAAACTGATTAGAGATAGCAGGAGTGCATCAGTCCTTAGTGACTAATGAAAGGTTGACTACTCTACCTCAGGAGTAGTACCAGTGCTTAGTGTTTTTGGCACCCTTTTCCATTGATGTCAAAGGGGGAATTGCATATAGTCATGAAAAACATAAAAAGAAGGAATATATAGTAATAAAAAAAAAGTAGAAAGGGGGAGTAAAAATACAATCATGGGAAATAGTACAGTTGAGGAAATGGAGAATATTGAAGAATATTGCAATAGTTGGAGGATAGATCCTTGGGGGAGTTTTGTTAAGGAAATAGAGAATGTTATAAAAGAATTAGACATTTGGATTGGTGGTGTTTTTCATTCCATATGTTTCCATCAATGCCAAAGGGGGATATTGTTGGAGATTTTCTAGCAAGTCAGATTGTTGACTGTATGTTTGTCATTGATGAAAACATATGGCAAGCAGCATGCATGGAAGCTTGATGGAGAGAGCTTTGAGAAAATGATGCATGGATATGTTATTAGCATGATATCATAGATGTAGAGGTTAATTATGAGTAAAGATAGTAGTACAGTTGTGTATATTAGTGAGTGTTTCTGACAAGTCTATTGGTGTTTGAAAATGCTTATGCCATCTAGGGCTGCCAATATGCCTTGAGACTGATGTTAGGAGTGGTTAGCTCCAAGTGTGAAAGCTCTACAAGACAATTAGACCAACTATAGGGACAAGACTGCCCTCTTCACTTCTGGCTCTTCAAAACCATGGTGGGTGCACCAAATCCAGTAACTTATGGCATTTTAGAACTTTAGACTAGATTAAACAAAGCAGATGATAGCAAGAGACTACTAAATGTTAACCAGACATTCATTGAATCTCAATTGCTATTGGGTATCAAATGGCCTTGTGAAGGGTATTACTACCAACAATAATACTTAAAACTTAAAATGGTCTTTGATTAATGAGGATAGGGAAGGTAGACAAGAGCCAATCAGATGTTGGACTCAACTAAATGTACTAATTCTTGATCAATGCCATTATCCATTGGGCAGACCTCACATACAAATAATGAAACATGAACTGACTATTATCAAAGACTCATAGCCATAAATATAAACATTCTAGCCCATCCACTACTGTAGACTATGATTTTGAACCTGTTACCTATCTTGAAAGGCTGAAACATTCAAACATTAGACTAATCTAACATGTTCATGAACTAAAAAATAGCATAAGACATGAAAACAAAACCAAAGCCACCTCAAGATTGTTGCTAAAAAAACAAGTGCTATAGAGCAAATGTTTGATTCGCTTCAATTAGAGGGATGTGGGTGTGCTTTCTAAGCACTTGGAGTATATTCTAATGCATACTAAGATTGATTTTAGACCAAATATAGGTGTGATATGATGCTATATGCTATGCTAAACAATGAAAGAAACTATATTAATCCATTATTGCTAAGCTATGATGTTCTTTAAGAAAGCTTGAAGATGATAAAAAGAAACTAACAATTAGTATTGTTTATGCTAAGTCTAGAGCTAAATGGACATGATAACAATGCATAAAATGAAAGGTGAATGGATATTTTGCTCTTGGAAATGAGGACTATTTATAGACTTTTGGGAGGATGAATGAGTGGCTAGGATCAAAATCCTTAAGAGAGGCCAAGATTCATTCAAAGGGGAGCACATGGATTGTGCTAGTTCAAGGCCACCTCCTTGTGACAAGTGTCACAAGGGCATTGGGTTGAAAGATGGGAGGAATGTGCACAATTTGGAAAATGTGCCTAAGGTCAAAGGGTGTAAAAAAGGGGTGAGGGGCTTCTTAAATGCATCATAAATGCATGTAAGAGGGATAAGGAGGCTTTAAATGCACTTAATGCATGTAAGAGAAGCCTCTAGAAGTTTGTTGACTTTGGGTCAAGCTTAGGAGTTGGCTAACCTTGTTTAGGGAATGTGACAAGGTTAGGGGGAGGATTAGGATTAGGATTAGGATGGGTGAAGAGGTTGGGTTGAGAAGTTTCTAGAAGAGTCTAGATTTTTCTTAGGTTTTATGGAATAAAAGTTTATTCATTCCAAAAGCTTAAGTTTGGGAAAATTTATTGAAATATTTTCAATAAATATGAAAATTAAATATTTAATCTTAATTAAATATTTTGAGTTGAGATTAGGGTTAGAAAAGGTGGGATTAGCCTTTTAATCGAAATTAAGAAGGGATTAGAAGATTTTGGAAGAGGTTAGTGGTTTTAGGAAAAAAGGCCAACTTTTGGTCAAAAAATAAATTAATTATTTTTTGGGGGATTTTTGGTCAATTTATTAATTAAAATAATTAATAAATAGGGGATTAATGTTTAAATAAGATTTAAACATTTTTGGGAGGGATTTCTTAATTAAATATTTTTAATTAAGATAAAGGGATTTAATGACATAAAAATAAATTAATTAATTAAATAATTAATTAATTAATAAATGATGATGTCATCAGGGATTTTTCAGAAAATAAAAATAATTTATTTTCTAAAGGATTTTTAGGTGTACATTTTGCCCCTCTTTGATGCGATGTCACAAGTGGCATGGCGTCAAAGACAAGAAAATAAGATGCCCAAGGCTAGAATTTAGAGGAAAAAGGGATTGTGCCCCCTCGAGAAAATAACGCAAGGAACAAACATTGTGAAATTTTCTCGAAAGGAAACAAAGAAGGAAGGACCTAGGAAGAAGGGGAGATAAATAACCAAGCTTCCAAGAGCAAAGATGAGTGAATGCAAGATGAGATGAAATGCAAAATACAGGATGCAGCTACATGAAGATGCAAGATTAATCTATATGATGTAGGATGCAGGGGAGATGGGGAAGCTCCAAGTGCAAATGTGGAGAGCACAACCTAGTTTAATATAGCAATGCTAGAGACCTGCCAAGGATACTGGGATCACGAGGCCTTGTCACCAGCGTTGCATAGGACTGACGCTAAAAAGACACGCAGGGTTGCCCCAGCATCGCACATGAAACCCAAAGGAGGCATGGTGGAAATGATGCTGAAGAAACCACAAACACACAACTGACTCACAGGTAGAAGCAAAAGATCAAAAGACCTTGCCCCAGATGATCCTCATTCGCAGCACACCATGATATAAAGGATCGTGGTGACATTGAGTAGAGAACAATGAGAAGTTGTAAAAGATTAACAAGACCCAACGGACAAAATCCAAGGTCAAAATGAAAACTCCAAAAAGACATCCTTTGCCAAGGAGAGAGATTTGATTTGATTGATGGTGGGAAGATTGGACAGACAGGAGGACCGATATATCCTCAAGGACCAGGATGGAAGATTAGGTCAGACAGAAGGAATGATATATCCTCAAGGACCCATGGGTTGGTGAGAGAATAAGTGTAGTTGTTCGCTGGCAAAAGCTGAAGTTCAAGGAATAATTAGGATGAGCAAGGATAAGTCGACAATTGATGTTGCTGAAGCACAAGGCCCGAGTGGGACTAAAAGTTTTCTGAGGCTGGGGATGGGACAAGATATTTGATCAAATGCTGCTGCAAGACGGACAAAGGTTATGCACAACAAGGAGGAACGATATGCACAAGGGATATGTACAGAAGCTCAGGATTGGGGATAGGAAGATCACACTTGGTGGGACTCTCACTAGGATGGAGACAAGAAGGATATTTACAGAAAGGATTGCGCTGTACAGGAAAGGGATAAGGATATGGTACAAGATATGGTACAAAGCTTTGGAATAGGATATGGATTGCAGATGGGTTGGAGGAAGATGGAAGATGAATGCTTGGAGGATAGGGGAGATGGAACTGTTGGGAGATCTGTTAAGAGATGGAGGAAGAGGACGGTAGCTTGAAAGGACAACTGAATAGATAAATAACTCAGTTTACTATGTTGGCGCCTATTTGCCAGGTTTTCACCAACATACTTGTCCAAGGCGCTTGAATTGCCAAGTTTTCACCGTTGGACGATTATTTTCTCTTTCTCTTTTCTTTTTTCTTTTTTTTTTCTTTTTTTTTTTTTTTCTTTTTTTTTCTTTTTTGAATGTTTTTTGGATTTTTTGATATATGCAGGATCAGGTTCAGGCATAGAACCTCTTCAGATGGATGATGTTGATAGGATCATTCAAAGGCTCACCTTCTGGTGTAGATAACTGATAGGCGCCAGAGCTGAAACATGCTGTGACAATATAGGGGCCTAGCCAAGTAGGCTCAAACTTGCCTTTCTTTTCTCTATTTGCTAGGACCTTTTGATTTTCTTTGAGAACCATGTCACCGACTTGGAATTGTCTAGGATGGACCTTTTTGTTATAACTCCTTTTGAGTCGATTCTGGTATGCCACCAAATGATCATAAGCTTGCTGTCTCTTTTTATCTAGCAGATCCAGCTGTGTGAGCCGGGCTACACGATAATCTTCATCAGTTGTATAGTTCTTCATGGAGACGCGCAAGGATGGGAGCTCAACCTCGATCGGTAGAACAGCTTCAGCACCATATACAAGGGAGTATGGGGTGGTGCCTGTGGGAGTGTGATAAGAAGTGCGGTAGGCCCAAAGGGTGGGATTGATTTGGAGGTGCCAGTCACGACCAGAATCATTGACAACCTTTTTGAGAAGTTTCAAAAGAGTTTTGTTGGTTGCCTCAGCTTGGCCATTTCCTTGAGGAAAATATGGACTGGAGAAACGGTGATGGATGTGGAGCCTGGCACACAGATCATCCACATGCTGGTTTTCAAAAGGTGTGCCATGGTCTATGAAAATGGTAGATGGTATGCCGAAGTGGCAAATGATATGGTAGAGGATGAACTTGGATATTTGGATGCCAGTAGTAAGGGTGAGCGGAATCGCTTCAACCCATTTGGTAAAGTACTCTATGGCTATTATGATATACTTGTGTCCATCTGAAGAGAGGGGGGTGATCAAGCCAATGAGGTCGAGGCCCCAACATGAAAAAGGCCACGGTGGTGCAATAGGCTGTAGATCCTGTGCTGGTGCATGTATCAAATTGGCATGCTGTTGACATGGGAGACATTTCTTGACAAATTCACACGCATCATGTTCCATTGTTGGCCAATAATATCCAACTCTAAGCAGCTGCTTTGCTAGAACCATGCCACTCGTGTGGGCACCATAAATTCCAGCATGAACTTCTTGTAAGGCTAGGATGGCCTCGTTTGAATCTAAACATCTAGATAGGAAATTGTGATACCCGCGACGATATAGGGTGTTGGCTACAAGAGTGTAGCGGGAAGCTCTGCGAATAAGGTTTTGGCATTGGTTATTGGTGAGATGGGGAGATATGATACCATTTTTTAGATATGCATGGATGTCGTGGTACCATGGGGATTGAGGACCAACCAAGACACATACCATTTCTGCATCAGCGTTCTCATAAGCTGGCGTATGTAGCTGCTCGACTAGGAATTCATACTGTGATGTGTCGCGTGGGATTTCTAACAAGGATCCAATGGTTGCCATTGCGTCCGCTGCTTTGTTCTGAAGTCTTGGGATCTGTGTGAACTGTAGATGTAGGAAATGCTCTTGCAGTTTGTCCACCAGCTCTTTGTAAGGTAGCAACTTGTCATCCTTTGTCTGATATTCATCTAGGACTTGTTTGATAATCAGCTGTGAATCTCCAAATACTTGTAATTCTATGATATTCCACTGAATGGCTGTTCTGAGACCTAAGATGAGTGCCTCATATTCTGCAATGTTGTTGGTACATGGGAATCCCAATTTGAATGATTTTGGGATGTAGTCACCTTGAGGTGTGACGAATAGGATTCCTGCCCCTGATCCATGTGATGTGTAGGAGCCATCAAAGTATAGTTTCCACATGGGCTGCTCTTCAATCATGCATAAGTGTTCATCAGGGAATTCCATGATTAGTGGATAGGCATCCACCAGTGGTGCTTCTGCTAGTTGATCGGCAATGACTTGCCCTTTGATTTCTTTGCGATCAATATACTGGATGTCAAATTCGCTGAGTAACATGACCCATTTTGCCATACGGCCTGTGAGGGTTGTCCTTGATAACAGATATTTAAGAGGGTCCACCTTTGATATGAGCTTGATTGTGTGGCTAAGCATGTAATGTCTAAGTTTTTGAGTGGCAAAGACCACTGCTAAGCATGCTTTCTCCATGGGTGAATAGTTAAGCTCATAGCCCACAAGAGTGCGACTGATGTAGTAGACAGCTCATTCTCTGTTTTCATCATCATGCTATGCTAGGAGTGCCCCTAGTGCTGTAGCTGTTGTTGAGATGTAAAGGATGAGTGGGCATCCTGGAACTGGTGGTACTAGGATTGGAGAATTGGCAAGATACTCCTTGAGCTTATCAAAGCTTCTTTGACATATGGGATCCCATTTGAAGCTTGTGTCTTTGCATAGGAGATGCGTAAAAGGTTGGCACTTGTCTGCTAACTGAGAAATGAACCGATGCACTGATTGAAGCTTTCCTTGTAGGCTTCTGAGCTGTTTGAGTGTTCTTGGTGGAGGCATCTCTGTTATTGCTTTCTTGGGGTCTATCTCTATGCCTCGTCGCAATACTATGAAACCTAGGAGCTTTCCAGATGTAACACCAAAGACACATTCTTTGGATTAAGCTTTAAGCCATAATGATTCAGACGATCAAACACACGCTCTAAGATGTTGAGGTGTTCATCCCTTGTTTTGGATTTTGCAAGGATATCATCCACATAGTCTTCAAGGATCTTGTGGATCATGTCATGGAAGATCGCTGTCATTGCTCGCTGATATGTTGCTCCTACATTCTTTAGCCCAAAGGGCATCATATTGTAGCAGAAGGTTCCCCATGGAGTTGTGAATGTTGTTTTATGTTGATCTGCTTCTGCTATATGAATCTGGTTGTAGCCGGAAAATCCATCCATGAGTGAAAGCATTTCATGGCCCGTTGTAAGGTCTACGATCATGTCTATGTTAGGTAGCGGGAAATCATCTTTAGGACATGCCTTGTTCAAGTCCCTAAAATTTGTGCATATTCTGATGTCTCCTGAAGGCTTTGTGATAGGTACCATGTTGGAGATCCAATCTGAGTAATCTATAGCTCTAATAATCTTTGCATCTAGGAGTTTTTCTAGTTCTAATTTTACCAATAGAGCTACTTTGGGATGCATTTTGCGTAGCTTTTTCTTTACTGGCTTGACATTAGGATCCACTGCTAGATGATGAACGACAAGATTAGGATCAAGCCCAGGCATGTGTGCATATGACCATGCAAAGTTCATAGTAGCTTCTTGAAGTAGCGCCGTGAAAGCCATTTCTTCACCTTCTGTTAGGTTGACTGCAATGTAGGTGATCCTTGGACATTCTTCTGTTCCCAAGTTGATTGGCTTGGTCTCTTCTATGATGATTGGAGATTGCTCTGGTCTATAATCTTGGATAGGGGGAAGAGGCAAGGCTTCATCTTCTAGCGCTTGAATTGCCAAGTTTTCACTAGAAGATATGCCCTTTATTTTTACTGTTTTGGAGTCAGAATGTGCCCCAAAAGGGTTTTCACATAAAGAATCATGATGTTCTTTTGCTTTATCATTTTTGTGACTAAAGCTTGCCTCTTCCCCAAAATATCCTTCTGGGTGAAGCTGATAGACAGAGGTTGATGTTGGATCTTGATTGCTTGCTGGACCTGATGCCCCCATGAATTCTAGGAGTGCTTGTGCGCTTTGGAACTCATCGATGTGTGCAATGCTTGGTTGGTCCCAATCTATGAGGTCGGGGTTTGTGAGGGGAAGATCTATGAGGTTAATGGAGAGTTGTTGGAGAACAGAAGTCCCCAGGAGGGTGTCGTCGGCAAAGATATCATCATAGGATCGGATGTCTTTCTCTTCGGGGATGTCTTCGATTTCCACAAGGTCATCCTGGCTATTCGAAAAGTTCACGTTGGTCATGTCAATGCCCTTAGTTGTGGTATTGGGCTCTTGTTCAAGCAGGCGAGAGGTATTAAAGCCAAGTCCTTGCTGTTCTGGATTCTGGGATGGTATGATAGGAAACAAATTTCCGTCCTCTTGTGGTCCTAGACCACCACCTTGATAGTTATAGTGTTCTGTGACATTTTTGTAGGGGATTGGGTATTTCTCTTTGAAGTACTCAAGAAGTTGTGTGTCACATGATGGGGGATCTTTGTATAACCATTTGTTAATATCTGGATCCATTTCTTTGCTGCTGATGGTACCATGGGACTCAAAAGTCATGTTTCCAATTTGCTTGAGCTTATAATATTCCTCAACAGGCTTGTTTTGACAACTTGGGCACCCTTGAGTATGTGGATCACGTGGAAGAGCCCCTACAGCAAATGCATCACTGAGGCTATATTCACCACAACCCTAGTTTTTGATCTTGATGGATGATAAGGTGGAAGAGAGGATGGTCTTTGGATCGCGATGGGATCAGGATGAGCTAGCAATAGAAGTACCAATATCGGTTCCAGGACAATGAGTAGAATGAGGGAAAGATGCTTCCATCACAAGGTAGTATGCGAAGGGGTTAGGATCAGCGTGGATGGTAACCTCAGTGCCTTGATGTGGAAACTTGATGCACTAATGGTAAGTAGATGGTATGGCCTTAATGGAATGGATCCATGGATGATCGAGGAGGATATTGAACGGTAGGTCAAGATCAACAACGTGGCAGAGAGTATCTTGCACTGCCGGGCCTAGCTGAATAGGCAAAGTTATAGTACCTTTAGAGGTACGCTCCAAGTTATCATATGCTTTGATAGTGATTTGTTCATGTTGTATGTCGGCCTCTATGAACCCGATCTTCTTGATGAATTTTAACGTGCACAAGTTGAGGGCTGAGCCATTATCCACTAGAACTCATTTGATGGAAAAATCTCTGACCATGACAGTAATGCAGAGAGGGAGAGTATGGTCGGGAGCAACATCTGGTATATCAGATTCTTTGAAGGATAAGGCACATGCTGCTGATAGGTGTCCCACAAGAGTTTCAAACTGAGTTGTGTTAATGTTCGTGGGGACATGGCCTTTTTTTAGAGCTTTGTCCAGGATCTCCTGATGGATGGGTGATGTGCGGAGCAAATCCAAGATAGATATTTGGGCTGGCATGTTCCCAAGATGCTCTATGATATTGTATTGTGCACTTGGTGCATTATGCTATGTTGCACATGCATTTGATGCTGGCCTGGTGTTAGACTGTGCTGTGGATGCCGTAGACATTTGCCTTGGAGGAGCAGCTGACCTCGGAGGAGCACCGGCAACAGTTATCCTACCACTGCGGGTAGTTGTAGCACATTGTCGATCTGGCCCTTTGACGTGGATGGTATTGATGGTGGGCTCATCTTGGATGGGCTCAACCTGAGTTATGCATCTGACATACTTGTCATAGTTGATGTAGGCCGCTGTGTGATCTTCTTGCTTGCCTTTGCCACGATTTTGAGGCTGATTGGCGTTGGCTTGATTCTTCCCGGTATCGTGTTGAGGAAACACATTTTGATATATTTGCAAACCGGCATTGGGTGAAGCTTGAGCTGGTGCATCGACCTGGATTTCTTTGCGATCAATGAGATCCTGGATGTAGTTCTTAAGCCGCATGCACTTCAATGTTGTGTGCCCCTTCACACGATGGTAATCACAGTATTCATGTTCTTTATACCAATCAGACTTTGGTGTGTTGTCATCCTTCTGTGGGATGGGTAGATATGTGATCATATTTTCCTTGGCTAGCCGATAAAAGATCTGATCCAGAGGCTCACCCAAAGGTGTGAAAGTCCTCTTTGGATTGTTCTGATTGTTGGGTTTGTTCTGCCTTGGGGCAACGTTAACTGCGTTAACAGGATTTCCCTGATGTGCTGGCTGTTGCTGTTGGTATTGCTGCTGATACTGTTGCACAGGTGGTTGATGAGCTTGAGGAGGCTGCTGATAAATAGGTGCTTGATATGCGGGAGCTGGTGGTTGCTGATAGATGGGCGCTTGTAGCGGTTGGTATGTTTGAGCTGGTGTAGGACTAGCTACAATGAATTGTACATTCTTAGTGTCAGTGGCTCCATCTGTAACAACATTCTTGTTACGATTCCAATAACGGGATTTATCATTGTTGGGTTTGTTTTTAGAATCATCCTTGAAGTGACGAATAGTGCCTTCGTCTAGGAGAGCTTTCTCGATGCCTATGCCTTTGCTCTTGATGTCTTGGTATGTCTGGAGATAGTTCATTTGCATGTGATGGGATAGCTTTGGATGCAGGTTATCAATGAAGATCTTTGTTAGATGCTTCTCTAGCGGCTGATATGATAACCTAGTTGTAAGATTTTGCCATCTTTGCAAGTATTCTGCAAGGCTTTCTCCATCTTTTTGCTTTGAGTTGCATAGGTCTAGCAAGGACAACTCATTCTCCACATTATGGGCATAGTGTGTGATGAACTTCTCAGAGAGTTCAGCAAAGGTTTTTATTGTCCCATGTGGTATTTTGTAAAACCACTCAACAGCAGTTCCTCCCAAGCTTTTGGGAAACAGGCGCAGGAGATAGTTATCACTGTAAGCTACTTCTTGGCACGCCATGTAGAACTCTTTGATATGGTTTACTAGATCTCCTTTCCCCTGATACTTGTCAAACTTGGGCATCTCAAAATGCTTGGGGAAAGGGATAGTTGCTATGGACCGATCGAAGGGATATGAGCACA
The DNA here is from genome assembly GCA_027943335.1 of Chamaecyparis obtusa. NCBI lineage: Eukaryota > Viridiplantae > Streptophyta > Pinopsida > Cupressales > Cupressaceae > Chamaecyparis > Chamaecyparis obtusa. Next base: position 2,294,104 of record BSBK01000537.1, read on the forward strand.
CCTCTTCGAACTTGTATGTTTTATTCTCTGTTCCACTTTGTAGCTCCTTTAGAGCATTTTTCATTGCTTCCCACTCAGCATTGAGTGGTGAGAGAACTGGGACTTCTGCTTGTGATGGAAGCTATGGAACTGGATATGGCGCTTGCTATGGATAAATGGGTTGGAACTAATTTTGGGGCAATGGTTGCTGGGGATATTGCTGGTGTGGCATAGGGGGATATTGTGGTAAATGATATGGAACTGCTTGATGTTGTTGGGCTACTTGTTGTTGTTGAACTGGCGGTTGTTGAAGGACTGCTTGCTGATATTGGACATTTGGAACTTGCTGTTGTAACTGATGGGTGGGAACTTGTTGTTGCTAGGGGATGATAGGGATTTGTTGTTGTTGAGGAATGATGGGTGTTTGCTGAAAGGGGACAATTGGTTGCTATGGGGGAGGCTGTTGGAATGATGCTGCTTGCGGGTATGATGGTGGTAGTTGCTGAGGTTGGCTTTGGGTTTGGCTGATATAAGCTGGGTACATGCCTACGTTACTTAGAGGTGGAACAGATGTGGGGAAGCTAGAAGCAAAGGGTGATGGGGTAAGATAGCTAGGGAAAGTTGGCTGTTGAGGTGGTGGAACTTACTGGAAGGTATTTGGGATTTGGGACGAATAGCTTGAAGCCGGCGGTGGTTGGGGTAGTTGCTGCTGTGCTGCTTGGGCGAAGGCGGTTTGTTGATTTGCAACCATAGATGTAGGGGATTGAGATGGGATCCCCCATGCCTTCATTTCTTCTTGCGTAAGGCCCCATTGAGAGCTTGTGTTAGGGTGCACTGCAGCGGATGATGGAATGGTAGGAGCAACGGGAGCTTGGGACATGAATGATGGTTGAGAGAAAGGAGCTTGTTGAGGTTGTGGTTGAGCAGATGCTTGTGAGGAGGAAAATGAAGGAAACACCCAAGAGAAAGATGAGGTTGGAATAGGAAGTGATTGCGCTAACCCCAAAGAAGAAGGTAGAGGTGCTTGGGTGAAGGGTGGCGGTGCTCCTTTGATGGTGAAAGGTGTTGCTTGACTTGTGGATGGTGGTGAAGCTTTTGGTGTAAAAGCTTGCGTGAGAGGTGGAAGCTGACTTTGGGTTAAGCATTGGTTTTGGGCTTGGGCAGCCATAGCAGAAGGGGTAGGAGATGGAGCGGATGGCGCTGTAGCTTGTGTTGCAGGACTGGCGAGGCTTCCTTGTAAGAAAAGGGGAATGGTGGAAAGCTCTTGGGGTGTTTGCATGATAGGATCGGGAAATGATTGGACAAACGGAGAATATTCTTGTGCTGGAACTTGGATAGTTTTGATGGGGATGCGTGGATAGAGAGATGGTGGGATGGAGGTACTTTCTGGTAGATAGTGGGCAAATGTGCTTTGTTGATGTTGCGGTACAAGGGCATTGGTCGCTGGTGGGCTTTCTGGAGGATTTACAAATGCTTGGTTTGCCAAGGGGGATGAAGGGATGTTTGGATCTTCACATGGGTTACTGGCTTGGATGTGGGGATTGTAGGTCATCATGGTGTTGGTGAAAAGTTTGGGATTGGATGAGGTTGTTGGTGGATAAGGATTCATGCTTCTTCTTTTCCGAGATCTGGTCTCAACAGGCATGGAGATGCAAGTGCTAAATGTATGCAAGATGTTTGGCTAAAAGATGTTGATGGATGCAAAGTTTGATGAACTTCTAAAGATGATGACTTCTAAGATGCAAATGCAAGGACAGGGATCAAGATGGCGATGATGGAAGCTGGATGGAACGGATATGGATCAAGATGGTGGAGGAAAGATAGGTTGCTGGTGGAAAGTTGGTGAAAGATTACTGAGTGGTCAACAAATGAGCTGCTATTTTTCCCAAATGGAGGATCAGAGAATGGATGGGGTCAACCTAGGATAGACTGATGATCTTCGGTCAACAAGTTTCTTATCAATACACTCCAATCTCTTGCTCGAGATGATGGCTATGCAAGGACAAGGTTTGATTTCTTTATGACAACACGTTGTGTCAAAAAGAGGATGATGGTCTCTAATCTTGGATAGGGGATGAAAAACAACTCAAAAGGTAGAACACTAAGTGTTGGTGGGACTCTGGGTTTTGGAGCAAAAGATGATGGATCTGCTGGAAAGATATGGAAAGCTGATGGGGGGATGCTGGTGGAAAAGGTATTGAAGGGTGAAGGGACAATGCTCTATCTAAAGGGATAATGCAAATGACAAGGATTGATTCTAGAATGCTGGTAGGAAGATGAATGCAACTTTTATGATGTTCTTGAGATGCAACTAGGGTTTTGATGTTGATGCAAAGGGTGAAACTAGGATGAAACTAAGATGCAAGGCTATTTGAGACAAGATTTCAAGATCTAAAGATGGAACAAGACATGAACAAGGAATTGGCTAATCTTCTGGCTCAAGGTTGACAAAGTGATGGTTAACTCGGAAACGGAAGGTGAACTGTTTGATGCGAGCGTTATGGGCAATGTTCTCAAATCTGGCTTGGGACTTCTCCTCTGCTTGGGTTGCTTGGATAGTGGATTGATAGGTCTTGAGTTTCTTCTTGGTAACTTTTCGGTCTTGATAGGTTTGGGATTTGGGCAACTTCACTTTAGGATGTTTGTTCTTGCTGGGCATCACTTGGAAAAGAGGCTTCTGATTTTGAGACAAAGGTTTCCAATGGCAAAGGTTAAAGTCAAAGCAATCCCCGCAAGGGACAAAGCAACCCTGCGGGGTACAAACAAAGACAACTGACTCTGATAAAGCTTTGAAAGTGTACGTTTCAACAAGTGTTTTCACGGAGTCTTTGACTGTCAAGCACTTCAAACAGATCTACCTAAGGAAGGTGAGTATCAAAATCACTTGCCCACAGCTTGGTATCCCCCAAAAGGGAATACAAATGGTGAGTAATCTTGAGGCGACCCGGTAAACCCCTTGGAATCGGTCCTTGCACAAGGATTTTGATACTTTCGAATGTAGATAGGGTAGCCTCTATTTTATCAGGTTTTTAATAGTTCCGTGGAGTCTCCATACCCAGTTTTGCTGATCATTCATGACTCACCTAAGAGCCTTGCCAATTATGCTAGGGGAGAGGAATGTTTACCATCCCCAGACACGTGTTTGGCACGAACGCCCGGCGATTAGGAGATGTAAGTGATTATTTTGTTCTTCACTTATTTGTATACCGGTCGGAGGGGCTACCGGTTTGAGTTCATTCTCCAAAGAGGAAGCGCTTCTCCCTGGACAGGCCTCGCTAAAAGTAGAAGAAGTGGACATGTTCGAGTCCAAGTGTTCTACGTTGCTTAAGTTAACAGGATTTTGCAAAAAGTAAAACTCCTAAATGCACATCAAGCAGTTGTTCATTTTTCCAAATTTGATTAAGTGTGTTTGAACCTTGAAATTGAAGACACAAGTGTTTAAGATTTTGACTTTTTCTTTCTCCAAAAAGTAAATAGAGCGTTTGCAAGTTTTTTGACTTGGGCATTCAAGATTGAGTGTGCGTGTTGATTAAGAACTTTTAAAAAAGCTTTGTTTTGATCTTTAAGGCATTCAAGATTGTGTTTTCTTTTCAAATGGAAAGTGACGCTTTAGGACCTAAGTTCTTCCTTTTAGCTTCATTCAAGATTTTGTTTTGACTCGTTTGAATGCAGATTTGATGTTCTTTTTATGCCCAAAAAGATATGATCATTCCTACTTTGCATGAATGCATTGTTAAAAATCCTTGATGTTGCAAGGATGCAAATGCCTTGATTAATTTTTTTTTGTTTTGTTTGTTAGAACAAATTTTGCAAATTTTAGTCCTTAATGCATTCAAGAATGATTTGGGGGTTTATTTTAAGCACTAAAATAAGGTGTGTATGATTTTGCTTCCTTATGGATTTTATTATTATTTTTGAAAAAAAATGGCCATGACCTCCTTGCTAGAAGAAGAAGAAGAAGGAGACGGAATAGAAGAAGAATATAGACAAGAAGAGGAAGAAGAATATAGACAAGAAGAAGAAGAAGGGATCAAAGTGCTCCGTCCACCTATAAGCTTGAAAAATCTGAAAATGGTCTAAAACCCATCAGAATGTTTGCAAAGAACCCGTGAAGTGGGTCCCACCGGGCGTGCCAGAATGTAGACTATGATTTTGAACCTGTTACCTGTCTTGAAAGGCTGAAACATTCAAACATTAGACTAATCTAACATGTTCATGAACTAAAAAATAGCATAAGACATGAAAATAAAACCAAAGCCACCTCAAGATTGTTGCTAAAAAAACAAGTGCTATAGAGCAAATGTTTGATTCGCTTCAATTAGAGGGATGTGGGTGTGCTCTCTAAGCACTTGGAGCATATTCTAATGCATACTAAGATTGATTTTAGACCAAATATAGGTGTGATATGATGCTATATGCTATGCTAAACAATGAAAGAAACTATATTAATCCATTATTGCTAAGCTATGATGTTCTTTAAGAAAGCTTGAAGATGATAAAAAGAAACTAACAATTAGTATTGTTTATGCTAAGTCTAGAGCTAAATGGACATGATAACAATGCATAAAATGAAAGGTGAATGGATATTTTGCTCTTAGAAATGAGGACTATTGATAGACTTTTGGGAGGATGAATGAGTGGCTAGGATCAAAATCCTTAAGAGAGGCCAAGATTCATTCAAAGGGGAGCACATGGATTGTGCTAGTTCAAGGCCACCTCCTTGTGACAAGTGTCACAAGGGCATTGGGTTGAAAGATGGGAGGAATGTGCACAATTTGGGAAATGTGCCTAAGGTCAAAGGGTGTAAGAAAGGGGTGAGGGGCTTCTTAAATGCATCATAAATGCATGTAAGAGGGATAAGGAGGCTTTAAATGCACTTAATGCATGTAAGAGAAGCCTCTAGAAGTTTGTTGACTTTGGGTCAAGCTTAGGAGTTGGCTAACCTTGTTTAGGGAATGTGACAAGGTTAGGGGGAGGATTAGGATTAGGATTAGGATGGGTGAAGAGGTTGGGTTGAGAAGTTTCTAGAAGAGTCTAGAGTTTTCTTAGGTTTTATGGAATAAAAGTTTATTCATTCCAAAAGCTTAAGTTTGGGAAAATTTATTGAAATATTTTCAATAAATATGAAAATTAAATATTTAATCTTAATTAAATATTTTGAGTTGAGATTAGGGTTAGAAAAGGTGGGATTAGCCTTTTAATCGAAATTAAGAAGGGATTAGAAGATTTTGGAAGAGGTTAGTGGTTTTAGGAAAAAAGGCCAACTTTTGGTCAAAAAATAAATTAATTATTTTTTGGGGGATTTTTGGTCAATTTATTAATTAAAATAATTAATAAATAGGGGATTAATGTTTAAATAAGATTTAAACATTTTTGGGAGGGATTTCTTAATTAAATATTTTTAATTAAGATAAAGGGATTTAATGACATAAAAATAAATTAATTAATTAAATAAATAATTAATTAATAAATGATGATGTCATCAGGGATTTTTCAGAAAATAAAAATAATTTATTTTCTAAAGGATTTTTAGGTGTCTACAACTACTTATAAGATCCTTCTGTAGACAACCAAGATTGAATCTATGTCCCCTCTAAAGTATATTTCACTTGATCCTAGATCAAGAACTAAAGACAAGAACATATGCAAAGGTAACCCTATGCAATGGATCAGAAAATCCAAGATTCACAAGAATGACACCAAGGAGAGACTTGGAAGCATGAAAAACTTATATTAAGTATAATGAGTCATGTACATGATCAAAGTAGGACAGAGATCAAACCACTTAAATAACCTGCAAAAGACTTCTAGAAATTATATTCAGCTTACATGCAATGTGATACAACCCTGCTACAAACCCTTGGAACTAACTATAATCAGAACCCTTGGAACTGATCAAAATTTAAACCCTTACTCAGTCAAAAAATCAAAAATTTATACCACTAGCCACCTTGGGAATCTCAAAGAGATTGCATGCAACAAGCTTTGGACAGCTAGGGTATAGGTTACAACCACCATACCAATTGAAAATGGTCAAAAACTTATTGCAGGGGCTGGAAATCAAGCAACCTAGAGAAAAAAAATCTCAAATAGATCTACAATTATGAAAATCTACGAGCTTAGTATAGAACACCAAGGAACTGCCATAAAAATTAGTCTAATCAACCACCTGCAAACACACCCTAATCACAAAACCACACTCCTCCAGGTACAAAACAACTTCTGCAATCAATCACCCAACTCACTGGACCAAACTACAATAATCGATGCCACCAACCAGATCAAGAAACGGCTAGAAAAACCATAAATTTTGGGTACCTCTTGTCGCGAAAACCATTTGCAAGTTTAAATTTGAATTCAAAATCCAATGGCTAATCAGAAAAATTTAAAACATGGCCATTGATCCACCTCCTTCCTGACAAATTGGGTGGTCATAATTAATTCACAATAGTTGCAGGCCCCTTTGGAAAGTCAACAACCCCGTCAGTAGTCAGCAATCAATCAAAACTGAATAACTCGGCAACACTGGCACTGTGGACCCACCCTAACTCCACAACCGTGACGTCCAAATAGTTATTTCATGATTGCATAGCTAGGAAAAGGGCTATGAAAACATGTGACAAGCCTCCACATCAGCACCATGTCACCCACCAGCCAATCAAGAACAACCTCATCATGAAAACGGATCAACTGGACCCCTTTAAACACTGCAACCCTCAGCCCCACTGACAAAAAGCCACTGTGCAAACACATGGATGAATAAAATAGTGCCAACTATGCATACATGTCAATGGACCCACCTACCTCCCTTATGAGAATCAATGGCTATCGCTATACCGCTGCATTAAAGGTTGAGCATGTTTCATTAACGGTATAACGAAAGCCACAAGATTAAACCAAACTTTAATCTACCTGAATGCTAAGAAGATCAGTCCCACTGACCACTCTACTTCATACTCCTATGGACCAATGAGAACTGAGCACATCACCAAGCAAGTGGCCCTAATTTATCTGGTGAACTGGCGACCAAAGAACTTTCGCCAGTTTGCGAAATACTTTCCACCATCACTAAAAAACTTAGCGATCACATGACCACTATTCGCTGAATCACCAAATAAACTAGGGCATCTCCAAAACATTACATGAACTAGTGAACAAGAAGAAAAATTTTCAGGCCACCATACACTTATCGGGACTACCAAACTACTCAAACCCCACAAATGGGCCTACTTAAGATGAAATCTACGGCTATCACAAAATCTCAAGGGATAAACATTGCACAACTTTTCCATGTGAACTTACGCTGACCACTAATCCTGTTCAAACTTTAACTGTGCTAGAAGCATGAAGAACTGGATCCCACTAATGAACTACCAGCTCACCATTGCAAACATGTGTCAACTAGTCACATGATCACATAGCCAAAAATTGGGCTATGCGATCATGTGATAGCCAACCAAAGGCCGCCACATGACTGCCAGTAGGACCACACCCTTTCCACCAACCAGCCCCATGAGCAAGAAGTAACTGGTCGCATGGTAGCATATCAAAAAAATCTAACATGTGATCATGCGACAACCAATCATTTTGAAACCTTTGAAGACCCAGGCCCACCATCCATCGCACTTGTGCAGTTAGGGAACACCAGCAAACATGAAACTATGAGGTCAAAAACACACAAGGTTTCTGACACCAAAAGATAAGCGCACAAAAGCTGGAAGGCACAAGGTTGAAAACAATGAGGGTTTTCACACAAACCAAAAACATCATGGATTTTCAAAAACAATGTGGGTTTTTGACACTATGGCAGATTCTAAAATTTGTTTCCTGCAGACGTTAGAACTTAAATAACTTTTTGGATTTTGTGATTCAGTACGTGTGTTTTGGACTAGAGCAAGGTGACACAATAAACTACCAGGGGCTAAGGGCACACACCATGAAACACTATGGATTTTAAATGCAAGATGAAACTGTGCAACAAGGTGGGATAACTTCAAAATTTGCAGGGAAAAGGCCATTTTCTCAAGATTTTGCATTGACAGGAAAATGGACCAACAAGGTCCCAGGAACAGTTCTGCATATGATTTACAGTACAGTTGTAGTATAGCCTTACGCATTTATATTTATGTTTTATACATATGTATGATGTTATGTTCATGAACACAAAGTCAGATATGTAGTATAGGTTGAGTTATGAAGGCTCTTGTTGACAGTCATAGTTTCCTGAGTCTACTTGGAAGCATCGACACTATTTATATGATTGCGGTAGTTGCACCTATCATCTCAGTATGCACGCTTGGATTTATGTTAAGAAGTGAGTTAAGAATGTTTGGTTAAGAGTGCATAATGTAATTTATTATGAGAAGAAAGTTGGAGTTAATTTAGTAGAGCCAACTTTTTGTAGCATTGTGTCTACACACATGGAATTGTGTAATCCTAATTTATGTTGTGTGCTTAGTAGAGCCAAATTGAGATATTATTAGAGAGTTGTATTGTTTCTCTATTATGATTTTAAGATAGTTCTAACAGGATGACTTGATTATATCATTTAGAGAAAGATATTTATAGGCAGTCATTTGTGATTGCTAAGTATGGTAGATAGTTGAAAGATAAGAGCAAAGTAGAGAGTGCGAAGTATTGTGCCATTAGCAGAAGCTCTATGTGACTTAGAAGAAAATGTATGCTACTCATTAGAACTAATCAAGATAGAAGGTCTACGTGCAGTTCATCAAGATCCAGATATAGTGTGTATCTATTAAACAGAAGGTTGCAGCCTTCACCCCTTTGAGCAGTGTGCTCTTGGATAGTGTGTCCTCACCACTAATAGGGTTAATTGTAAAATAATCCTAACAAGGTCCAGCCCTTGACTAGGTCACTATACTTATTGCATTGTAAAGATCAACTCCTAATAGGGTTGTAAGATCTTCTAACAGGGATTATAATACACTAGTGCAATTCTTAATGGGTGTCAATTCCCACCAGGGTTTGTACCTGTTTGGATTTCCTCGTAACCAAAATTGTGGTGTTGTGTTAAGTTCTCTTTCATTGTGTTTATACTTAATGTTCTTATATACTTTGTTGGTTAGAAATCCCATTTTTTGCTTTTTGCCCCAAAAGATAGGATGATCCTGAAAATTTTGTAGTCTTTATGGTTTTCTAGGCCTAAATGTCCTTAAAAATTAGAAAAGCCCTATTTTTGATCGTCATCCTTCTATTTCCCTATTACTTTATCAAATCACTTAAGTCTTGAAGTAGGCATGTGCACTTTTTTTTTTCTCTTGGTCACTGAGTCTCCTTAAGGTTTAGGAATATTCTTCTCAATTTAGCGAATGCCTGGAAGTCTTTGTCGCATGATCTCATAAGATTTTTGGAATATTCCCTATTATCAAATGACTTAGCATCTTCCCTTTTGGTCTCCAGATCTCACAATGTTTTTTCAAGATCTAGCGACTAATGTATTAAATTTATCACAAAGGAACTATAGTCGCGTGATCTCCAGATTGAGATTTCCTATGGTCGGGCAATCTTGGGATATTTTTTTTTAAAGTGATCTTTTGTTTGGTGATTATGAGTTCTCCCTTTAGTCCCCAAATCTCTGGATGGAACATTGGTCTTCTTTGGTGATTGTCTCTATGTCTCATGATCTTCTCATGGTTAGTATTTCTATTCAGCGATTGTGATTTCCTTTGGTCACGTTATCTCCCAATGTTGGTAGCTATCTCTTGTGCAGTTAGTTATTCAATGACACGGTTGTCTCCAAATCTCCAGATGCAGTGGTTAAGTGATAAAGGATTGTTAGACTTAGTATGAACCGCTGATGAATTTTTTATCGTGTGGATGGTGTTGAATCTCTAGATCTAACTCAAGGTGAAGAATTGTTTTCACAACTTAGATTTTCCTTTGTCGCGTAATCTCTAGATTGAACCCAAGGTCAAGTTAAAGTTAATGTAATGGTTAAAGCCTAGCGGTTATGGTTTATTCAATGATACAATGACTATGTGGATGGGTGATCTCAGGTTCCTGGTAGTTAAGTGGAAAACCTTCAGCGATTCAGTGATGTGGTTATCTCTGGGTTGCTGAATTAGATAGTTAGTTGTGAAAATATCTCACAACTTAGTGTAGGCTGTAGGATGAAATGAGGAATGAGATCAACAGCAGTCACATATTCTCAGATAGAAAGTTGAACAGTTAAAGGCTTTATCGATTAGGAGACTTCGGGTTTGTCACTGGGTCTCCAAGTCAAGTGATCATTGAATGTTTTAAAGAATAAATAAAGTTGTCATGATTATAGTTCGGCTATAGTCGCCAAATCTCTAGATAAAATAAATCACGGACTCCTCCTTTCAGTTGCCAAATCTCTAGATGGCTGGGTCGGGATATCTCAGAAAGAAGTTTGAAAATTTAGCAATGTTCTGTGACTACGAGAAGCCCTCTTAGTCGCCAGATCTTAGAATACTTTTCTAAGGCGCCAATGTTATAAAATGACTGTGAGACTTTTCTTCAGTCGCTAGATCTCAGAATATTTAAATTTAAATTTCTGAGCTACAGCTAGTAAATTGAAGTCCTATTCATGCCAAAGTAATGGTAGAAGTGACCTTTTGATAGCTGGAGATGTCAGAAATGGTGGCACATTCAATACTGTAGGATAAAATAGTTAGAGGCTACTCATTTGAGAATTATGAAGCATATCGAAGAAGTACAGAGTGCTAGGTTTTCAAAGATTTTTGGGCTTGTAGTGTGATCAGTGATTTTTGCAGGAGAATTTTTAGAGTTACAGTGAGAATGAGTCAGGCAACAGCAAGTGGAGCTTCTACCAGCCGGGGGTCCAAAGAGAAAGTAAAGGAGAGTTTTTCAGATGAGTTTCTCACCCTTCTACCTAGTTCATCTCAGAACAAGAAGGTTACTAATGATATCTTTGTGGATGATTTAGCTTATTGTAGAGATGCCAGAACTCCAGAGATCATACGCATGTGTCTGTTTACATATTTCTATAAAAACTATGATAGTGTTATACCAATTTCAAACCCTTGGACTTCAGGGTTAGCCAAATTGATTGTCCCAAAGGTTTTTCTAGATGTGGACACACTCCTTATGCTATCCCAAAGATATGATCCCTTATCTAAGACAATTAGAAAATAGGATGGTTCACCCTTGATAACCTTAGACTGGAACTCTTTTATGAATGCTTTCAGAATTCAGTTTCCAATGGCCACGAAGATTAACTTACAGGCTCAAGAAAAGAGATATGTCAGAGAGGCTGCTTTGGTCTCTAGGGAGATTAAGAGTCATATGCCTAAAGAAAATAGAAATTATATTGCACCTATGGCTAGGTCAATTCCATATGCTTACAAAGACTTGAATTTTAACATGAAATACATTGCATATGGGATATGCTAGGTCTTGGGAATTGATGTAGGCCCTGAGAGGATTACCTTTGATATTTTGATGTTAGTAATGGATTCACAGAGCCATATGGTGAGAAAAGGGTATGACTTTATTGGTTATGTAATAAACAAGATGCATGAGGGTTTGTTGTCTTTGAAGAACTTCACCTCTAGTTCTGCACCCATATTCATGCACTACTCCCTGTCGATGCACCTCATTGTGTATCACAATTATGGTCTTATAAATTTGAATGATCTCAAGCCACAAATGGTGTGGAATGGATAGCCTAACCTAGTATAGTTTTGGTTAGGATTTTGGAGCCCTTCTTTCCCTAGGTGAGATTTTGGTGCCTTTGAGAACTAGATTGTGTACCCCATTCTTTAGAGTTTGGGAGTTAATTGTACAAGATTATCCACCAAGGTCCTACAATTGGTGAGACCCCAACAGTTTGTTCATAATTGGACCAAGGGTCACAATTGGGGAGACATTTACTATGAGAAGGGCTATACAATGATTAGGGTTTATGGATGCCATCAGCCTCCTCATCTACTTCCATTTTATGTTCCCCCAAGAGTTGCATTTCTAAAGTTTGTCTTGCAACTCATGTTGATAGAAAAATAACACTTGGCTTCCCACAGGAAGGGGAATCTCACTCCTCGGCACTTCAGGATGCATTATATTATGATTGGAAAGGGAGCTTTTAGTAAGGTGAATGATTGGTTAGAGAAATACAATATGTTTGTAGCTCCACATAGGTATGTAGATATAGAAGGTTTCATGGCTACTGCAAGGAGATATTACATGCCTACCATAACTTTCAATAAGCAACATGAAGAGTATCTTGAGGAGGATGTGATCAGAAACATCATTGAGGATGATGAGGTAGAGAAAAGAATTTGACAATTGGATCAGTTACATAAAATTGAGAGGGAATTCCGAGGAGGTTGGAAAGAAATAGAAAAATAGAATAGGATTGCTTGGAGGTAGATCACCAAGTTTTATGTCTGATCTTCTGAGTAATGGAATTGTGAATGTAAGTGGCAAGTTGATTTTGATACAAATACACTGCAATTTCTACCATATATTGTTGTTGTCTCTTTTCTTTTATATGGTACTCTTGTATGTTTTACATGTTAGGCATCTAAAATATACCAGTTGTAAGGCAACTTGCTTGGCTGATTTATGAGTTTCTTTCAAGGAAAGAATTAAAGGTTCTCATATTTCATCTTGAAGAGTGGATATATTTGTATGGATTTTTTATGATAACAGTATTTGGTTAATAGAATAGTTTGTAAGGCAATCTATTTGGATTTGTAGTTGGTATGTAAGGCATACTGATTGTATTACTTTTAGAATTTACTTGTTGGTTTGCATTTTGATTCTGTTGCCCTTAGGATAAGACACTGGTTTGGTGTGTGTCTCTTATGGTTTTATCTTTCATAGATCTCAGAAGAGAAGTTGGAACTTTCACATCATTTACCAATACATTTTGATTTCATGTTTATTGCACCAAATAGATTGGACTGTGCCCAGGGCATTTAGTTCATATTTCCTGATTCTATGAAGAGAGAATCACATTAGGTTGCCCCTCCTTAAAAGGAAGAAGGATGAGAATCCTTAAAGCACTGATTACTACTTTACTTACAATCACACTCTATTTGGTTAGAGTTTTCATTAAGGTGGCTACAGTCATATGCAAAATGTTCTATGGATTAATGCATTAAGAAAACTAGAAGCTAATTAGTGTCCACTCATAAGCATACTGTAAAAACAATTATCATTAGAAGGTAATACTTGCTTGAGTCTATGGAGCTCAAAAATGAAGGAGGATTTTTTCCAATCCTCAGCAATTAGGTCTTTCTCTTGTTTGATTCAGTTTTAAGAAGTATAGACTCTGATACCAGTTTTGATCATACAAGAAAAATTCCTAACAAATATGTGACTCTACTAGGGATTGAACAAGTTATCAAATAGTTAAGAATCTCTAGTTATATTACACATCATCAAAGCTTTTATTATTGGACTACTTTCTCCAGACCCCAAAAGGAAGTTGGGTGGTGACTCTAAACATATCTCTGAACCAGTGTTCTGAAATTCAATCACTATTTTATAATGGCTCATAGAAGTACAAGATCTTTGAGAAAGGAACACCCAAAAGAAAATCTAGAAGGAGAACTCCCATCCCCATCAATAAAAGGTCATGTAAGGAAGGATAGAAATACTAATGACATGTCTTTTACATGGAAACAGAAAGGGAATACAAGAAGAGAAGAGCCTGTTCAGACAAATCAAGAAGAAAATGCTTTTGAATATGAGGAAGCAATTGATTTGGGTTTGAATCAATATGAGGACTACTACTCACCCTCTAAAAAGGATGGAAGAAGAGAATAGTCCTATAGGAGAGGAATCCCTGGAAATAACAGAAGATCTAGAAGCCAAAATAGGAGTAAGCAAGACTTTGTTCCTTCTTTTCCCCATGTTTCCCCCTTATAGGATCACCAAAAACCTGATGACCACCAAGAGGAGGTCCCTACCCAAGAATCCTCATCTGAAACAACCCTTCTTGATTCTGAGGAAATTTTTGAGGAAGTGTTTGAATTGGAGAGAAAAATCTAGGAGCAGATTCAAATAAGACAAAAAAGAGAAAAAGAAAAAGAGGAAAAGATTAGGCATGCTATGATTAGAGCAAAGCAATTGAAGAGGCAATTGTTAAATTTTGAGGCCTTGAATCAAGTTCCTATGATAGAACAAGCAGAAGATCAACCTATTGTCCAAAAAATTTATGATATAAGAAATCCTAGGGACAAAGGTAAGCAAAAGGCTGTAGGGGTTTCAATAAATGAACCAAATACTACCAAGAAATCCCTAGATCAAGCAGCAAGATTAGATGCTGACTTGGAAAAAGCCAAAAGGGAACAAGAAATATTGGCCAAAGAGTTAGAAAAGGTAGAGCTAGAAGCCACTGCAATTGAAATAAAAAGAAAGATTTATTTCCTTAAGCAATCTTCTGGACCCACCAATACACTTTCCACTTCTCAAGCACACGGTGTAAATGTGTTGAACACTGCTAGAACTTTAGGTATGCCCAAAACTTATACTATCTCAAATGTTCAACCATCCACATCTTTGGGTGCTGGCCCATCTCAAATAGGATCCATACATGAAAGACATAAGCAATTGGTTTTTAATGGGATTCCTGGCTACCCAAATCCCATCCCTGATGAAATTAGGAAAAAGCTTCCAAAATTCACTGGAATCAATGTAGTTACTTGTGAAGAACATTTGAAAAGTTTCGCTGATGTGATAGATGACTACAACATTGACCCTAATGATGTGATCATGAAGCTTTTTTTTCAATCTCTAACCAAAGATGCTAGAGATTGGTTTAGAAATTTTCCTCATGCTAGCATATGCTCATGGGAACAGTTCAAACATTTTTTCAAAGAACAATATGGTGATAAAACCAATGAAGGTTTCATGCTTAATGAATTCAACAATATCAAGAAGAATCCAAATGAGGGTGTTGTTGAGTTCAATGTCAGATTTCAGAAGGCAATGCATAAATTGTTGCAGGTTATCAGACTAGATGACAAGATTTGTTTGGTTACTTATCTAAATGCTTTTGATTCAAAAATGGGGTATCTTTTGAGAGATAAGAACCCTAGAAATCTTGCAGAAGCTTACAAACTGGCCATTAATATAGAGAGTAGTAGAAGAATATCAAGGAAGTTGGGAAGGAGGGAGGATTATAGACCTTCAATCTCAAATAGGAAGGAGCCAAGGAAACCTAATACAAAACCAAAGGTTGATGATAGTTTGAAGAAAATTTTGAAAGCAATAAAAGATTTGAAACCTAATGAAGCAAGAAATAGTAGAGTACAAGGAAATGATAGGCCATCCTTCAACAACTCCAATAAATTACCAAGAATACAAAACTATCCCTATAACACTCAGTGGAAAGATGGGAAGCTAGTGCTCCCTGAAAGAAAAGATAGGCCAAGTGATAAGACCCCAGACCCCTTGCATAGAAATGTAGTGAACATGAATGATGAGGTTCCTTGGTGTATTTTTTTTTAGTCACCTCATGATCCTTACTACTGTGCAATAGCTCAAAGTGTTTATGCAGATGATGAGCAGGACAATAACCATGAGGAATCTTATGATGATCAAGGTTGTGGTATGACTTCTTCATACATATATGATGAAATGGATTCTAGTGAAGAAGATGAAAATCAAGATGCTGGCAGTACCCAAGTTAAAAATGAGATTTATCATCAACAAATATTTTATGATGAAGAAAATAGTCACTTGGATGTAGTCCAGTGCAACACTTTAAGAAATGATGAACTAGTAGTGTTGAGAAGACCTTTTGATGAAGAAATTGCACAAATCATAGCGGATATGGTTACCCAAGCTAAGGCTAACTACAATTTGAGAAATAGGGTGGTGGGTGATTCAAGTCAAAAATCATTGGGCATATTTATCAAAAGGTTAGGTACAGATGTAAAACAAGCTCAAGACAAAAGTAGGGTTGTTGATATTGGTAGCAAGACTAGGATTAAGAAGAATGTAACATTTTCTCCTCCTAATGTGACTTATAAGGTAAAGAAAAAACCTCTTAGGAGACTGTTGTCTCTGCCCAAAAGGAAGGCAGAATCATGAACAAGGATCAACAAGGCCTTATGGAGCATGAAAACAATAAGGAAGCTACTGTCATTAAGCAAGATGCAATTGATCCCAAGTATGTCCCAGTTGACATGGGAAAACTATTGTCACAAATTACTATTAAATTACCCTTATTGGAGATGATGAGAATAGAAGAGCATAAAGAGAAAGCCTTGAGTTGGGTACAAGGAGTTCTTCCTTCTGATACCCAAAACTCACTAAGAGTGGTAAAGTGACTATTGTAGCAGATGATTCAACTAAAAATCAATGTGGAGAGATCATCTTTGAGATCCCTCAAATGTATTTGGATACTAAAGTTATAAATATTGTGATAGGGACTATTGATCCTTTCTTTTTGTCCCTAATAGTAAATGGAAAGTTGTTAAAAAACTGTATGATTGATTCAAGAGCCTCTAATACTATTATGCCTACGGAAATAATGAAATCTTTGGGTTTGAAAGTAGATACACCTCATGGATTATGTCAAGCTATGGATTCAAGAGAGGTCCCTATTATTGGTACAATAAGGGGTTTCCCTTATAGGTTAGTAGCCTTTCCTGATAAGTTGTAGACAATGAGTGTCCTAGTAGTTGATATCCCACCTCACTATGGGATGTTACTGTCTAGAAAATGGAGTGCTTCAATGGGAGGTAGTATCTAGTGTGATTTGTCCTTTGAAAATTTCAATATTGATGGTGAAAATGTGAAAGTATCCAGAGAAAGCAGAACCCCACACATGATAGAGCTGAATAATATGGATGAGTTGAATTGTTATGTGGATGTTGACATGGAAAATTTTAGAGTGGAAAATTTCATTTCACAAAGGGAAGATTCAGATCCATTGACCCAAGAACTGAAGGAATAGTAAGACAGATTGTGGCAAATGTATTTTTATGGAGCATGCTCAAAGGAAGGCTCAGGAGCTAGAGTTCTATTCATATCTCCATCAGGTACCATCTTTAAGTATTCATTCTCATTGACTTTTCAATGTACAAATAATACTGCTGAATATGAAGCACTGTCATTGGGATTGAATATTGCTATCAAGCATGGGATAAAATGTTTAAAATTTTTTGATGATTCTAAGCTTGTGGTGGCACAAGTTTGATCTAAATATGTTGTTAAAAATGATAGGTTAAAATTGTATAAACATGTAATCTGGGATTAGATTGAGATGTTTGATACTTTTAATATTTGTTGGGTAGAAAGATCCAAGAACATAATGGCTGATTTTTTGGCCAATGTTTCTTTAAAGAGAGATGATTCAAATTTGTTTGGAGTGTTAATCGTTGAAATAAAAAGTAGGGCAGTTGTGTCAAACAACATTTACAATTGGCAAGTTTTTGAGGATGATCATGACATTTTAAAATTTATTTAATGCCTTGACATATATGAAGATCAGCTTATAGACTGCAATACATTGGTTGAGGAAGTTGAGGGTAAGGACATGGTCATGGGAAATGAGGTAATCTAGTTAAATTCAAATAGTATCCCTAATGGCCTAACTGAATTAAAAGCATTATATAATAGCCAAAATGATCACATGTCAAAGACAAGTAATGCCAAGGTGGAAGATCTGGAAGAGGTAAATTTGGGATCACATAATGCACCTCAAATGGTTTATATTGTAAAAGGATTGGCTCCTCAATTGAGATATAATTTGATAAAATTGTTGAGAAGTTATAAGCATGTCTTTGCATGGTCATATGTGTGTGCTAAAATGTTGTCACACTTCTATGAATCCTTACATGCAAGAAAACTCAAGAATGAGCCCCCACAAATTGATCCATAGCTCCCTAGGCATGGAGTGCAAGGGTTTTTAAGAATGCTCTCAACTAGAGCTATTAAGCCTCTAACCTTGCTAGTAAACCATGCAATGGGAGATTCAAGGAAGACAAGGGCGAGAATGCCAATATCTCCAATGAAGCCAAATGTATGCAATGCAAAGCAAATCTATATGACAATGCAAGTTAATCTATTGCATAAAAGGAAATCTAAGCTAAGAATGAAGCTATGAAAATGCAAATACTATGCATGAAAATGAAATCTAACTATGAAGAAAGAAAGCCATGATGATGCAAGAATGAAGACAAGAAGATAGAGTGTTGATGAAGATCCAAGATGAATGCCAACAATGCTCCAAATCTTCAAACCCTAGATGTAAGAATATCTCCAAAAGCTCCAAGATGACCTAGAAAACCTATAGCATAACAATAGCATAAAAATTTATGTGTGCAAATGAGGAAGAGAGCTCTTCTTTTATAGGAGGTGAAAAATCAATGGACCATGGAGATTAAGAGGCAAAAGATTTAATCAACGGTGGAGAAAAAAAGAAGCTTGATCCTTGTGCACAAATATCCTCCAATAGGAAAATTAGAAGCATTTACTTTATGTTGAGCATTTACTTTATGTCCATGTGAGACAAAAAGTACTTTTCTTTTATTTTTTATTTTATTTTTCTTTATAAATAAGAATTAAATGCTTTATTTGTGCAACTTAGGATAAGAAGAAAAGTGGGGCTTTTTATTTAATAAAAGGGGAGGAAATATTCCTTTTAATAAATAAAGACTTAGGATAAGATGGTTAGCCCATAGAAAATAATCAAATAAATGATAGGACTAGGATTTGATCAAGAACATGCAATTGATGATTTTAGCAAAAGGGACTAATAGTCTAGATGACCATTTTTAGGTGTATACATTTTCCCCTCTTTGAATAATGTGTGATCGATTTGGGAACACATTACATCAAAGAATAGATCAGCCAAGAAGGCAAGAGATAGCCAAGAAGGCAAGTAGATAGCCAAGAAGGCAAGCAAATAGCTATCTGACTCCAAAGAATGAAGTGTAGAGAGATAGCAAATCCTGCATGGTCAGCCTGGTAGCAATAGTACTGAACACTTAGGAAAGAGATAATCAATAATATATGATGTGTCTACCCCCTGAGGATCAAAAGCAAAATCCAGGTGGAGGGAATGCAGAAGCAAGAGCAACATGATCAAATCACTAGAAATCATAATTGAAGAAAGAGAACAGAACAACCATCAAGCAGTGAAGATATGCCCCACACATGAGACACAAGGCATGAACCTATCACTCCCTCAACCTGTAAACACCACGGAGGGGGATTTGAATTTGGAATTTGAAAGTGAATGAAAGACTAGAAGTTGAGAGAGATGGGAATGAAGAGGTGAAGAATGCCCCAGTGAAGATTGAAGGATCAGGCCTCAAAAGGTTAACCAACTGCATGGAAGAAGGAAAAAGATGAGTTGGGTGATCAAGGTGAACTCAAATTTCAGTTTGGATCCCAAAATGAAAGGAAAATGATGTGATATGAAAGACAAGAAGTGAAAGACATGATCGGGAAGAAGAAAAAGGTGAGCGCAATTGATTAACAAGTCCATGAAAGATAAAGGAGAGCTCTCTCCATATGCAAGATGCAAAACTAACTAACATGAACTTAAGAATGCAAGCTACATGAAAATTGGTTTACTTGCAAGGTCACAAAGTCAATAGACATCTAATATTCATCATTGAGCATTATTGGTAGCATCGCAAGATCATACAATACACACTAGCATAACTATGTGGATCTGAATATGATCTATATCAGATAGAAATTTGGGAATCCCACCTAAGCATCAAAGACATGCAAGTCAAGATGACTAGTGCAGTGAGATTACCTAAGTTTGAGATAGAAAGATTATGCTCGCATCGAGACACAAGAAAGTCAAGATAAGTATAAGCATGCACTTGCAAAATAGTCAAGGATAATACCTTGTAGGTCCATAGTGTCAAGTAAGACCAGCATAAATGCTCATGACAGTGAGGACCAACAAAATATACCCACAAGCAGATAAAGAAATAAAACATGTTCTCATACCCTCAGTCTTCTAGCTATGCATCATCAAAAAATTCTCAAGGAGAGACCACTTAGCAAAGAAATCATCATAGACAGCACACAAAGAAATAAAGTCAAACAAATCTCAGCGAGTCAAGTGCGTGTGTGTAGGTCATAGAGTCAAACTTTGAGTATCACATCTGCCGGTGAGAAATATTGCATCATCCAAGACGGGGGGAAGGATATCTAATAAGTGTTAAGAAACACTTGACGCTAGGGTAGTGTTGAAAAACACAGTTGAGGTGGTGTTGAAAAACACCATTTAAGAGGTGCCTAAGAAACCCAGACGCACAAAGAGACCCAAGATAAGTTGAAAACAACGGATGCCCCCTAGACTAAGACAAGAGTCAATTCCAGGCTAAGAGAGGCAAAGAGAGAAGTGGAGTGAAGGAGCGCCACGCAAGACTGATAGACATAGGTGCAGAGGGTCTCAAGCAGTGCCTGTTTCCAGGTTTTCACCACGTGATAGATTTTTTTGCAATTTTTTCAGGACTTTTTATAATTTTTTGTATTTTTTCTACCAAGGAGCCTATTTCCAAGTTTTCACCAAGGCACTTTTTCAAATTTTTTGATGTTTTGAATTTTTTGATTTTTTTGGTGAGACATCAAAGCGCCTATTGCTAGGTTTTCACTAGGATGCTCATTTTTTCAGTAATTTTTATGTTTTTTAGGATTTTTTCAGCATCATATATGAATTTTTTTTGGTATTTTTTTAGGATCATAAAATATGTACAAAGGATGCCCCAAACAGAAATGGGCATCAAGAATCTGCTTCCTCTGATGTAGAGAACTGATAGGCCCCAGGCCCAAATGTTGCAACTATGATGATAGGAGGTCTCAACCAGTTCGACCAATAATAACCAGCCCTAAGCAATGTCTGAGCTAGCGAAGGATTGTTAGAATGTGATCCACATATGCCATCGTGGATTTCAGTTAGCACTTTTTTTGACTCCTCTATTTCTAGACACTTAAGGAGAGTTCCATCTAGACCCTTCCTATACAAGTCACCAGAGACAAAGGCAAAGTGTAAGGGATGGTGGAAGGAATGGCGTGGTGGATTTGCAAGAGGAATATGAGGTGGAAGATATGAAAAGATGGTAGGATTGTAAGATTTGTGAGCAGGATAGCGTAATTCATCCACCAGGAACTTGAAGCAAAATTTATGCTTTTTCATTTGCAAGATGGATGTTGAAGTAACCAAGGCATTACCAACTTTGTTCTTAGCTCTAGGAATGGGTTGAAGTGTAACAGATATGAGATCATGCTTGAAGTAGTGCATCATTTTTTTGTAGAGAATCAGCTTGTCATCTTTTATTTGATAATCAATATTTTTGAGCAGATTTTTATTTTTACTTTTCTTAGGTTCAGATACTGCCACAATGTGGTTTTCACCATCCAACCATTGCTCTTTTCTTTTGACTTGATGACTATGACGTTTGATTGCTGATTCAATCTTTTTTGTGGCTAGTTCACTGGTGGAAGAAGTAACAGGTGTTGATGCAAGATGAAATGAAGTGACTGGTTCAATAGCATTTATGCGATGGGTATCATCTATGGTAACAAGAGAGGTTGAGCCTATAGGGTAAGCTCCAAAAGTAGCTAGATCTAGACTTGTCATAGAAGAACCAGCATGGTCCACTAAGGCAATATGAGGAACAAACTCATCAGATCCCACACAAGACCCATCAACCACGTCGGGATGGTTACTACAAGAATGAACCATATCAACATCCATATCATCAGTAGATATAAATTTTTCTCCCCAAAGAAGTGAAGTAGAGGGAAGATCATCTCCCATGTGAGCCATAGTGTGTATTGGTGACTCATCTATATCTGTGTTTGAATTACTGAGCATGGGAGTATTTTGGGCATCTTCTCTATAGATCCACTCGTGAATAGCTTGTTCTTCTCTTTCAGCTTCAAGGATCACCATAGCAGAAGTGGAAGGTTTCCCATATGACCTAGGAGAAATAGGTATAGAAGTAAAGAAATCCAATTTATAATCACCCATACCAAGGCTCATCATCTTAAATGATTTCTCAGTAGTAACTAGAGACATACTAGGATCATCAGTAGGTTCATTGTGAGGAACAAATTTTTCAGTAGCAGCAAGAGCATTAATAGCAATAGTATGGTCTCCAGGAATCACAATTTTAGTGCCATTGTATGGAAATTTGATGCACTGATGATAAGTGGAAGGAATAGCCTGCATGTCATGGATCCAAGGATGACCCAAAAGAATGTTATATGTGAGTGGGATGTCCAATACTTGGAAGCTAATATCTTTCATGACAGGGCCCACTCGGACAGGCAATGTGACAAGACCTTTGGAATATCTTTCCACTTCATCATAAGCTTTTATAGTAATCTTCTTTTTAGAATCCACAGCAAATTCTAACAAACCCAACTATTGTATGACATTGAAAGAAACAATATTTAACCCTGCACCATTGTCTATCAGGACTCGGCGGACACGGGTGTGGTAGACTAGAACTTCAATGTGTAAAGCCAAATTATATGGGTGAGCAATAGATATGTCATCTTCTGTAGAAAAGGAGAGAGATAGCAGAGATGAAATGTGGTTGACCATAGCCTGAAATTGATCTAGATTAATGTCTTTGGGGACATGTGCTGTATGCAAAGCTTTCTCAAGGATTTCTCTATGCGAAGAGGATAACTGAAGCAACTCAAAAATGGATATCTGAGCTGGTGTCTTTTGCAAATGTTGGACAAGATCATAGCTAGGGGTGGCTGAAGGAGCCGCTTGTTTGGAAGGAAAATCTTTCTTGGGATCTTGCATAGTTTTAAGGACAATCTTGGCTTGCCCCCTAGTAACAGCATTCAGTGTCTCACTTTGGGAAGATGAACTATCACGTGTTTGCAAGATCAACTTTGGCTTACCATGATTGGCTTTATTATCATCTTGAGACCTCATCATTAGAATGCTCTCAACGGGCTCTACCATGTTGATCATAGGTGTATTAGAAGGATACGTGTAATTGATCTTAGCATCATGATTCTTCTTATGTGCTTGAGAGGTTTCCCCCTTATCATGCTTAGGTAGAGGATCTTTGAAAGCTGTGTGATCAAAATTTTTAGTTAAGCCATCAGTGGAGATTGTGCCATTCTCAATAAGATCTTGAATATCATCCTTAAGCCTAAATTTTTTTTCTGTTGGATGTCCCTTGTTTCTGTGATAATGGTAGTAATGATCCTCTCTCCACCAATCAGGCTTATTTATTAGATCCCATTTACCAGGTTTATCAGGAAGTGTAAGATATCCATTGTCAACCAAAGTCTTGAGGATTACATCGTAAGGTTCTACCAACTTGGTATAGACTCACTTTCGAAATGACTTCTTAGGCTTATCTACATATTGAGGTTTAGGAGCACTGTGAGCATTGGTATCTTTTTGTTGTTTTGCTACATAGATAGCATTGGAAAGATTGAAAGCAGGCTCTTTAACTTTAGGAGTGTCAACAACCCCATCATTAACAACATACTTGTTCTTATTCCAAGGTTTGTTCTTGTCTTTACCATTGCCTTTAGCATCTTTATTAATAACAATATCCCCTTTTCTTATAGCTACATCCTCAATCTGATATGCACTTTCAACCATGTCATGGAAGGAGGAGAACAGTTGCTTCCTTAGATCATAAAATAGCTCAAGCACCAGTGTGTTGACGAAAATGTCAATCTTTTCTCTTTCGGGTAGCTGACGAGGATATCAAGAATACAATGACCTCCAACATTGTAAGTAAGTTGCAAATGGCTCACCTTGATGTTGTCTTAGATTACTGAGATCTATCATGTGACAGGTTGTTGGATGTTGTAAGAGTACTGCTAGGTAAATCACTGAGCCAACTCATCAAAAGTCTTAAGAGGTGGTGTCAATTTTGCAAACCATTCTAAAGCTTGGCCTCTTAAGCTTTGAGGGAATAAGCATAGAAGATATGTGTCTTCATGAAGAAAGTCCATACTAAGAGCATAAAAATGACGCACATGGTCATGAGGGTCACCATTTCCATCATACTTGTCATATTTAGGAACCTCAATATCCTTAGGAAACGGGACCATGTATAGATCTTTATCAAAAGGAAGAGCACAAATTGATTCTACAAAAGAGACCTTTGGAGGCTCTCTTTCTAATGCCATTTGGATAAGGCGTTGATTTTTCTGACGTAATTCTTCTTGAAGAAATTTCAACTCAATTGGTACTCTTTGTTGGACAATTTGTCTGACATCATAGCCAGGAGGAAGCTTGTATCCTCTAGAAGTCATATATTGAAAGTACTAATCACCGTTACGCTCTAAAAGCTTATGCATCATTTGTTGAGAGACCACATCTTGTTCAAATCTCATAAGATCCTCACTAGAAATCTCATCATCAGCCTCTGCCTCATGTTGAGAGGCAGGAGGTCTAGGAGGTGAAGAAGGCATACCAAAAGTGGGTCTTGGAGGAGATCTTGGTGGTGTGTTGTTGCCATTGTTGCCATTGAAAAGAGATCTATGCTCATGATTACTAGTCTCAGGTTGCTCATGAAATGTCCCTCTATAAGCCATGCACCTAGCAACATCCATCCTTTGTTGATTGTGTTCTTTTTCTAAGCATGCTTGGTTATCCTTACACTCAAAGCGTTCTTGCAAGAGTTGAAATTTTTCTTGTTCCGTCAAAGTGAGTGAGACACTATCTGTGTTTTTGGGGGTCTTGAATGTAGAAAAGAGGAAACCTCCTTTGTACCATGGGGTAGCCTTAGAATCCTCAGATTGGTCAGAACTAGAACTGTTGTTTCTAATGGGCACTCATGAGTGTCTAGTTGGAGAAGGTAACTGTGTATAATTGAATGGAGGATGACTCTCCTGCTCAAATTGAGACTGAGTTGTAACCGGCATGAAAAGAGATGTTGGTTGACTAATAGAATGAGACAAAGTTTCTTAGATTTGAGATAAGCAAAGCTAATAAAGATCACTTGTCAAAGTAGAACAATAGAGAGATGGCTCATCAAAAGTGCTCAAGCACTTACAAAAATCAATTGACTAAAGCCAAGTAGCAAGCAAGAAGCTCAATAAGCAAGTAGCTAGAGAGGTAACCGTGATGTGACAAGTGATCAAGAGTAGCATTCGTTAAGCTCAAATCCAATAGTTTTAGCTCATTTGTTTCAGTCTAGAATAAGTCTAAGCATGTAGATAATAGACTAGCTTCAGGTAAGAATAGAAAAAGACACTCTACGACTAGTTAAAATGCAAGTTTAGCAGCTCCAGATTGCAACAGCAACAAGACAGCAAAAAGGTTTTGGGTGACACTGTTGCAGAGTCATACGACTCTATGACCAATGAACATAAAAATCTTAGTTTTGAAGTGTTTTAAAAGATCAAGTAAGTATATCAATAGATTTTTATCATGGATCAAGCACATAAGATAGCAATCAAGAAGTTCAAGCAAGCAGTTGTCTTCAAACAATGAGCAAGGGGCAAAGCAACCTTGCACATGAACAAGAATAGTGACTTAGTATATCTACTCCTTAAAGATTCTACTTGTGTATGTTCTTGAAAATGTTTTAGTAGGCACTTAGAACACAACAACACCTTATCAAGCTATCTACAAGGATATACATAGCTTTGCTAAAGGGAGTCCTCGATATACGTAAGGTACATGAGGCCCAAATCTATAGATGAGAAGAATCCAAAATCACACAGCCGGGGGGAGACGGTAACCCAAATCTCCTCCACTTCTCAAAGGTATAAAGTTCTTTGAGGCTTAGCCAAGAGTGATATCAAACTCAATTCTCAAGAGAGGTGTCTTTTGATTCACCACCCGCTATTTATACTCCACCGGAACACAAGAGTTAAGGTCGTCCCTTGAGGTGGTGTGTCCCCAAGCAGGCCTTCTAAAATAAAAACTAAGTAATTCACTATCAAAAATATTTAGAGCACTAAAGGTGGAACACTTAACTCTTCAAGTAAATGCAAAGTGAGTCCAAAAGTGGGACACTTAACCCTTCAAGTGAATGTGAAGCGAGTCCAAAAGTGGAACATTTAACCCTTCAAGAGAATGTGAAGCAAGTCCAAAAGTGGAACATTTAACTCTTCACACCAACTCAAAGTGAGTCCAAAAGTGGAACATTTAACTCCTCACATCAACTCAAAGTGATTCCACACTTTAGAAAACAAGTGAGTTCCAAAAAGCACAAAAGGGTTGCCTAGTGGAGCAATTAACGCTTCTTTCCTATAGACCCTGTTAGCTCTTTTTCATGTAGAATCGCCAATTTAGCTATTAAGCTTGACTCTCAAGTTCCCAATTCTGGATTCTTACAGGGAAAAGGCTAATTGATAAGGACCAAGTCCTTCTTCTACTTTGGGTTCCACAGACTCAGGTGGGTGTACCTATCTTTAGACTCACTGCTTCACAATGAAATCCTATAGTGGATTAGGGGTTCTCACAATGATTCACTAATGTCTTTTGCTGCAACTGATGCAGAGCTTAGAAAGCCAATCCATGATATTAACAAAAGAAAACAATCATTGCAAAAAAATGACAAAAGTGACAAGGGTATTCACCCTTCTTCTCTTCAAGCTTAAAACTCAGGCAGGTTAACCTATATGATTCACTTCTACAAGGAATCACCAAAAGCACTTGCACTATTCAATGCAATCGACAAACATTTATGCTCTTAAACATGAAAGGGAAAAGTGATTGGAAAAGATTTTGATTACAAGTCTGGTCAAACCAGTGCCTAATCCTGGGCATGGAGTCATGAGATGCACATCAACAGGAAACTTCAAATCTTATACAACTAAAAATCAAACAATGCACCTTGTACACCATTCTCTCTTCCCCCTATCTGGACATCAGATCCTTATGAAACATCATGTTATCAACAACAATTTTCAAGATATTACACTTTCCTTGAAAGAAACTTGAAAGTCATTGCACCATTTACCTTGTAAACATGTATACAGAGATGCCTTACAAATCAATATACAACAATTTGACAAAGACACAAAGAGACATCAGACAAATACAGGAAAGGATTTCCACTGTCTTTCATTGAATCACCTATATCTATCCATTCAAATCACAACAAACTCAAAATGAGAACTCTGAAATGAAACTCGAAACTTGCATTCATGGAACTCAAACTTGCAGAGCCCTGCTCATGCAAAAAGATTGGAACCCCTCCCATTGAAAAGAATCGAGACTAAGAAGAGAAGGGGGAAAACACCAGAAAGCATCACCAACTGACACTTGTCAAACTCTGAACTACTCACTGAATGAGTCATGAAGTCTGGAACAGCAAACCTGATCTGCTCTATCCCCTTGAAAAACCATGAGTCATCGGGCATAACAAATCAAATATCTCCAAAATATCTTCCTGGCCCCCTAAAACTTAAACTGAAAATAATGCAAGCAAATGGCCACCTATGAAAAATCTGATTCCAGAATCGGAATCCTTGCGTCGAGACCTTTCCGACGGTATATTATACTCCATATTTGGCCTAAAAATGAAGCCTCCGGCTATTAAAACAGTCTCCTAGCTCTGCAATTTTTGATATTCGAATTTTTAATATAGTCAAAACTATATTAAAATACATTTATAACTTTGATTTTTTTTAAGTTTGAATTTGCACGGGAAGGAAAAATAAAATATTATTATTATTATTATTATGGATTGCCCCTGCCCTGACCCACGTGACACGTGGCATGCTCGGATTGGCCGCATTGTCCAGCAGGTGCCACCTCTGTCCACTCTGCATCACACTGCCATGTCACTGAACTGACTACCACCTCATTGAGCTGCCACGTGTCGGCCAGGCGCATGATCGCATGGGCCAAATTCATCCCTTGCGATCATGCGACCATCGTCAGATGATCACGTATCTTGAGGTCAGATTTCCTGCGGACGCACACTTAGTCAAAAATAACTTTACCTACAAGTCGGGTCTGCCTGTCACGGAAACCAAGGCACTTACAAAGGGTGGCATGCATAGCCTCTAGAACTTCAACTTATTTCATCATGTGAGTGGACTTGCATATATTCATTACAATTTCCCCATTCCGGATGAATGTGGGATTAAATTGCTGAGAGTTTTTAAACTTTGTTTGCACTTTGTCTCAAAATAATGGGGCCCACCGCCGCACCAAATCCTCCAACCAAGGGGCCCAGCAAGAGCCTCTTGTTTCTTTGTTTACAATACATTGGAGTGCTGTTGTATATAAACACAAAAATAATCCTTCACCCAGCCAATGTGGGATAATTGGTCTTGAAGTTTTAATGGGCAATTTTGACAGTGCCGCACTTAGGTGACTTTAACTTGCGAACCAGGAAGAATTTTAAAAATCGCTCCAGTGAGAATCAAGATAACTAGGTTTGTGACAACATATCTGAAAATGAGCTCGATCCAACGGTTCAATAAAAAGTTATGCCCCCCGCAATATGACTATTTTTTCTTTTCTGCAAATCCGCGTTTTCAAAATCCATTGTATGGGCTATTTCTTATATCATTGTGTAGGATTCTCATGTGAAAAATGTGCCTCCATTGTTTGCTGTGTAAGTCCCCAATGCACCTTGGCCTTTCACAAATAGTGAGCACACTCTCCATTTTATTGTGGGCTGCTCACACAAAGCTCCTCTCACGTTGGCATCTACAACAAACCGTGTGCACCCAAATGGCATTCATGCTGGCACCATGATATATGAGTCTTCCTTACTTTGTTAATGCTGGTCTCTTCTCCATGAAAGGGTGAAATTTTCTCTAATGCCTCCCAATAGTATCAATAGAAGTAACATTCATGTTCTCCCTCCTCTGCCATTGCATCAGATGACCAAGTTTGAAAAGCTCTTATCACTCCTGCAACTATCATGGAGAATTAACTCCTGAATATTTGCCTCCAACAAAAACTCTCTAATATTCTTATACATTGAAGACTTAGAATGCTGAAACAAAGCTCATGCACCATTTTTAACTCATGTTTAAACACTTGTCAACAAACTTCGAGCATTTGTGTCAGGCAATAACATTAAGGAAAACTAGAAGCATTTTCAAGACATATGGATACCATCATTCCTTCCAACCATATCAAAAGAGATATCAGGATATGGGTCGACATCAAAATATGTAGATAACCTTAAATTCATTTACCCTTTCAACCTTTGCAAAGTTATCAAGTAACATCAACTGGCCTCAGAACTGGCTTTTAAAATTGACCCATTGAAACTTTCGGTAATCAGAATCTTAGGCATTGGTTCTCCCTCATACAAGGAACATGAATCCATAACCAACTCACCAAAAAGATCAAACAACCAATTATAATTAATCACCAAAGTCAGCCTGTTAGATACATTCAGATTTAAAACAGACAAAATCATAGAAATTAGGTTTGGAATTGGCTTGGGAAAATGGTCAAATGGATTGGCAGAGACTTCAAAATCCACAGACAAGTAGCCTTCTAGGTCTATAGTATGAAAAAACTTTCAATTATGTTAGAACTTGCACAGGGCACAAACTACAAGACCTCAAAGTAGGCTACTTAGAACTCTGAACAAAGCACACAAAGAATTCTAACAAATTGCAAATGGAATGGCACTGGCAAATAGGTCAAACGGGTGCATGGGGGGATAAAAATTAGCAAGATGACTCACTCCCATGCCTATAGTATGATGCCACAATTGGCATGCAATGATCAATCACAGGGAAAAAGATACAGCTCCACAAATAGGGCCTCCGAGAAAAACTTGAACAAGTGTATTATGCAAAAATAAGGAAACACCTCCAGAAGGGGATGAATAAACGGGGTCAAATCTTATCACAGGGGCCTAAAACCTGACACATAAAGAGTATGAAATGTGTACAACAAGACACTAGGCTCAGATTTTCATGACGCTCTCCAGGGTGCATGTTACAAGCTGACAAAGTACCCCTTCCCAATGACCTTCACACTTAGCAATTTTTGCATTCACGACCTCCTAGAAATGAAATGACGCCAACCCATTTGAAAATGCCATCTAAGAAATCAAAACAACTTGATAGGATGAATGCAAAGCAATGAACATATAGACCTCAAGATTTTACCCCAAATACACCCATACTAGCATCCAATACAAGGCCAAAAATGAGCACTAATCAAGAATTTTACATGGTACCTCAAAACTGCATTTTGAGTACCAACAGACCCCTCCCCTTTAATGTAGCGTTGATCTTGAAACTACGGGGTGGAAATGAGGGGCCGGAAGATTAGCGAGTCCAATAACCCAAGATAGAAATCTAAATCAATCACAAGTAATCTAAAGTTGCTTATCAATACTACTCACAAATGACAAAGGGTTGAATCAATGGAATATTTAACTTTCCAAGCAAACATAGAGTGAGTCCACAAAGTGGTGCATTTAACTCCCTATGTAAACAAAGAATGAATCCATGCCCTCAATCACTCAATGAGATAGTTGATATTGAAACCAAGAATTACTTAAGGTTTAAACACAAACATTCACTTACACAAACTTGTATGAAAGAAAATCTATGTTCATTCATTTCCCATTAAGAGCCTCAATTGAAATGTGTTCTATGAAAGCATGTAAACACTCAAGCCAGACATATGAAAGATTCAATTTTAATCCCAAGATCCAAATGTTGTAGAGTTGTAACAAAATACTTCAAGTCCAACGCAACGCGCTTAGTATATTTCACTCTTTTTTTGTTTGTTTTAAGCATTTTTCATGAAAGCAAGTCATGCAACTTCAAATGAACAAGACAAGAAAACAAGCAAACAAGATATGCAATGTATATCCAACTTATGCAAATCCTAGGGTTAGATTTGAAAATCAATTGTTAGGAGCAATGATAACCAGGAAATAATCCAAATGATAACTCATATCATGCATTGAACAATGAAAAATAAGTGCATACCCATCACAAAATTTTTATTTTTTTTGCATTTGGCCTAGTCAACAAGATCTGATTTTTACCACATGAATTCGAACTCTAAACCCAAAATTCAAAAAAGAGACCTCTATCAAAAAATAGAGAGCTTTCCAAAAATGTAAAAATTTTAGAAAAATCTCTTCATTTGTGCCTTAGAGACCCATTTTACTAAAATAGACTAGTTTTAATAAATTGACCAAATGAGCTATGATATGATTTCCAAATTAAAAACATAGTGAATGGACCCCTTGTATAATTCCAATACCTTTCCAAAAATATAAAAATTTCCAAAAAATATGCTGATTTATGCCAAAAATTGATTTTTTATGAAAAATCAAGAAAAAATCATAAAAAATAAAAATCACCTCCAAAAATTCTAAAATTTATTTTTGGAGCTTCTCTATTATGTTTCTAACTTGAAAAAAAAATTTCAGACCAAAATACCGAGCCGTTTGGGAGATATGATCAAATCTTTCAAATTTAGGGTTTTTTCATCTCCAAACAAATCTGCACAAGGGTTAGCTTCAAAAATAATAAAAAATCAGCATGTAAAAGTGGGTTGCCTCATGGTGGGCACCAAAAATGTGTGCTAAAATATTTTCACACTTCTATGAATCCTTACATGCAAGAAAACTCAAGAATGAGCCCCCACAAATCGATCCATAGCTCCCTAGGCACGGAGTGCAAGGGTTTTTAAGAATGCTCTCAGCTAGAGCTATTAAGCCTATAACCTTGCTAGTAAACCATGCAATGGGAGATTCAAGGAAGACAAGGGAAAGAATTACAATATCTCCAATGAATCCAAATGTATGCAATGGAAAGCAAATCTATATGACAATGCAAGTTAATCTATTGCATAAAAGGAAATCTAAGCTAAGAATGAAGCTATGAAAATGCAAATATTATGCATGAAAATGAAATCTAACTATGAAGCAAGAAAGCCATGATGATGCAAGATTGAAGACAAGAAGATAAAGTGTTG
Organism: Chamaecyparis obtusa; assembly: GCA_027943335.1. NCBI lineage: Eukaryota > Viridiplantae > Streptophyta > Pinopsida > Cupressales > Cupressaceae > Chamaecyparis > Chamaecyparis obtusa. The sequence goes on from BSBK01000537.1 coordinate 2,325,935, forward strand.
ATGAAGATCCAAGATGAATGCCAACAATGCTCCAAATCTTCAAACCCTAGATGCAAGAATATCTCCAAAAGCTCCAAGATGACCTAGAAAACCTATAGCATAACAATAGCATAAAAATTTATGTGTGCAAATGAGGAAGAGAGCTCTTCTTTTATAGGAGGTGAAAAATCAATGGACCATGGAGATTAAGAGGCAAAAGATTTAATCAACGGTGGAGAAAAAAAGAAGCTTGATCCTTGTGCACAAATATCCTCCAATAGGAAAATTAGAAGCATTTACTTTATGTTGAGCATTTACTTTATGTCCATGTGAGACAAAAAGTGCTTTTCTTTTATTTTTTATTTTATTTTTCTTTATAAATAAGAATTAAATATTTTATTTGTGCAACTTATGATAAGAAGAAAAGTGGGGCTTTTTATTTAATAAAAGGGGAGGAAATATTCCTTTTAATAAATAAAGACTTAGGATAAGATGGTTAGCCCATAGAAAATAATCAAATAAATGATAGGACTAGGATTTGATCAAGAACAAGCAATTGATGATTTTAGCAAAAGGGACTAATAGTCTAGATGACCATTTTTAGGTGTATACAATATGATGACTTAAAATCTTATAAAGAGGATCTGTTCCAGCATGAAATCCCATTGAAGGATGAGGTCAAACCTTTTAGGCAAAAATAGAGACCCATCAACCCATTTTTAGCTCCTAAGATGTAGCAGGAGCTAGTCAAGTTGAGTGATGTAGGAATTATCCAACCTATAAGACATTCAACTTGGGTATCTAACTTAGTCCCAGTCAGAAAGAAGAATGGGGATATCAGATTGTGTGTAGATTTTAGGAATCTGAATGTTGCATCATTAAAAGACAACTATTCACTGCCCAACATGGAGGCAATGTTGCATAAAGTCACTGGATGTGAATTATTGTCTATGATGGATGGTTTCTTTGGGTATAACTAGGTATTAGTAAAGGATTCTAAGCAATTCAAAACAACATTCACCACACCTTGGGGAACCTATGTTTATGTCAAAATGCCATTTGGTCTTAGAAATGCTGGAGTAACTTTTCAAAGAGCCATGGATGTTGCTTTTAAGGAATATATTGATCTATTAATGGTTACATACCAAGATGACCTAACCACCTATTCAAAATTTCATGTTGACCATTGCTCACACCTAGAAAAGATTTTTGTCAAAGCTTTGGAATATGGTGTGTCTCTGAATCCAAAGAAGTGCAACTTTGCAGTCAAAGAAGGAAAATTGCTAGGACACATTGTATCAAAGGAAGGAATAAGAATTGATCCAGAGAGAGTTGAGGCTATTAAGAGAGTTACAGCACCCAAAAATCTCAAGGGAGTGCAATCCTTTCTAGGAAAGATTAACTTTGTCAGAAGATTTATTGCCAATTTTGCTGAAATTGTTAAGCCTATAGTGAAGTTGCTCAAGAAGGATGTGAAGTTTCAATGGACTGCCAAAGTTCAGGGTGCATTTGATAAAATTAAAGTAGTTCAATAGGCACCTATGCTTAGGTCCCCTGATTATACTAAGCCCTTTTCACTCTTCTCTTTTGCATCATTTCACACAATTATTATTGTACTATTGCAAAAGGATAATGAAGGTTTTGACCATCCAATTGCATTCTTTAGTAAGTCCTTGCAGGTTGCTGAACTAAACTATGAGATGATGGAGAAGCAGGCATATGCACTGGTGAAAGTAGTAAAATCTTTTAGGCCTTATCTAGTTTGTGATAAGGTCATTGTGTATGTCCCTCATGTTGTAGTTAAGGATGTCCTTACTCAGTTTGAAGTTACAGGTAAGAGGTGTAAGTGGATTTCCAGGATTCAAGAATTCAATTTAGAAATCCATGTTACTAAGCTTGTGAGAGGACAAGGCCTAGCAAAATTAATGACTGAAGAGAACATGGATCTAGTCTAGGTAAACAATGAAGGAATCCTAGATATGACAATAACAAGTATTGAGTTGCAACCAGAATATGCTGATATTGTATATTTTATCAAGAATGCCAGATGCCCAGACCATATGATAGATAACCAAAGGAGATCCTTAAAATTGCAAACTTAGAAGTATACATTGATACAAGGGGACTTGTATTTGAAAAATAGAGATGGAATCTTGTTGTTTTGCCTTGATAAGTGTCAAGCAGAGAAGGTTTTGAGTGAAATGCATGCTGGTGTTTGTGGAGGCCATTATTCAACAAAGACTACTGCCCATAAGATTTTAAGGGCTGGTTATTTTTGGCCTACATTGTTTAAGGACTCTTTCTAGTTTGTTAAGAAATGTGAAGCCTGTCAGAGGTTTGCCTCTAAATTAAAATATTCAAGAGCACTATTGTTGAACCCAATAACTGTTGAGGCACCATTTGCCATGTGGGGAATAGATTTTATAGGGGAATTTTCTGAGAAATATAGTGGAGGACACAATTGGGTACTTGTTGCAACTGACTACTTCACAAAATGGATAGAGTTCATTCCCACAAAGAAGGCAACAAGTAGAATTGTTATTGATTTTTTGCTTGAAAATTTTTTGACCAGATTTGTTGTCCCCATGACATTGATCACAGATAATGCAATGTGTTTCAGATCAGATGAGTTCAAGGAGTTTTGTAATGACAATGGGATTATAACATCTTATTCATCTCCTTATCATCCTCAAGCAAATGGACAGGCTGAATCTAGTAACAAAAACAATCTGACAATTTAAAAAAAAATGCTTGAAAAAAATAAGAGGGCTTGGCATTCAAAGCTAAAGTTGGCCCTATGGGAAAACATGATTACAATGAAGAAAGCCACTAGGAGGTCTCCCTTTGAGTTTGTATATGGTTTACAGTCAAGATTGCCTATAAATAACTTGCTTCCTATTTATAAGTTTGTTCATGATGAGGAATTAGATATCTCAAGGCCAATATAGGACAAGATTATGCAATTGACTGAATTAGATGAGTCAAGAAGGGAAAGTTAAAAGTGCAACATCAAATTGCAACAAAAAATGAAGTACCTGTTTGACAAGAGGGCAACTACCAAAAAATTCAAAATAGATGACTTGGTACTTCAATGGAATGTAAGGGCAGAAGACAAGGGGAAGTATAAAAAGTTTGAATCCTTGTGGCTTGGTCCCTTTGTGATTCATTAAAATTTTGTAAAAGACTCCTACTTATTGAAGAATATGGATGATGAAGTCTTTGAATTACCAGTGCATGGGAAATTTTTTAATCCTTTCTTCAACTAAGTTCTTGATTATGCATGCATATGTAAATGTTTTGTAAATATTGTATAGGTGTGTTTCCTTTACTCTGTATGTTTCAGTTCAAGTTTTAGGTCAGTGCATTTTTTTGTTTTTTTTGTTTTTTTTGGTCTACATCCCAAAGATCTGTGATTCTTATTCAAACTTGCATTTTAACATCCTCAAATAGAGCCACTATTGGTTAGAAATCCCTTTTTTTTCTTTTTGCTCCAAAAGATAGGATGATCCTGATAATTTTGCAGTCTTTAGGGTTTGCTAGGCCTAAATGTCTTTAAAAATCAGAAAAGCCCTATTTTTTATCGTCAGCCTTCTATTTCCCTGTTACTTTATTGGATCACTTAAGTCTCGTAGTAGGCATGTGCACTTTTTTTTTCTCTCTTGGTCACTGAGTCTCCTTATGGTTTAGGAATATTCTTCTCAATTTAGCGAATGCCCTAAAGTCTTTGTTGCCCGATCTCATAAGCTTTTTGGAATATTCCCTATTATCAAATGACTTAGTGTCTTCCCTTTTGGTCTCCAGATCTCACAATGTTTTTTTGAGATCTAGCGACCACTGTATTAAATTTATCACAAAGGAACTATAGTCGCATGATCTCTAGATTGAGATTTCCTATGGTTGGGCAATCTCGAGATGATTTTTTTTTAAAGTGATCTTCTATTCAGTGATTATGAGTTCTCCCTTTAGTCACCAAATCTCTGCATGGAATAGCTATCTTCATTGGCAGTTTTCTCTAGGTCTCATGATCTTCTCATGGTTAGTCTTTCTACGATTGTGATTTCCTTTGGTTGCATTATCTCCCAATGTTGGTGGCTATCTCTTGCATAGTTAGTTATACAGTGACACGGTTGTCTCCAAATCTCTGGATGCAGCAGTTAAGTGATAAAGGATTGTTAGACTTAGTATGAACCGTTGATGAATTTTTGATTGTGTGGATGGTGCCGAATCTCCAGATCTAACTCAAGGTGAAGAATTGTTTTCACGACTTAGATTTTCCTTTGTCGCGTAATCTCCAGATTGAACCCAAGGTCAAGTTAAAGTTAATGTAATGGTTAAAGCCTAGTGATTATGGTTTATTCAACATTATAGTGACTATGTGGATGGGTGATCTTAGGTTCCTAGTAGTTAAGTGGAAAACCTCCAATGATTCAGTGATGCGATTATCTTTGGGTCGCTGAATTAGATGATTAGTTGTGAAAATCTCTCACAACTTAATGTAGGTCGTAGGATGAAATGAGGAATGAGATCAATAGCAGTCATGTATTCTTAGATAGAAAGTTGAACAATCAAAGGCTTCAGTGATTAGCAGACTTCAAGTTTGTCGCTGGATCTCCAAGTCAGGTGATCACTGAATGTTTTAAAGAATAAATAAATTTTCCATGATTATAGTTTGGCTATAGTTTCCAAATCTCTAGATAAAATAAATCAAGGACTCCTCCTTTCAGTCACCAAATCTCTAGATGGCCAGGTTAGGATATCTTAGAAAGAAGTTTGAAAAGTTAGCAATGTTTCGTGACTACAAGAAGCCCTCTTAGTCACCAGATCTTAGAATACCTTTCTAAGGTGCCAATGTTATAAAATGACTGTGAGACTTTTCTTCAATTGCCAGATCTTGGAATATTTAAATTTAAATTTCTGAGCTATGGCTAGTAAATTGAAGCCTTGTTCATGCCAAAGTAATGGCAGAAGTGACCTTTTTATAGCTGGAGATGTTAGAAATGGTGGAGCATTCAATACTATAGGATAAAATGGTTAGAGGCTGCTCATTTGAGAATTACGAAGCATATCGAAGAAGTATAGAGCACTAGGTTTTTATAGCTTTCTGGTCTTGCAGTGTGATCAATGATTTTTGTAGGAGAATTTTCAGAGTTATAGTCAGAATGAGTCAGGCAACAGCAAGAGGAGCTTCTACCAGCCGGGGGTCCAAAGAGAAAGTAAAGGAGAGTTTTTTAGATGAGTTTCTCACCCTTCTACCTGGTTCATCTCAGAACAAGAAGGTTACTAATGATATCTTTGTGGATGATTTAGCTTATTGTAGAGATGCTAGAACTCCAGAGATCATAGGCATGTGTCTATTTACATATTTATATAAAAACCATGATAGTGTTATACTGGTTTCGAACCCTTGGACTTCAAGGATAGCCAAATTGATTAACCCAGAGTTTTTTCTAGATGTGGACGCACTCCTTATGCTATCCCAAAGATATGATCCCTTATTTAAGACAATTAGAAAATAGGATGGTTCACCCTTGGTAACCTTAGACCAGAACTCTTTAATGAATGCTTTCAGAATTTAGTTTCCAATGGCCACGGAGATTAACTTACAGGCTCAAGAAAAGAAATATGTCAGAGAGGCTGCTTTGGTCTCTAGGGAGATTAAGAGTCATATGCCTAAAGAAAATAGAAATTATATTGCACCTATGGCTAGGTCAATTCCATATGCTTAAAAAGACTTGAAGTTTTACATGAAATACATTGCATATGGGATATGCCAGGTCTTGGTAATTGATGCGGGCCCTGAGAGGATTACCTCTAATATTTTGATGTTAGTAATGGATTCACAGATCCGTATGGTGAGCAAAGGGTATGACTTTATTGGTTATGTAATAAATAAGATGCATGAGGGTTTTCTATCTTTGAAGAACTTCACCTCTAGTTCTACACCCAGATTCATGCACTACTCCCTGTTGATGTACCTCATTGTGTATCACAATTATGGTCTTATAAATTTGAATGATCTCAAGCCACAAATGGTGTGGAATGGACAGCCTAACCTAGTATAGTTCTAGTTAGGAGTTTGGAGCCCTTCTTTCCCTGGGCAAGATTTTGGTGCCTTTGAGAACTGGATTGTGTACCCCATTGTCTAGAGTTTGGGATTTAATTGTACAAGATTATCCACTAAGGTCCTGCAATTGGTGAGACCCCAATAGTTTGTTCATAATTGGACCAAGGGTCACAATTGGGGAGACATTTACTATGAGAAGGGCTATACAATGATTAGGGTTTATGGATGCCCTCAACCTCCTCATCTACTTCCATTTTATGTTCCACCAAGAGTTTCATTTCTAAAGTTTGTTTGGCAACTCATGTTGACAGAAAAAGAACACTTGGCTTCCCAGAGGAAGGGGACTCACACTCCTGGACACTTTAGGGTGCACTATATTATGATTAGAAAGGGAGCTTTTAGTAAGGTGAATGATTGGTTAGAGAAATATAGGATGTTTGCAGCTCCACATAGGTATGTAGATATAGAAGGTTTCATGGTTTTTGTAAGGAGATATTACATGCCTAGCATTCCTTTCAATAAGCAACATGAAGAGTATCCTGAGGAGGATGTGATCAGAAACATCATTGAGGATGATGAGGTAGAGAAAAGAATTCAACAATTGGATCAGTTACATAAAATTGAGAGGGAATTCTGAGGAGGTTGGAAAGAAATAGAAAAATAGAACTTGATTGCTTGGATGCAGATCACCAAGTTTTGAGTCTGATCTTCTGAGTAATGGAATTGTGAATGTAAGTGGCAAGTTGGTTTTAATACAAATACACTGCAACTTCTACCATATATTGTTGTTGTCTCTTTGCTTTTATATGTGTTAGGAATGAATTTTGAAGCCTTTGGTATTCATTTTGTAGCAGTAGTTATTGCATTCATGACTATGATTGTCATTGATGTCAACACAGTGATATTCTAGAGTTTAGCAGAGAAGCAGACAAAGTTTTGTTTTGCGCACATGTTACATTGTAGATTGAGTTATGCGTAGTTGATGGTATATTCTTTGGTGTGTTATTAGCCTATGGTTAAGAGGACAAAAATAAATTCATGTATTCATGAAATTTATAAGCATTTTGGTGGAAACAGTATTCTGGCATTATTCCTGTGTAGTAGTTTTTGGTAATCGAAGGATATGGATGAAGCAAATGTTGATGGACATTGGAATCAAGTTTGATGAGCCTATTGTCATATATTGTGACAATAAAAGTTCAGTTAGTATGTCTAAGAATCTAGTTTTACATTCTAAAACAAATCATATAGAAATCAATTATCATGTTGTAAGAGATAAAGTTGCAGATAAAGAAGTTAGACTGGAATACATAAGCACAAAAAAGCAGATAGAAAATATATTTACTAAGCCTTTGCCTAAGGATACATTTGAGTATCTGAGAGGTATGCTTGGGGTTATGCCCCAACCTACTTTTGAGTAATGATGCAGTTGGTTGCATCCATCTAGTGGTTTATGGTCCTATCTATTTTCTAGATTCAATGTTGGTAATTCCTCTATGGGGGAGTATGTGTATCTGAGCTATCATTGAGGACTCTTGTGAATGTATTTTCTGAATAGTGTCTTTTGACATTGAGCTATTGTTTGACATAGTGATAGAATTTCTATCATTGATGTCAATGGGGGAGAGAATCATGAAAAACATTGAGGAAACATTGAGAAACTAGATTTGTTGAGAGATTGAATAGGATAACGAAGTAAGATTTGAAAGATGATGAGTAGCAGTGCAGTTGAGGAGCAGTGATTGGATTTTTTGAACATTGGATGTTTTTCATCTATGTTACCATCAATGCCAATGGGGGAGATTGTTAGGAATGAATGTTGAAGCCTTTGGCAGTCATTCTATAGTAGTAGTAGTTGCATTCATGACTATGATTGTCATTGATGTCAACACAGTGATATTCTGGAGTTTAGCAAAGAAGTAGGAACAGTTTTGTTTTGTGCACATGTTATATTGTAGATTGAGTTATGCATAGTTGATGGTATATTCTTTGGTGTGTTATTAGCCTATGGTTAAGAGCACAAAAATAAATTCATTTATTCATGAAAGTTATAAGCATTTTGGTGGAAACAGTATTCTGGCAGTATTCCTGTGTAGCAGTTTTTGGTAATCGAAGGATATCTCCTAACTAGGATGGAATTTGATTCTGTGTAGTTAAAGGGAAGTTTGAGACTCATTTTTGGTGACATGGTTCATAGTGCAATATTTGAGGTCACATGATTGGAAAGTTATTGTATCTGGAAGCCAACAATTTTATGTAATTTTGATGTAGCGTGTTGAAATTATTATTTTGTATTTGCATGCCAACTCATTTGTAATTATTTGAGTGTGGTATAAAGGAAGGAATTTTTTCCTTGTTAAATGAGAGGATTTTAATAGTTGTGATATGAAATTATGAAATTTGTAATGCGAATGTATGCATGAAGTGAAGAAAAGAGCTAATTCAGTGATGAAGGAAGACTTGCAAAGTACAAAGATCTGGATTTGTGATATTGTGTAGCAGAGAGTGTGGTTTTAACATAGTGTGAAGGAGGTAACATATTTCATATTATTCTATTGAATAATCCTAAGATCTATTGGACAGTGAGTTCAGAGATCTTGCCTTGAAGTTGTTTGGGTAGTGGGTCCTTCTATCTCCAATAACTCCTAACAGGGTTAGAATCTTTTAACAGGGATTCAAAATCTCCTAATAGAGATTTATATGTACTAAATGTATTTCATAAGACTCCTAATAGGGGCCATCCTCTAACAAGGAACTTTCATATTAGTACATCATTTTGTGGGCATCATTCCCACCAAGGTTTACTCTTTGATCAAGAGGTTCCCTAGTTAACATATCTTGTGTTATTGTGTCATTGTGTATGATTATCCTTCTATGGTTGGTTACTGTATTAATTATATGGTTTAAAGTTTTTGAAGTTGATATTGAAGTTAATGATGATAAATGGTTTAATTATTAGATAACTAATTCACCCCCCCCCCCTCTTAGTTATCTTGGTGGTCTTTACTTTCTAACAATTGGTATTAGAGTGGTAGGTCCTTGAAAGAGAAGTTTAACAACTTAAGGAGATCTATGGAAAATTTTAGGAAAGAAAGCCCTATGTTTGATTGAGTAAATTTTGACAGCTGGAAAGAAAAGATGAAGACACATCTCTTGTGTTTAGGACCAGGTTATTGGTCGATTACAAAGAATGAAAGGACTATAATTAAAGAAGACAATCTTGAAACAAGTTCCAAAGATGAGGTAGATCTATTTACGTGTAACATACTTGCAACAAAAGAACTTTTATCAGCACTTCCAGAGAATGAATAAAGTCAGGTAAAAGGTTTAACTAAATCTCATGATATTTGGAAAGCTTTAAATTCTACTTTTGAAGGTGATGAACATGCAAAGAAAGCTAGGTTACATAATTGGATTTGTGCATTTGAAGACATAAGAATGATGGAAGATGAATCTATTAGAAGTTATATTGGTAGGATGTCAGAAATTTTTGCAGGAATAAAGTCTTGTGGAGGTGAAAAGACAGAGAATGAAGTAATATGGAAGATTTTGAGAACATTGACACTGGTATTCAGGCAGACTACACAAATGATTGAACAAGTGATACCTTGTACACCAAATTTTTCAAGAAAAACTCTTCTTGGAAGATTGGAAGCAACAGACATGAATTTGAGATTATCAGGAGAACTACCTAGAGTGGAGGCAACATTCAGTGCTCTTAGCATTAGACCTACTTTGTCTAGAAGCACTAGTGTGAATGGAGATTATGCTAGCAGTAGCAAATCCAAATCTGATGAAGATAAGAAGATTGAAGAAGGTATTTCCTTGCTTGTGAAAAGAGAACCAGATGGTAAGAAAATTTTTAAATGTTGGACATGTCAAGAATATGGTCATTTTGCATCTAAGTGTCCTAAGAGAGTTAAGAAGTATAGCAACAATTTTAAGCCTAGAAGATCTAAAGAATGTTATTATGCAAATGATGAAGAAATTGAAGTAGGAATTGAAAGACATTTGAGTGACAGTGATAATGATAACTTTGATGACATAGGATTTGTAGAAATTAAGGAAGAAAATTCTAAATCTAATATTAAAGAAGAAAAAGCTTTAGTTTCCCAAGTTGAAAAGAAAGCTGATTGGATTATAGACAGTGGTTGTTCACATCATTTGACTGGTGATAAAGGAAAGTTCATAAAGTTTAACAATTATGATGGAGGAGTTGCTAGAGTTGGTAATAATGCACCTTGTTTGATTAAAGGTATAGGATCTATTACTCTTGATGGAAAGACTAATATTGATGATGTTTACTTTGTTGATGGATTGAAACATAATATTTTCAGTGCTGGACAGTTAGTGGATAAAGGATATCAAGTTTGGTTTACTAAGAAAACTTGTGTGATTAAGGATAAAGATGGAAATCTAATTGGAACTAGATCTAGAACCAGAAGTAATGTATTTTAGTTGAACCCTACTGAGATGACATGCTTGATGACAGTTGGTTATGGCATAGAAGGTTTTGTCATATAAAATTTAATAATATTGTGAAAGTGAGTTCTACACTTACAGTAAGAGACTTACCTAAGATTATGAAGCCTACGAACATGATTTTCAAGGAATGTGTGATGGCTAAGCAGAAAAGGAGTTCATTTCCTAGCAAGAAGTTCACATCTACAAAAAAGTTAGAGATTGTTCATACAGACTTGAGCGGTCCTACTAGGACTAGAGGATTCTATGGAGAAAGGTATTTTATGATTCTTGTTGATGATTTTACAAGAATGATGTGGATTGCATTTTTGAAAAAAAATTTGAAGCATTTGATAAGTTTAAGGTCATGAAGAATAAAGTTGAGAATGAATCAACAATGAGGATTAAATTTTTCAAATCCGATAGAGGTGGAGAATATACATCTAAAGAATTTAACACTTTTTGTAAAGTGAATGGTATTAAGAGACAGTTATCATCCCCTAGAACACCTGAACAAAATGGTATTGCATAAAGAAGGAACATATCAGTAACTAAAGCAGCTAGTGCTATGTTATTTGAAGGTGATTTGGCAAAGACATTTTGGAGAGAAGTAGTGAATACAACAGTATATACAATGAACAGAGTAAAAATTAGAGTAGACACAGACAAGACACCTTATGAATTATGGTTTGGACATGCACCCTCAGTTAAGTACTTTAGAATTTTTGGAAGCAAATGTTATATTAAGAGAGATGATGATATAGGAAAGTTTGATCCTAGAAGTGATGAAGGAATTTTTCTTGGATATTCTTTGAAAAGCAAAGCATATAGACGTTACAATAAGAGAACTAAAACTATTGTTGAAAGTGAAAATGTAAAAGTTGATGAGAAGTTTAAAATTTAGGAAAGAATGCTTGATTATGAATCTGATGAAGCAACTAACCCTCAGCCTAACATTGAAACTATTGAACAATTTTTTGAGACTAACAGTGAATTGTTGAATGAAAGTTATGCTGAAGAAAATAGAGAAGAATCTACAGTTGAAGAAAGATCAGTGACTATGACACCTAATAGGTATATATCAAGACATCATCCTGTTCAGCAAGTTATTGGAAGTTTGGATAGAGGAGTTATGACTAGAAAGAAGGTACATTTATGTTTGATTTCTCAAATTGAACCTAAATCTACTAATGAATCTTGTGAAGATGAACATTGGATTAAAGCTATGAAAGAAGAATTGGATCAAATTGAAAAGAATAAGACATGGGAATTGGTCCCTAGACCTAAAGACAAAAATGTGATTGGAACTAAATGGGTATTCAGGAACAAGATGAATGAACAAGGAGAAGTAATTAGAAACAAAGAAAGATTGGTATGTAAGGGATACTCACAACAAGAAGGAATTGACTATGAAGAGACTTTTGCCCCTGTGGCAAGACTTGAAGCAGTAAGAATATTTTTGGCTTATGCAGCATTTAAGAAATTCAAAGTGTATCAGATGGATGTGAAGTCAACATTTTTGAATGGTGACTTAAAGGAAGAAGTCTACATTGAGTAGCCTGAAGGTTTTCCTTTGACTCAAGAAGGAGACATGGTATGTAAACTAAAGAAAGAATTGTATGGACTAAAGCAAGCACCTAGAACTTGGTATGCTAGATTAGATAAGTATTTGTTAAAATTGGGATTTACAAAAGGAATAGCTGATAGTAACTTATACACAAAAGAAATTGAGAATGGATTGTTAGTTTTGGTTATTTTTGTTGATGACATTATTTTTGGAGGAGAAGATGAAGCTAGTGACAAATTTGTTGATGAAATGAAGATAGAATTTGAAATGAGTATGATTGGAGAAATGAAATACTTTTTGGGATTTAAAATAACACAAAAAAAAGATGGTATCTTTATCAGTTAGACAAAGTACTTGAATGATTTTTTGAAAAGATTTGGTATGGAGAATTGTAAACCAGTTGGAACACCTATGGTTATAGGACATAAACTATCTAGTAAAGATGAGACACCCAAAGTTGAGCAAAAGAAATATAGATCTATGATTAGTGGATTGCAGTACTTGACACACACTAGACCAGATATACAACATTCAGTTGGGATGGTAGCAAGATTTCAAGTTGAACCTAGAGAGTCACATTATGCAACAGTAGAAAGGATATTGAGATATCTTAGAGGCACAATGGACTATGGACTGTGGTATGAAAATTTTGATGATTTTACCCTATGTGCATATACTGATGCTGACTGGGGAGGCACCATTGATGACAAGAAAAGCACCAGTGGTGGAGCCTTTTTTCTTGGAGGAAGATTAGTTTCTTGGTTGAGAAAAAAGTAGAATTGTATCTCACAGAGTACTATAGAAGAAAACTATGTAGCAGCAGAAAATAATTGTAATTAGATAATATGGATGAAGCAGATGTTGATGGACATTGGAATCAAGTTTGATGAGCCTATTGTCATATATTGTGACAATACAAGTATAGTTAGTATGTCTAAGAATCCAGTTTTAAATTCTAAAACAAAGCATATAGAAATCAATTATCATGTTGTAAGAGATAAATTTGCAGATAAAGAAGTCAGACTGGAATAAATAAGCACAAAAGAGCAAATAGCAGGTATATTTACTAAGCCTTTTCCTAAGGATACATTTGAGTATCTAAGAGGTATGCTTGGGGTTATGCCCCAACCTACTTTTGAGTAATGATGCAGATGGTTGCATCCGTCTAGTGGTTTATGGCCCTATCTATTTTCTGGATTTGATGTCGGTACTTCCTCTATGGGGGAGTATGTGTATCTGAGCTGAGTCATTGAGGACTCTTGTGAATATATTTTCTGAATAGTGTCTTTTGACATTGAGCTATTGTTTGACATAGTGATATAATTTCTATCATTGATGTCAATGGGGGAGAGAATCATGAAAAACATTGAGGAAACATTGAGAAACTACATTTGTTGAGAGATTGAATAGGATAAGGAAGTAAGATTTGATTGATGATGAGTAGAAGTGTAGTTGAGCAGCAGTGATTGGATTTTTTGAACATTGGATGTTTTTCATCTATGTTGCCATCAATGCCAATAGAGGAGATTGTTAGGAATGAATACTAAAGCCTTTGGCAGTCATTCTGTAGCAGTAGTTGTTGCATTCATGACTATGATTGTCATTGATGTCAACATAGTGATATTCTGGAGTTTATTAGAGAAGCAGGCACAGTTTTGTTTTGCGCACATGTTATATTGTAGATTGAGTTATGCATAGTTGATGGTAGATTCATTAGTGTGTTATTAGCCTATGGTTAAGAGCACAAAAAGAAATTCATTTATTCATGAAAGTTATATGCATTTTGGTGGAAACAGTATTCTGGCAGTATTCCCGTGTAGCGGTTTTTGGTAATCGGAGGATATCTCCTAACCGGGATGGAATCTGATTCTACACAATTAAAGGGAAGTTTGAGACTCATTTTTGGTGATGTGGTTCATAGTGCAAACTTTGAGGTCACACGATTGGAAAGTTATTGTATCTGGAAGCTGACAGTTTTATGTAACTTTGATGTAGCGTGTTGAAATTATTATTTTGTATTTGCATGCCGACTCATTTGTAATTATTTGAGTGTAGTATAAAGGAAGGAATGTTTTCCTTGTTATATGAGAGGATTTTAATAGTTGTGATATGAAATTATGAAATTTGTAATGCGAATGTATGCATGAAGTGAAGAAAAGAGCTAATTCAGTGATGAAGGAAGACTTGCAAAGTACAGAGATCTGGATTTGTGATCTTGTGTAGTAGAGAGTTTGGTTTTGGCATAGTGTGAAGGAGGTAACATATTTCATATTATTATATTGAATAATCCTAAGATCTGTTGGACAGTGAGTTCAGAGATCTTGCCTTGAAGTTGTTTGGGCAGTGGGTCCTTCTGTCTTCCATAACTCCTAACAGGGTTAGAATCTTTTAACAGGGATTCAAAATCTCCTAATAGAGATTCATATGTATTGAATGTATTTCATAAGACTCCTAACAGGGTCCATCCTCTAACAAGGAACTTTCATATTAGTACATCATTTTGTGGGCATCATTCCCACCGAGGTTTACTCTTTGATCAAGAGGTTCCCTAGTTAACACATCTTGTGTTATTGTGTCATTGTGTATGATTATCCTTCTATGGTTGGTTACTTCATTAATTATATGGTTTAAAGTTGTTGAAGTTGATATTGAAGTTAATGATGATAAATGGTTTAATTATCAGATAACTGATTCACCCCCCCCCCCCCCCCTCTCAGTTATCTTGGTGGTCTTTACTTTCTAACAATATGGTATTCTTGTATGTTTTACATGTTAGGCATCTAAAATATACCAGTTGTAAGAAACTTGCTTGTTTGATTTATGAGTTTCTTTCAAGGAAAGAATTAAAGGTTCTCATATTTCATCTTGAAGAGTGGATATATTTGTATGGATTTTTTATGATAACAGTATTTGGTTAATAGAATAGTTTGTAAGGCAATCTATTTGAATTTGCAGTTGGTATGTAAGGCATACTAATTGTATTACTTTTAGAATTTACTTATTGGTTTGCATTTTGATTCTATTTCCCTTAGGATAAGGCACTGGTTTTGTGTTTTTCTCTTATGGTTTTATCTTTCATAGATCTCAGAAGAGAATGGAACTTTCACATCATTTACCAATACATTTTGATTTCATTTTTATTGCACCAAATAGATTGGACTGTGCCCAGGGCATTTAGTTCACATTTCCTGATTTTGTGAAGAGAGAATCACATTAGGTTGCCCCTCCTTAAAAGGAAGAAGGATGAGAATCCTTAAAGCACTGATTACTGCTTTACTTACAATCACACTCTTTCTAGTTAGAGTTTGCATTAAGGTGGCTACAGTCATATGTAGAATGTTCTATGGATTAATGCATTAAGAAAACTAGAAGCTAATCAGTGTCCAATCATAAGAATATTGTAAAAATAGTTATCATTAGAAGGTAATACCTACCTGAGTCTGTGGAGCTCAAAAATGAAGGAGGATTTTTTCCAATCCTCAGCAATTAGGTCTTTCTCTTATTTGATTCAATTTTAAGAAGTACAGACTCTGATACCAGTTTTGATCATACAAGAAAAATCCCTAACATACTTAATTGGACAAAGAATTGAATCTTGTAGATAACTAATTTAACCCCCCCCCCCCTTCTCAGTTATCTCTTGGGACTATTCCTAAAAATCTCCGTAACAAAAACAATGATCAAGGATTTTGAGGGATCTCTCAGACCTATGAGAGCAGGTGGAGATGATACCTGGTACTTGAAATCCTACATCACCAAGAAGAGATACATGTGTATAGATATATATATGTATATACATATAATAAGACATACGCAAATAGGTGACTAGGATCAATACATCATGTGGACCTCAACTATGTGAGTAACTATGACTTCATCCTGAGTCATGAATACACATCAAACATATATACATGAAAACATGAGACATCATGGACAATAATAGTTAGATTCAAATCCTTGGGTTAGCTCTATAAAACATATAAAGATAAATGATTTCTAATTTTATAAATGTCGAATGATAATCATGAGTGTATCTAAACATCTGATAGGCATATCATCATCTAGATAAGCATAACTATTAACATATAGTTCTAACCTTCATAATGCAAAATGTCCAAATGAAAGTCAAAGTATAATCATCTGAGAGGGTATTACATCCTCCCCCCCTAGAGGTAGGCTTACTCCTGGAAGCCTACAAATAGATAAGGATAAGCAACTCTAAGTCTAACAGCATCCTCCCAAGTGGCTAAGGTCTCATGGTTGGGGTCCCATTTGACCCTTGCCTTATCTATGGTGTGACCCCTGAGGGTTAGTGTCCGCTGCTGCAAATTGAATACAAGCTCTAAAGCTAGCTACTCATCTGCTACCTCTAATGCATTCCAATCCAAAACATGAGTCACATCAGGAATATATTTTCTAAGAACTCAAACATGAAATACATCATGAATATGAGCAAGGATAGATGGCAAGGCAAGATGATAAGCTATTGGTCCTATCCTCTCTATGACTTCAAAATGGCCAACAAATCAAGGTGCCAACTTGGAGCCTTTTTTCTAATGGATTGGACTCTTTCGTGGGTGAGCCCTAAGAAAAAATCTATCTCTAAGAGTGAAGTGTACATCAATCCTATGAGCATTTTCATACTTCTTTTGACTATCTTGAGCTGTCAAAATATTCTCTTTGATAATCTTAACCCGCTACTCCATATCATGTAACATCTTAGGACCTAGAAGTACCTTGTCCTCCAAATGGTCCTAACTCAAAGGAGTATGGCACATATGACCATACAGAGCTTGGAAAGGAGACATTCCTATGGAACTATGATAACCATTATTATATAAAAACTCCACCAAATATAAATACTCTTCCCAAAGGGTCTGTCTATCCATAAAATACATTCTGAGCATATCCTCAAGAACCTGATTGACTTGCTCAGTCTACCCATCTATCTCAAGATGATAGGATGAACTGAAATTGATCTAAATCCCTAATGTGTGCTGAAGTAAAGTCCAAAGGGTAGATGTGAATACTAGATCATGATCAGATATGATCTTCCTAGGTATACCATGGAGTCTCACTACGTCCTTCATAAATACTCTGGCTACCGATGCTATGGAATAGGAAGACTGCATGGGAGAGAAATGGGCTACCTTGGTAAGTCTATCAACTGTTACCATGATAGATTCATGTCTCTCTAGGGTAACTAGAAGTACCACAATAAAATCCATGTAAATAATGTCCCATTTCCATCCTAACACAAGGTGAGGTTGCAAAAGACCTGTTGGATGTTGATGCTCTGCTTTCACTCTCTGACATTCCAAACATCTTGCCACATAGTCAGCTATATCTCTCTTCATTCTCGACCAATAGTCCAACTTGTTTCCAAGTTGTCTATACTAAATTATATGAATAGATATAGTGTTTTCATTAAGGTAACAAATTCATAGATCAGTTTAGAGTCAATGTACTAAGTGTAAAGATCATAAATTAGTTAAGTGTTGAAGACTAGACAACATATAGAGCACCAGAGACTCAGAGAATCAGTGCACATGTGTAAGGATGAATTAAGGTATGCACCTTGGAAGTTAAGGTTGTTAGAATATACTTATTCTTAGTCTAAGAACACATAAGTAGATATCCAAAAATGTGAAAGTTACAGTAAGTTGAAGTTGCACAACCAGTGTGTGCCAGCAGAGAACAGAGCATACAGCTGATAGTGACTATTTTGCTTTGTGATTGTAAATTAATGTTGTAGAGGCTATGAACCCATTGTATTTAGGTTTTTGACATATTTATATGTATAATTGTAAGCATGCTTAAGCCAATTCATTTGGAGCCATTATTTTTATTTAGTTATAGGGCCGACCTAATTGTATAATTAGTATCAGCGCATAAATATAAGGTGCACCCATTGTATTTGGTATGGAAGCGCAAATAGAGTTGTGAGAAGTAGAGTAGAGTTATGCAAAGAGAGAATATGATGTATTAGAGCTTTTCATGAGGTCAAAGCATCAGCACACTAAAGAAACTGATCTGACAAGTAGTGTCACAGTAACAGTTCACCTACAGATATAGTGTGTATCTGATTCAGAAGGTTGTAGCCTTCATCATTTGAGTAATGAGCTCTAGGATAGTGAGTCCACTCCCCTAATACAGATCATTCTAAAAGAATCCTAATAGGGTCTAACCCTTAACAAGGCCTACTATACTAAAAGCACGGTAAAGATACTCCTAATAGGGTAAAGGATCTTCTAACAAGGATCACAAAACACTAGTGCAGATTATTAGTGGGTATCAAGTCCCACCAGGGTTTTTACCTATTTGGGTCTCCCCACAACCATATTGGTGTCATGTGTTGATTACATGTTTCATGTTTATGTGAATGTTTAATTCAGTACTTAAGCATTTATAATTCAATATTCAGATTAAAGTGAAAATTTAAAATACAGTGAACACTAATTCACCCCCCCCCCCCCACTTTGGTCCTTAGCAAAGAAGTTTAACCACTTGAGGAGATCATGGAAAAAGAAGATTTGGAGAAGAATCTTTAAGTATATCTTGAAGACCTAGAAAAATTAGAAAGAGAAATTGAAAAACTAAAAGACTAAGAAAAGGTTTGAAGGGACTCTCTAACAGTGATCTTGAAAAAAAGGTCAAGAAGTTGAATGAAGAAAATGCATCCTCAGTGAGTCAGCTTGAAGAACTTGATGACAAACTGATGAACAATCAAAATGTCTAGAATGAACAAGTAAAGGAGAACCTTCAACTCAATAAAGAGTTAAGGGAAGCAAATTTGGAAATCTTGGATCTAAAGAATTGCAAAGCAAGATTGGAGTCTGAATTGAAAGATGCAAAGAACCACATTAACAAATTGCACACCAATTTTGATTTGATAGAATCTTAGTTGTATGCAAGAAGAGTCAAAGGAGACACTAGCTAAATTGGATATAATGAAGCACCAAATCAAATTGATAAGATACGAGCAAGAAAGGAGACACAAAAGGAATCTACTGATACTGAGAAGACTGAAGATCAAACCAAAGACAATGGTAGTCCTCCTAAAAATGAGCACAAGCCTATTGAACGCACCTATTTTGCATGTAACAAGCATGGACACATTGCAAGGAACTGTACAAAGGTAAAGCCTTTTAATGGTTATTGTTATACATGTAATAGATTTGGTCATAGAGCAATAAATTGCAAGACTATTAAGAAGAATACGATTTAGCATAATCAAAGAAATCAAAATTAGACCAATGCAAGAAGTTCTCATAATGTTACATATCAAATATGTAACTATAATGGTCATATAGAAAAACAATGTAGAATGGTGACTCATGTCAATGCACTGAGGAATAATAGACCTCCAGTGATTTTTCACACCTGTAACAAGGTTGTACATATCTCAAAGTTTTGTAGATCAAGTACGCAAAGTTGAGAAAGCCCTAAAAAGGTCAAAGAACCAGTTTTGGATTCTAAAGCAGAAGTCAAGTTTGTGAAGGCATCAGAAGATGCGAGCATGATTTGGTCAGATGGAAAGAAAGAAAATGTTGATGGTAATGTATTGGACGCATCCCTAGTGGATGCACCCTCTACATCTTCATGAATGGCCCTCAGGGTCATAGGGGGAGCTAATTTAGCTCTAGACCCCTGCGTGGCTGGTATACTCATCCTTAGAGTATGTGCCTTTGGACTTAAGCTATTGGAGTGTATTGGAACCTTTGTGCAAGAATGCACATGTTGATTGTTAGAAGAACTCAAGTTTGAAAATTTGAAGTGACAGCCTGGTCTACGCGAGTTGCATTAATGGTGAATTTCTTACTTTAAGTACACAAAAAGATGTTTGTTTACTCATTGCATTCATACTCAGAGTGATTGGAGAGAAGATTGAGCCTTGGAAGTTATTTTTGAAGAGTTGGAGCTTAAGTTATCAGTGATTGCAGTGCATTTGATTACTTGCAAGAAACCCTAGCTCCTTGTGCCAGTTCGAAAGTCATCAGAACATCTCAGAGATCTTTTGGAAAGCGAATATCAAGTAAGTCATGGCCACTCCTATTGTTTTTTATTTCTTTGAGAAGAAGCGGTATTTTTTCAAGAGGTTCCCATTTAAATCAACCCTACATGATTTACAAGGAGCATTCTCCCACATGCTAATGGGCATCATGCATGTAGAAGACATAAGGGCTTACATCTATTGTAAGAAGGAACCTGTTGGATTGGATATGTTAAGGGTGCACATGGACACAATGTTGAAACTAGACAAAATGTTCATGGATGAATACACCAAATGGAATGATCACCCTATTGTTGAGTATGCCATAGCATATACATTCTATGAGGAAGAATGGATTAAAATATTGTTGAGCACAATCCATGATGACTTATTTGGGATTGGAGATGTACCAGTAGGAATAATAGGAGACCTAATTCATGAGATGACAGGCCTTTCTAAGATAGGCACCATCCTTCCTATGGGTAAGGATGTCAGGAAAATGGTGGAGAAAGCATGTAAATATAGAAGTGATAAGCGTGACATGACCATTGAGCCTATAGAGCAACCAGACATCAAGTTGATATCAATGATATTGGGTTACAGATTTCATCACACCAGTAGGGTGAATAGTGTGTCTGCGGGCACTATTCTAGTAGCCATCCATCTTGTGCAAGAAGATGGAGAGTTCAACTTGTGTGAGATCTTGTGTGCATAGTTGATAGACAATAACAAAGCTATCAAACATGACAAGACTAAGGTATTCAGGTTTGGGTCCCTAATCATCTATGTGTACCTTCATATAGTTGATAAAGTGTCAGACTTGTATCTAGACAAGTCCATTCCTACCATTCCATAGATATCTAATAAGGAATCCATAGAAAGAACACTTAGAGATTACATTACTTTGGAATTGAAGATCTATAGATCAAGGATGCAAATGAGGTACAGGATTCCTGAGAGTATTGTAGAGAAGTATAAGGATACAATATGCTTCATGGTGGAGATTGATACTACATGTATGGAAGCTGTGGAACCTAGAAAAAAGTAGATTCATCCACTTGGATATGAAGTTGAAGAACAAGTTCTTGAAGCCTATACATAGGTACTGCTATCAGCCCCTAAGGATGACAATGAACCTAAGTGGGGAACCTATGAAGAGAAAACTAGAGAAGTTGATGCTAAGCTGAACAATGCTACAACAAAAAGAAAGGTTGAAAAAGTCACATCAGAGATCCTTGATGGGCTTCTAAATTAGTCATCTTTTTCACCACTTTTTATCCTCTTTATAAGACATTTGATTGCACATAGACATACATTTATGGTTTTAAGCATATGAACTTATGGTTTCTATGTATATGACTATATATGTGTGTGAACATAAGATGGAATGTGGATAACTCTAAGGACATAATATCTACTTAATTTCATGGACAAGAATGGTGAATATAATAGTTATGCATGTTAATGGATGTTTTCTCTCCTAAGCTATGTTTTGGGTAGTTACCTCTTGTAGCCATAGGTTTGCAAGAGTGATAATTAATACTGACACCTTTTTCCTAATATTGATGATGTGGATATATATGTATATGGTTGGATATGTGTGCATTAATTATCTTATAGGAGTTGAACATGGATATTCAAGGACCAGCATATTAGCAAGGGAGTCATCAAAGCCAACTGTGATTGCAGAATCTTCGCAAGCAAGTCAATGCTTTCTGTTGCATGCAACGCGCAGATTTAGTGTGCACTATATTCTAGGATTGTTCATGGTCAATAATGTTTCTATTATGAAACTTTATGAGTTGTAACCAATCCCTACATTATGAAGTGATCATAGGTTTAGGAGTTAGTGGTAGTTTCCTTTTAAATAATCGACTATTGTGACTCTTTTGGAGTTAGTTGAACAAACTATTTTTTAATATAGAACTCT
The DNA here is from genome assembly GCA_027943335.1 of Chamaecyparis obtusa. Lineage (NCBI taxonomy): Eukaryota > Viridiplantae > Streptophyta > Pinopsida > Cupressales > Cupressaceae > Chamaecyparis > Chamaecyparis obtusa. The sequence continues at coordinate 2,347,929 of BSBK01000537.1, forward strand.
TGCATACTATATCAATCAAGTGTAATTGTTTTTATGGATGAATAGAATGATCAATTCAATTTTGCAACTTTCATCTTGATTGTACTTTTAATTCACTCATTCAAAGGGGCCCACTTGATGAGTGAATTGCCTTGTTAGTGTAGAGTTCATTTCCTATTCATTTATATGTTTTAGAACTCTGTTGTTCCTGCAGCTACTGATACCAGAATTAGTAGTCTATTCCTGTAGCATAGTCAGTTGGAGTAGTTCCTAACTATAATTCCCTGCTTTGATTAGAATACATTTTCTTACCAGTTTTAGTTTAGCTTTCCTAAAGCATAAGCAATTGAATTCCTTAGATAGGCTTAGAAGAGGAAGTTTGAAGCATATACCTTGCAGATGCCATTCCAAGTTTACATCCCTGGTTGATAATTAAATGAGACTAAATAGTGCATTAGGAATCATTTGGGGTGTCCAATCCTAAATTAAGTAGTCCATTGCTTTGGGTTTCTGATACCATTGTTTGGCCAAGCATTTTTGGCACTACTATCGGGGATGGTGTTAATTCAAACTAATCCTTGTAGTTGTAGTCTTAGTTTTAATCTAGTACTTAAGTAAGCATTTTTATGCATAGAAGGAGAGATCACCTTGGGAGATTTCTTCCCCTTAACTACCAAGGAGAACCATTTGATTTATTTAATCCTCAAATTGAAGAACCAAAAAGTGAGAACGAAGAAGAACCCTTTGAAAATCCATTTGTTGATGCTCAGGAACACATATCCTCTTCATCATCTAAAGAATCACTGCATTTGAATGACCTATTTGGTAAACCTGAATATTAAGATAATCTGCTTGCTCTTGTTGTATATCAGCCACCACCACAAGGTCCTCCTCCCAAAATGGATGCTCAAGCTCCCTTTCCTTTTCCTATACTTCAACAGCAAGACAACCAAAATCTAAAGAATATACCTACTGCTACACTTCCCAAATTTTATGGCCTCCTGACAGAAGACCCTGAGATCTTTCTCTTTGAATTTGATATTCTTTGCCGATGTTATGACTATACCACTGATGCCCACAAGCTGAAGTTGTTCACATCAACTCTAAAAGAAGTTGCTTTAAGATGGTTCATGGGGTTAGGTGCCAATGTTGTAGAAAATTGGAATGCCATGCACACAATGTTTCTTACAAAGTACAAAGAATACTATAGAGGTCAAGATTTGAAAGGTGATGACATTTTTAAAATGTCTCAAAAGGAGAATGAAACACTGGAGGATTATGTATCTAGATTTATGTTCAATGTACAGTGTAATACTCAACACCAGCTAAATGAGGCATCTCAAAAGCACCTTTTCTTAAAAGGTGTGAATGATGGAAGTATCGAGGCTTTAGACCTAATGGCAAGAGGTGATATCACACAAAAAGCTTGGGATGACATAAAGAATATATGTCAAAATTACTCAAGGGATACTTTTAAGAAGGGTAGGGGACTTAGAGACCTACCACATAAGTCCAATGGAGGTTTAGGAGTATCTAAAATGGAGCTATCTAATCTACTATCTGATTTCAAGCAGGACATCATTAATGATGTCGCTAATCAGCTGGATAGTATGCAAGCAAGGAGGAAGAAGGAAGAGTCATATGTTGTGCTTGCTGAGTTCTAGTCTCATTGTAGAGAGAGGAAAATAAACTATAAATGTAAGATGGTTGCATCTGTGGATGTTAACTCAATGCCCACCAAGTTCAAAGCTATAGACAAGGAGAATGGAGAAGTTTTCTACGTTGCTCAAAGGTGTCCATGGGCTTAGAGACAAGGTATGCCTCTGGACCCACTGAATAATTTTGGTTATAATAATAATAGTAGCTATTGGCCAAACCAAAAACCCCCAAAATTTTTCTCCTCAAGGTCAAAATTGGAATCACAATTGGTCCAATCAACAGCCATACTATAACCAAGCCTATCCACAACAACCACCATTTAACCCACACCAATAGCAGTATAACCCCTATCAGTAGCCATGGTAGAATAACCAATGGCCACCTTAGGGTGCTGGAAACCACAACCTCAGTGGGGACCTAATCAACCTAATCAGCAACAAGTCTAATGCCTCCACCTCAGTAGCAAGCTATTATACTACCACCTCCTATAGCAAATAGCAATCCTCAAAAGCCAACTCAACTTCCAGCTCAGCCAAATCCAAATCCTAATAATAAGCAGCAGGCTTATTCCTTGCATATAAATGACATCCATCTTAGATCTAGAACTACACTACCTTCACCCAAGGAGCCAATAATAACTGAAGTTTCTGATGCTGAGGATATACCCATGAGCCAGCCTATTAATGTTCCACCTATTGCTCAAACTGCACCAGTGCCTAAGAATCCTCCTTATCCATAGAGATTGTCTTAGGTTGTCCCTCCAAAAGAAAATCCTATAGCCACTAATTTGATTCATCAGCTCAAACAAATGATAGTGCAGATTCCCTTATTGGATTCCCTTAAAGAAATTCCAATCTATACCAAAGCAATTAAAGAAACCTGTATCAAATAGCCAAGAAGGAAAAAGAAAGACCCTGATACTGTCCATGTCTTAGGCCAGCTCTCTGATCTCATGCTAAGTAAAGTTGTCATGCCTAATTATTTAGATCCAGGAAATCCAATGGTAACCATCTTCATTAATGGTACCCAAATTCAAAATGTTTTAATTGACTTGGGAGCATCAATTAATGTTATGACTAGAGAAGTTTTGCTAAAACTTAGTATCATTGGTTTGTGGGATACACCAACAATATTGCAGTTAACTGATAATTCCATAGTCAAGCCTGGTGGTATGGTTGAGGATATTGTAGTTACTCTAGATTCTTTAGAGTAACCCTCATATTTTATAGTCTTGTCACCCAAAGCCACTCTTGGAGGTTACCCATTAATCCTAGGAAGGCCTTCGTTAGCCATGGCTGATGCTTGTTGTATGCAAATTAGATGTCTAATAACTAGAGATGATAAATTAACTATTGAAAGCCAATAAATCAATCTAATGCAACACAATGAAGAATACAAAGTAACTATAAAATGATGAAACTAAATCAATTACCTTCACCTACCATGCAGCTTGTCTCCATTATCCTCCTAGCCTTGATTTCTTGAAGAGGTTGAGCTCTTAGATTTCCAAATGAAGCCTTCTCCCAAGATGCTACCAAAGTGTGGAGATTTTATGAAATGAGTGCACAATAGCTTATGCAATCTAATGGATGGAATGCAAATGAAATGATGATAATATGGATTGATTGCTCTTAGAATGTTTGGATGCTTGATTGCTTGAATGCTTGAATGCTTGAATGCCTATTACAAAAATACCTATTAGCTCACAAAGAGGAAATGAGGCTCCTTTTATAGATTTTTGGAGGATCTAGGCCTAGGTGGCACAATCCTACAGTTGAGAATGAAAGGTGGAAGATCCTAGGGCTAGGATTGACTTGGTTGAAGGAGTTGAGAGAAAGGGGGATGTAGTTGGAATGTGAGAGGAAGAATAGGGTTGATGTTCCTCTCACATTGACATGGAAGAGAACAAGGTGGAAGGGAAAGACACATGTCAAGTGTCTCACAAAGACCAAAGAGAGAAAGAGGGAGAGACCTTTTCCTCATGAGGACTCTTTGCACAAGTGTCCTATGAGTCACCTTTGACCCTTAGAGGTGGCTTGAGAAGCCCCTTAGGAATAGGGAATGTCTCTTGACTTGGTTGTTGAGAGGACATGTGGTCATGAGACTAAGTCCTATGAGGCCGCATAGCCCTTAAGAATAGGACATGTGTGGGTGAGGATAATTACTAATAAATAATTAATAATAATTATTTATTTTAGCCAAAGTGATGTGTCAGGTGACTAGGTAGGTGAGGTGGACTAGGGAACTTAGTCATATTTAGGTGATTGTGTATTTAATTAAATCACTTTAATAAGACTAATTAGAAGACTTAGGATAGAGGAATAGACTATAGTGAATTTACTAAATAAATTGAATAATTTATTTAACAAATAGAGGAATAATTATTAATTAAATAATAAATATTTAATTAATTTATCAGGTCAATATTAATTAAATAATAAATATTTAATTAATTAATGAAGCCATTTTTAAGTGTATACATTTTGCCCCTCTTTGAAATAATGTGTGTGCCACATTGTTTCAAAGAAATTTCAAGTATTTTTCCCCTACCCCAAACAATGTCTAAAATGACCTAAGCATGCCCCCTCGAGAGATTGATTAAAAAAAAAGATTTTATTTTATTTTTATTATTATTATTATTATTTTGTTTTTTTGGATAATCAATCTCACAAAAGAAATAGGAGAAAATATGCGTGAAAATGGGGTGAAACGGAATAAACATGAGAGGTAGGGTGCACACACCAAGCACATAGGGTCCATAGGCTATAAATAGGGCTAAGGGGTCCACAATAAGGTCATTGTGCACACTTGTCATTTGGAGATTAGAGCACAAGAGAGAGAAGAGAAGAGCCACCAGGATGTCATTTCCACTATCAGATCACCACTTCGAGAGGGTCAGACGCTTCCAACGACCACCCGATTCAGGTGAATCGGTAGGTGACTCGATCCTACTTTGTGATTTCATGATTTGATGCATGTTAGAATATAATTTTAGCATGTGTTAGGGTAGATTAAATGATCAGGAAAATTATGTTCTTGGGCTAGAAACGGATGCGCCATTGCGGTGCATGAATGCGCAACAAATAGAAACGTTTGCGCAGAAACTCTAAAGTTTTGCGCAATCGTTTAGGGAAATGGTGCATGCATGTTAGGTTCATTGTTTTGTGGTGCAAATGTTGTGTAAAAGTGTGCATTGGTTCTTTTGGTGCATTGGTGATGATTTGTTGCACAAATGTGAAATAAAATTGCGCATACATGATTTCCGGTGCAAATGTGAAAAGTTATGGCACATGCATTTTTCTGGGCTGCGCATTTGTTTGATGGATAGAATTTGGTCAAATTAGAAAGTCAAATAGGTCAAACTAGATGTCGATAAGCTGATTGGATCCATCGGTAGTTAAATTTGATTGATTAGGTCAATATAGGCAACATTGTAGCATGGTTGCTAGTTAACCAGTCTTGAGACTAGATGATTGATAAAATCATCTGTTAAAACACATAATAGAACATGTTTGTAGTTGATATAATAGGATAGATAGATGTTTGTAGATCAATTTATCAAAATCTAATAGGTTGATTTTATTTGACTTGTATAGGAGGACATTATTGATATTCTGATGTCATTGGAGAGATATCCTATCACACAAAATCTGAGACCAGCGTTGTCAGAGATAGATAGACTGTTGATTGGTGTGTCTAGCCTTTATCATGTTATTTACATGCCCAAAATTAGGGTGAACCAGAGTATGATGATGGCATTAGCAGAGAGATGGCATTCAGAGACCAATACCTTCCATCTTCCAATAGGGGAGATGATAGTTACACTACAGGATGTATATCGCATCCTCCAGCTTCTTATCATAGGAGAGTTAGTACACTATGATCAACACGATGGAGTGACAGAGTGCAGAGCCATCTTTGGAGATGATGACATTGAGGAGGGGGAGATTAGATGGGATGATATGGTGGATTTGTATGAGCCATTACCAGTGGTACTAGCTGGAGTGATTGGGGGTTTCATTTTCCCTGATCATAGATCACATGGATTTTCAGTTGGATGGGGCCACACATTACAGCAGATGATGGACAAGACCTGATTTTCTTGGGGTGTGTGTTTATTAGCACATTTGTATCATGATTTGCATCAGGTGGTGTACCATAGGGGTGCATCATTATCAGTAGGGGTCACATTGCTCCATGTATGGGCATGGGAGCATATTGTAGTCACTAGACTAGTGGCAATCAGATTTTGGGGCATAGGATAGCCCTACATGAATTTATACTTAGTTTTGTCACAGGCAAAACTAGGACATTTAGAGTACTAGCATTATACTTTTGATACACTGGATACAGTGACATGGAGACCCTACCTTGATTGTGAGCTATGGGATGATGAGAGACAACTAGGATTTTTTTTGGACTCATCATGGCTTATAGGGTGGATGCCCTTTATTTTGGAGAGATAGTTGGTCAACCGACTTCTATGCTAGTTTGGCAGGATCTAGGGCATGCCCCAAGGTGTGACAAATTTCACTAGGACTCATTAGGAGAGACAAGATTGGGGACCTATGGCATCCTTTGATATGGCCCAACAAGAGTTTTTGGACATGCCATTTCAGGCATGGACCATGAGGCAGACAATGGTAGACCCTAGGATGACTACAGATCTTGAGCAGTTCTTGAGAGATTTTCATGTACCATGCTTGACAGATCCAGTAGCTAGGCCACCAGAGAGAGATCCAGCAGACAGACGTCAAGGGAGAGATAGGTGGGGATGAGGGAGAGGTGATGGCAATGATGGTGGAGGTGATGGAGGAGATGGTGGTGATGGAGGAGATGGAGGGAGAGGGGATAGGGCTGGTCCTTAGATGAGAGGAGGTGGTATGAGGTAGAGGGGATTGATGCCACCCCTAGCTAGACAGGGATGGAGATAGCCTTTGGCACAGCCAGCACAGCTAACTATAGGAACTCCCCTACAGGTTCTAGTAGCATAGGTATAGATACTAGCTACCCCAATATAGGGACCACCTGTACCAGTACAGGATGAGGTAGATGTATTATTAGCTTAGGATGGATTAGTACAGGGTGGATAGATCCCTGGTGATAGATTAGATGATCAGGATGCTGAGATGCCAAATGTGGGGGCATAGGATGAGCAGGTTGAGATGGACATCGAGGGACAAGATCCCTATCTATAGAGAGATGGTGCTAAGGAGGAGCTAGATATTGATTCATTGCTAGTCTGACTAGCAATTACATAGGTATAGGCAAACCAAGTTCCTGGTCTTGAGAGATAGATAGAGAGGATGGATAGGTAGATGGGAATGTTGAGACATGAGCGAGATGTAGCGCTTGAGAGACTTAGGGAGTTAGAGATGTTAATAGATGAGCTACAACACAGAGAGGATTTGGGTCCTCATGGAGATAGCATTAGAGCCATGATACATGCTGGGAAGGAGATATCCTACTGGCGAGAGGCATACAGATAGGTGGTCCCAAGGGATTAGTGGATTGGGAGTTATAAGGAGAGCTCAGTGGCTATCAGGACAGTAGTTCATGATAGAGGGGCACTAGCTGGTGGAGGGGGTGTATCATCATGCCCTCCTAGAGCACTAACAGGTTCAGGAGAGTAGGGTGGATCCTTAGCATCAGGTGGTTTAGTAGCACAGGGCCACATTGCATCCCATAGACATTAATAGATAGAGTCTAGAGGCAGTGGCTCATAGATTTGAGAGATCATTGTATACACTATTGTACCATTATGTTTCATTGTATCATTATATTCTTGACTTGATGGACACTGACATTGGATATATTATTATTGATTATATATCATTGGACATTTGGACAGTTTTGTTGTTTTATGGACTTATATGATTGATTCTATAATTTACAGTGATGCAGTTCTATCATGATTTTCTTTGATGATTTATATACATGTGCGTACTAACATATGTAGGATGTGATGATTTACTTTAATATGCATAGAATGTATGTCTTAGAATGCAAAATGATTTATATCTGATTTGATATTTTTGATGCTTAATGATTAATAATCATATGATGGTGATATAAATGCATATCCTAAATGAGTTTACTAATGCTATGTGATTATCAATGCAATGATGTGATGAACAATGTGGATAATGGATAATAAATAAATGATGTAAATGAATGATAGAAATGATGATGATGTGAAACACATATAATGGATAATAAATGATAGTGTAATGCAAAATGATATCTAATGTAATAAATGATAATGTACCTAAGATGATTGAATATAATAACTCATAACATGACAAAATGAGATGAAATGATAGCTATAATAAATGATCAAATTATATACAAATGAACACTCCTAATGAAGATAACACATGTCTCTAAATGATTAAGTGCAAAATGTTAAATGCAAAAAGTCTTAATATTTTTGGTTGTCCAAATGTCCTCAACTTAAATAACAATGTATCTGACACAAGAAGAATAGACTAAGAGAACAGATAACCTAATAAGAAAGGTAACCTATAAATCCCTATAAAAGGAGCACTGATATGTAAGTCATGAACTGTTTAAATGAAATGCAATATGAAATGAATGTATCTTCACAACTTTAGGTAACATCTTAGAACTTCATAATAACTAGAACTTGATTTTCATCATTGAGCTCATTATGCTGCAAGAAAATGCAAGCATCCTAGTACAAATAAACCAGGATGACCTGAGCACTTCTTGCATGGAGTTTAATATTGCAAACTTGACAAGCATCTAGGTATAATTGAATTGAGATGAGCTGAGTTTCATTTGTGTAATAGATAAGGAATATGCCCCCCTCCATCGGGGAACAAATATTTGGAGTCGAGGTATGTGCTAGCATATCACCATAAATAGCATATGTAGAGCAACATGATTGGGATGTTGTCAATACTATTAAATGGATGAAGGCACTTATGCACAGATACCCCAATTATTTGTTCCTTCAATTTCATGGGAAAATATCCCACAAATAGAAACCAAAGAAAATACCATGCCCCATCATGGCTATCCTAATTCATGACATTTTAGAGTTTCAAACTCATGTCAAAGATATCATGGAATAGCATAGGAAACATGATAACAATGAAATCTAGATATGAATGCATAATTTACAACAAATAATCCTAACATGCTTGTCATGAATATACATTTCTTTTGCCAAAAAGATAGTGTAAGATATAGTGATCAATTCAAGTGATGATGTATAGTCAAGATTTGATAGATAAATAGTCACGTTTCGAAGGATAGATTACAGATTCTGATTCATCATAAAGATATCATTGTGAAAGAATGTTTGATTGCATTTGCTTTGTCTAGTGAAAAATACTCCATTGTGTCCTCTAAGAGTCATGACTATCATAAATCCACTTCCTGAACTAGGTCGAGGACATGCCCCCAGCTAGGTGATGGACTAACTTATTATGGATGAAGAAAGACACAACAATACTAGGATGAAGACCATGACAAATGATCAAGCTATGATGGGGTTTTATTATGGATAGATACAATGGATGGCATATGAACTAGCCATTTTATTATGATATGTTCATGGTAGGTATGGGAACTAACTAGCCATTTTATTGTGGATATATACAATGAACGGACACACTAGAAGAATCCTAATAGATAGAGGAGCTAACTTGATACACATGACACCTATTTCTAGGTTTTCACCACATGATTTTATTATAGTTTTTCCTATCTGAAAAATGACATCCTACCCCCTAACTTATCTCACAATCAAAAATGAACTTTTCTCTGCCAGGCCTCCCACGATGTCCTAATATCTGATACCCTTCATCAGCGAGGTCTTGATGGTACTCTCCTTCGATGTCTCGAGCATGATGAAGCTCAAACTACCTTACGAGATGTACATGAGGGTATTTTTGGGACACATTCGAGTGGTCCCTCTTTGGCTAAGAAACTCATGCATATGGGTTATTATTGGCCTACCATGGAAACAGATTCCTTTCATTTTTCTAGAGCATGCAAGAAATGTCAGATACATGGAAACCTTATTCATGCTCCAGTGCAAGAGTTACATCCTTTTACAACTACCTTGCCTTTCAGTTAGTTGGGGCTCAACCACATGGGTGCTATCAATCCTCCATATTCTAATGGTCACAAATGGATTCTCACTACAATGGAATACTTTACTAAATGGATTGAGGTCATTCCATTAATTACCACCACAAGGAAACAAATATCCATGTTTATTTTAAATTATATCATTTGTAGATATGGTATACCTATGTATCTCATTACTAATCATGGGAAATAGTTTCAAAATCAAGACATGGATGAGCTGTGCACAAAATTCCATATCACTCATAACTATTCCACCATATACTATCCCCAAGGAAATGGCCAGGCTAAGGTATCAAATAAAACTATTGTTAAAATCCTACAAAAGACAGTCAATGATGCTAGCCGTGACTGGCATATCCAACTGAATCTAGCCTTGTGGGCTTACCATACCTCCATTCATACTCCTACTGGAGCCACCCCATACTCCCTTGTTTATGGATCTGAAGCAGTCCTATCCCTCGAGGTCAAGTTGCCTTCCCTTTGTGTCACTCTCAAAGACTTAATTCCTGATGAAGACTATAGAGTTGCATGATTGACTGAACTAGAACTACTAGATGAACACCGTCAGAGAGCTTATGATCATTTGAAAGTCTATCAACAACGTATGTCTCATGAGTATAACAGCAAGGTAAAGATTAGAGACTTTCAGCTGGGTGACTTAGCCCTTCGTGAAAATCCAAAGAATCAATTACATCATGAAGAGAAGGGCAAGTTCAAACCCAATTGGTTAGGTCCTTTTGTTGTTACAGCAGTTTATGGTTCTAAGGCTTATCAATTGTCCACACCTGAGGGAGATCCTTTGGATGAACCTCTTAATAGTATCCATCTCAAGAAGTTTTATCCTTGAAATCCCAATGCAAGGGCTATGTATATATTTTGTAAATATAAAAAATCATAAAAATCAAAAAGAAAAATCAAAAAAATCAAAAGAAAACTACAATAAAAGCATGTGGCGAAAACCTAGAAATAGAGGTCATGTGTATCAAAGGAATCTATTTCCATGGTAGGCCAATAATAACCCATACGCATGAGTTTCTTAGCCAAAGAGGGACCACTCGAATGTGTCCCACAAATACCCTCATGTACATCTCACAAGGCAGATTGAGCTTCATCATGCTTGAGACATCGAAGGAGAGTACCGTCAAGACCTTATCGATAAAGGGTATCAGATATTAGGACATAGCAGGAGGCCTGGTAGAGAAAAGTTCATTTTTGATTGCGGGATAGGTCAGGGGGTAGGATGTCATTTTTTAGATAGGAATAAATTTTTCCATAGATTGGGGAGTCATGTCCAATTAGATGACATATAATACTCGTATCAAGATCATCATATGTAGGACAAGTCAGGGATTCCACCAAGAACTCAAAATGGACCTTGGTATTTTCTGTATAAAACAAAGAAGCAATCATTGCCATTGCACCAGTGGCCTTGTTATGATGCTAAGGAATCTGCTCAAAAGTGATGACTGAGAAATATTGTTTGAAGTCATCAACCATACATTTATATGGTAATAACTTATCATCTTTAGTCTAATAATCATCATTAACTTGGTTTATAATCAACTGAGAATCCCCATAGACATTTATTTCAGTTACTTTCCATTGTAAAGCCATCTTTAACCCAATCAAAAAGGTTTCATATTCTGCTACATTGTTGGTACAAGGAAAGAGTAGCTTGTAAGATTTCAGAATGGTGTATCCTTGTGGTGTAACAAAAAGAATACCGGCTCCTGAACCCTGTTGAGTATATGATCCATCAAAATATAGTTGCCAAGTTTGTGTAGATAAAGCCAAGATGTGTGCATCAGGAAAATCTGTATGTATAGGTTGGTCATCTATTAATGGAGCATCTACTAGCTAATCTTCTATCACTTGACCTTTGATAGCCTTCCTATCTACATATTCAATATCAAATTCACTAAACGGCATGACCCACTTAGCTAATCTACATGTCAATGTTGTTTTGCTTAATAGATACTTTAAAGGATCAATTTTGGTGATGAGCTGGATTGAATGTGACAACATGTAATGTCACCACTTTTGTGACATAGAAACAATGGCTAGACATGCTCATTCTATAGGAGAATAGTTTAGCTCATAAGCCACGAGGGTGCCACTGATATAATAGATGGCTTTTTCTTTTCCTTCATGATCTTGTTGAGCTAGTAGAGCACCTAGTGAAACTGTCGTAGCTAAAATGTAGAGCAAGAGTGGCTTTCTTGGAATTGGTGACATAAGAGTTGTAGGATTCACCAAATATTGCTTGATTTTATTGAAAGTTGCTTCACATTGATCATCCCATTGAAATAAGATATTTTTATGCAACAAATGTTGAAAGGGATGACTTCAATCTGCTAGTTGGGAAACAAATCTTTGGATGGATTGGAGATGTCCCTGCAAGGATCTTAACTGACTAATGTTAGTGGGGGAAGCCATCTCCAATATGGCTTTAACTTTTTCTGGATCTACTTTGATTCCTTTGGCTGAGACAATGTACCCTAAATGTTTACTGGATGTAACTCTGAATGCACATTTCTTCAGATTGAGGTGAATCTGATACTTTTCCATCCGGGTGAATATGCGATCCAACACTCTCAAATGACTAGCTCTACCTTTGGATTTTGCTAAAATGTCATCAACATAATCTTCCATAATGGTGTGCATCATATCATGAAAGATTGTGGTCATTTCTCTTTGGTAAGTTGCTCCATCATTTTTGAGGCCAAAAGGCATCACATTCTAGTAGTATGTACCCCATGGACAAGTAAAAGCAATCTTTTCTTGGTCTTCTAGTGCAATCTTGATTTGGTTATAGCCATAAAATCCATCCATTAATGATAACATCTCATGCCCAGCTATCAGGTCAACAATAATGTCAATATTTGGCAGAGGAAAGTCATCTTTTGGACAAGCTTTATTAAGATCTTGAAAATCAATACAAATCCTGATAGACTTGTCTGGTTTTAAGATGGGGACAATATTTGAAATTCACTCAGCATAATCAATAGCTTGAATAAATCTAACATCTAAGAGCTTCTTCATTTTTGCTTTAACCATTTGTGCAATATGGGGATGCATCTTGTGGAGCTTCTGCTTAACTAGTTTTACACCTGGTCTGATAGATAAATGATGAATAATGAGAGTTGGATCTAGGCCAGGCATATCAACATAGGACCAAGCAAAGTTGATTTGTCTTTCTTTGAAAAATTTTGAAAAGCTTCTTTCTCTAATTCTGTCAAGGATGCTGCTACTTTGAGGATGTGCGGAGACTCTTCTGTTCCAATGTTAAGTGGTACTGTTGGTTCTATAAGAATAGCATATTGCTCTTGATATAGATAGTTGGGAAGAGTGTCAATCCTTCCATCATCAGGTGCCTTAGAGAGGTTTTCACCATCAAATGCATCATTTTTTTTTACTATTTTTGGATCTAATACTGCCACTGAGTGGTTTTCACCATTAGATCTGTGGATTATTTTTATATTTTTATGACTGAAAGGATTGCCACTCTCACCAAAGTAGGCCATGTCATTGAGTTCTATTAGAAATCTTGACTTGTGATCTCCTGGTGGTAAATGATCTCTGATTCCAAGATAGTCAATGATTTCATCATCATTATGGAATACATCAAGTTCTAGATGATTAGGAGAATCCCAATCGATAAGTTTGGGATGTACAAGGGGCATTGTATCATTCAGGTCAATTTCAAAGGAAGAGATGGTATTGATGGAAAAATTTTCAAGGTTTATGATGGTATCAGCGAGGTCTATTTCCATACTCTCATCTAATTCATCTATCACAAGATAATGCTCACTTCCCTCATGATCGACAAGAGTAGTACTATGTGGGACTAATCCTAGTGAGTCACTCCTTGAACTCTCTCCCTCATGGTAATTGTTACTATAGTGATGGACAACATCAACTCCTATTTTTGTAGTACAATTAGATAATGAATCCCATTCATAATCATTTGAGTCAGAATCATCATTATCCCCAAGTCTATCAATGATTCTATGTGCTATCCTTTGTTTCTCGGGATCTACATACATACCATTCTTTCTGAATTGCAAGGCAAGAGCTTTAGATATCTCATGAAAAGGTGTGATCTTTGCCTTTCCTTTTGGTTCCTTTGGTCCTTCTCCTTTGTATCCTAATCCTATAGTGTCTCATTGATAGTTTGGATTTTGCAAGATCGGTTTGATAACCTCTTTGTAACCCTATAGGTCCAGCACCTTGGTATCCCATCTTTTGTAGTGAAGTATACCCTTTACCATAGACATCAAGTGATATATATTCATGTTTTATATCTTCTTCATTCTTCTATGACTTAATCAAATGAGTAGCATTACGCTTAGCTGCCTCTTTGGATATTGTGCCCCCACTTATAAATGTGTCGTAAACAAGTGTTGAAGGGGGTTCTGATTGTTGTTTAGTGATCAAAGATCTACCATATGATCTAGGAGATAAAGGTAACTATGTGATGCAAAGAGCTTGACCTAAAGTGTATTCTCCCATACTTCTTTCTTTTATATCTATCTGGATCCCATTTGATTTTGAAGTTGATGCTATATTACTAGGATCACTGGTTGTAGTTGTAGAAGATCCAGTACAGTTATAAGGTATCAAAGAGTCAGATGTCTTCACAGAACTACAATACTAAAATGGATTAGTGTCTCCTTTGATAGTGACTTCCTAACCATTATGAGGTAATTTCAAACATTGATGATAGGTTGATGGTATAGCTTGCATGGAATGAATCCATGGTCTTCCCAAGAGAATGTTATAAGCAAGATCCATGTCTAGAACTTGCCAAGGTACATCTTTGATTATAGGACCTACTCTGATTGGTAAAACAATAGACCCCTTGGATGACCACTCTTCCTCATCATAAGATTTTATCATGATTTTCTTCTTGGGATCAACAGCATTTGTAGAGAATCCTAATGCAAGGACTAGTTTCAATGTACAGATATTTAAGCTAGCTCTCCATCTATTAGTACTCATTTGATTTTATGACTCTAGACAAGGACTTCGATATGTAGGGGGGCATTATGAGGTTGGGTAATAGCTAAGTCATCATTCTCAGTGAAGGATAGGTAATGCGGGGTTGTTAAATGGCCCACCATAGCTTGAAATTGATCATGATCTAGATTTGTGGGGACTTGGGTTTCTAAGAGAGCTTTTTCAAGGATATCTTTGTGAGATGGGGATAGATGCAAAAGCTCTAAGATGGATATCTGGGAAGGTGTTTTCTTGAGTTGTTCCAAAAGGTTGTATTGGTTGGAAATATTCATTGTAGACTTTGGGACATAAATAGACTTGTTGTGAGGTGCATTTGGTTTAGACTAGACTCCTTAGAGAGTAACTTTGGATTGAGGATGAGTAGTAACATGGACTGGTTGACTCTCTAATTTTCCTTTGATGGTAATGACATTGGCATAATACTTAGAAGGATGACATTCAGAAATGTTACCAACATATCGATAGGGAGTGGAATTATAATTGGCTTGATTGTCACTCTTAGTATTGGAAGAACCTCTTTTTTCATGCTTAGGAAGTGGATCTTTGAAAGTTGTATGTGATTCATTTGAGGTATGTCCGTCAACACTAATCTCACCGCTTTCAATTAAGTCTTGAATTACATTTTTGAGCCTTTTGCAATCATTGGTTTTATGTCCTTTGCCTCTGTAAAATTTGCAATAATCATGCTCATCCCACCAAGAAGGCTTCACTCTAGGTTTGAAATATTTCTTGTAAGGAAGTGTAATGAGTTTCTTTGTGATTAACTTCCGTAATGTTGATTCGAGAGATTCCCCTAAAGGAGTAAAGTTTCTTCGAGGTGACATGAAAGGCAATCGTGGTTTAGATGAATCTTTGTTGGTGTTTTGATTTGTAGATTGATTGATGTAAGTACCTTGAGTAGCATTGGCCTGACTTGTGAGATTGAGAAGGGGTTGTGTTGGTTTGACATTACGATTATCAACAATCCCATCATTGACAATGTTTTTCTTTTTATTCCAGAATTTCAATTTGTCATTATTATAGTTGTTGGGATTGGAATTTGAGGACCCAGCATTGTCCTTAGAATAAAGTTTTATCTCACCTTTTCTGACCATGGCTTCCTCAATTTTGATACCATTTTCTATCATCTTATTGAATTTTGGTGGACATTGCAATTGTAACCTATAACTCATTTCTGGTGTAAGGCTATGCACAAAAATATCCATCTTTTCTTGTTCAGGAATCACTCATGGATATTTGGCAAACAATTGATGCCATCTTTGCAAAAAATTAAGTAAGGGTTCTCCATTCTTTTGATGTGCATTGCAAAGATCAAGCATAGTGACTTCATGTTTGATGTTATATGAATAATGAGTCACAAATTTGTCAAGAAGCTCGTTGAAAGATTTGATGCTTGGGGGTAGTTTGGAGAACCATTCCATGGCTTGTCCTCCTAAAATTCATGGAAATAGTTGCATAAAATAAGTGTCATTGTGAGCGACTTCAATACAAGAAGCACAAAAGTCATGAATTTGGTCTTGTGGATCTGAATTCCCTTTGTATTTGTCAAATTTTGGTACCTCAAAATGAGGAGGGAATGGAATCATTGCTAAATTCTTATCAAAAGGATAAGGACATATATCATCCAAGGAATACTTCTTTGTTGATGATCAAGTTTGGATGTCATGGATTTGTTGTTGAAGCATCTAGATTTGTTGTAGAATGGGATCCAAAGATAACGTGTTTCCTTGAGAGTTTTGGGAAACATTTTGGTGGGAAGCATTGTTTTGTGAAGCATGATTTTGGGAAGCATGGTTTTGCTAATCATTTGGAGAAGCAGTGTGTTGTTCATGACTATGAGAAGCATTGGATTGCTGATCGGTTTCCTTTCTCCATGAGTGTCTTGAGAACCTTTAGAGATTTCTTGATTGTTTGTATGAGCTGGTTCTCTAAGATAGGCAACATCAAAATCACTTGGTAACTTAGCTCCTTATTGAGAAAGCATGAGGAAATACATCTCTTTATCCAAGCCTAAGAGTCATTCCATGACTTGGAAAAATTTAGGATCTTGTGTAGCATCTCTAAGTTCTTCATCAGTAGGTTCGTCATATGATGTGAAAAGTGAAGTTTTCTTAGGAGGCTCTTTGGACCAAGGGTTCTCCTTATTGCTAGTATTTCCTTTCCTATTGCCTAGGGATTCTAGATTAAGAGGTTGTTTGAGTTTCTAAGATCGAGTTTGAACCATAAAATAGAGAAAATTTATTGTGGTATGTAAGATTTTTGATGAGAAGATATGGAAAGTGATTGATAGAAAAGATATTGAAACATGTTGAAAAATGATAAGACAACTTGATAAACTCTAAGTCAATAGGAGGTATAGATCTCACTATGATATGACAAAGAGAAATCAAGAGATAAAAACCTAAGTAAGTTTGGTGGTTAAGGATGATATATCCTAATATGGTAAACTCACAAAGATCAAAATCTGGTAGATAAGGTAATTTTTCAACACTAAATTGAGAATTTCAAAGATTGGAAGAAAATGATTTGATGAGTCTTGATGAAGGAATGATGAAAAATGATGAAAATGGTCAAACTAAAGATCAGAGATCTATGTAACTTGACTATTTTTCCAGAATCTTACTAAGGATGAAAATGGGTATCTGAAAAAGTGATTTGGAAAATTGCAAAGTTTATGGAAATGCTCATTATTGTAAATGTGCAGCAACAAATGCACAAGATAGATTGATAAATGCGCAACAAAATTAGATAGATGCGCAACAAATTGTGACCGACGTGTAGAAAAATTATCAAAAGTACAGAACAGTTTGATGTATGCACAACAAATTGGTATAAATGCACAGGTTTTTTGTTTCTGATTGATTTGAACTGCAAGATTTGGAAATTTTTGTCTGATTTTTTGATGTTTTTTGGTTTTGGCAGATGAAAAATTCATAAACACACACACGCAAGATAGAAATGATTTTAATCTAACTATGCTAATATGAATGCACAAACACACTTACAATCCTATGGTTGGCAAGGACAATATCTATTGAATCCCCACTAGGATAATAAAATCCAACCATGCAAATCCATAGCGGATAGCCTAGGAACTTGGAGGCACAGGCTCCTCCTTACAGTGCACTCACTTCTCAGGCACACCAAGTTCTGAATTTAATGGGTCATTACTTCCCAAAGAACTACTATCTCTACTATGAACCATGAGTATTGTGGGGTGTCTTCACAAGCTTGGGTGACTCCTTGAGCCAGTAGATAGAAGGTTTTTGGCCACTAAACAAAAGCTTTTAGTAAGGACATCTATTCAGGTGGTTGTGATCAAGTCATTTTCCCAATTAAGGGGGCTCTCCCAATCTTTTCAAAGCAAGGCTTGCACCTCTACTAAGTAAGACTTTAACACACCACTGGGGTACTAGAGGAGATTTTGGTTGCCACAATGAATTCACACCTATCTAATGTGAGACTAATCACACTAGCATTTTTTATATACTAGTTTGGAAGGGCTTGGCTTTAGCCTATTATCGGTTGGGTCATTCCTTGGGGTGAGTACCTCTTTTCCCACCAAAGACTGCCCTCTAAAAATTATAATAGTTTCTCTTACACCCAAGGTCCATGAATGGTGAGGGGAGAGGATACGTTGTTATAATTTTGGGATTACAAATAGCTTAAAAAGAAAAACATGATAAACACTTGATTTTATTCTAAAGAAGACACACAAAGCAAAAACATGTCTTATTTTAAGCCCAAACGAGATTATTGTTTATTTTGCAAACCCCTTGGCAATCTGTAATCAAACCATTAGAAAAATTGTTTTGAGCAATGGGGTCTTCAAGATTACGTCCTACAAAATAGCCTAAATACTACCAGAACAAACAAACACTTGTTAAAATGTTAGCTAAAAATCTAAACAACTATAAAACTAAAATCTACCACAACAAATGACAAATGTGTAGAACAGTGAACTAAATGCACAGAAATGTTTGATAAATGCACACAAAATATGGATGTGCAAGACAAAGATACCAATGCATAGTGAGATGATGTATATGCACAACTATTATGGATGCGCAGCAGAAAAATACCTATGCACAAAACAATTTAACGAATGCATAGAAATATGACAGAAAGTGAAATGCATAAAGAAAAATAGTGACTGTGGTGTCAAAAAATGAATACACAGAAGAAATGAATGGATGCACCAAAATCATGGATGAATGTGTTGAAATATCCTATAGAAAAATCTACACATAGAAAACTAAAAATTGGAAGTGAAAACCCCGATTGGGCCCTCCTTCTAGCGCCAAAAATGTATGCAAATTAGATGTCTAATAACTAGAGATAATAAATTAACTATTGAAAGCCAATAAATCAATCTAATGCAACACAATGAAGAATATAAAGTAACTATAAAATGATGAAACTAAATCAATTACCTTCACCTACCATGCAGCTTGTCTCCATTGTCCTCCTAGCCTTGATTTCTTGAAGAGGTTGAGCTCTCAGATTTCCAAATGAAGCCTTCTCCCAAGATGCTACCAAAGTGTGGAGATTTTATGAAATGAGTGCACAATAGCTTATGCAATCTAATGGATGGAATGCAAATGAAATGATGATAATATGGATTGACTGCTCTTAGAATGCTTGGATGCTTGATTGCTTGAATGCTTGAATGCTTGAATGCCTATTACAAAAATACCTATTAGCTCACAAAGAGGAAATGAGGCTCCTTTTATAGATTTTTGGAGGATCTAGGCCTAGGTGGCACAATCCTACAGTTGGGAATGAAAGGTGGAAGATCCTAGGGCTAGGATTGACTTGGTTGAAGGAGTTGAGAGAAAGGGGGATGTAGTTGGAATGTGAGAGGAAGAATAGGGATGATGTTCCTCTCACATTGACATGGAAGAGAACAAGGTGGAAGGGAAAGACACATGTCAAGTGTCTCACAAAGACCAAAGAGAGAAAGAGGGAGAGACCTTTTCCTCATGAGGACTCTTTGCACAAGTGTCCTATGAGTCACCTTTGACCCTTAGAGGTGGCTTGAGAAGCCCCTTAGGAATAGGGAATGTCTCTTGACTTGGTTGTTGAGAGGACATGTGGTCATGAGACTAAGTCCTATGAGGCCACATAGCCCTTAAGAATAGGACATGTGTGGGTGAGGATAATTACTAATAAATAATTAATAATAATTATTTATTTTAGCCAAAGTGATGTGTCAGTTGACTAGGTAGGTGAGGTGGATTAGGGAACTTAGTCATATTTAGGTGATTGTGTACTTAATTAAATCACTTTAATAAGACTAATTAGAAGACTTAGGATAGAGGAATAGACTATAGTGAATTTACTAAATAAATTGAATAATTTATTTAACAAATAGAGGAATAATTATTAATTAAATAATAAATATTTAATTAATTTATCAAGTCAATATTAATTAAATAATAAATATTTAATTAATTAATGAATCCATTTTTAAGTGTATACACTTGCATTGCATGTCATTCAAGAAAGATGACCATGTTAGATGGAATAAATACCAAGAAGTTAACTTTGTATTCTCCAGCAAAACCCCAAAGTGAACTTGATCAAGTTGTCTACCTCAACTTAGGAGATGCTACCCTTGAAGTAAGCTCTATGAAAAAACTCATGGTCATTGAGAGAAATCCATTCATGGTATCCTAGGAAGAAGATAACATTCTTGCAGCAATCCTTACCAACCAGTGTGGTTTTGAGGAGTCATCTTGTGATGATCCAAATTTTTCCCTTCAAACAATACTGCCTAAACAAACCACATCTCAATTTCTTGCAGCAACTGATTACCTTCACACTTTTTTGCCTCATGAGATAAAGTCAACAACCATAGCCGAAGTGCTGATGTTAGAAAAAGTTAAGAGAGTTGAAATTGCTTTAGGAAAAGAACTGAATGTTAATAAAAACCTCACTAAGTCTCAGATGTCTAGTCTCCTCAAGCTTTTACAAGATAGGTAGCAAGCCTTTGCGTGGGATTACACTGACATGGAAAGTTTAGATCCTACACTCTATACTCATAGAATATATATAAGCCCAAAATACAAGCCAGTAAGGCAAGCTCAAAGAAGGATAAACCCTGCCTTGAGAGACATAGTCAAGACTGAATTGCAAAAACTTCTTAGTGTAGGCTTTATTTATCCTATCTCTGAAAGTCAGTGGGTTTCTCCTCTTGTCATTATTCTAAAGAAAGGAGGAAAGTGGAGAGTTTGTGTTGACTACAGAGAACTTAACAAATCCACTAATAAATATCACTTTCTACTGCTTTTCATTGACCAAGTGCTTGATAATCTGGTGGGTAAAAAGTACTTTTCATTTCTAGATGGCTTCAGTGGGTATAATCAGATACAAATATCACCAGAAGATCAAGACAAGATAATGTTTACCTATCCTTGGGGAACCTTTTCTTATTTAGTCTTGCCATTTGGATTGTGTAATGCCCCTGCTACTTTCTAGAGAGTAGTGCTAGGTATTTTCTCTGACATTGCTGCTGATTGTGTTGAAATCTATATGGATGACTTTACAACTTATGGCACAAAATTTAAAGAAGCACAAGCTAACTTGGAAAAGGTTCTTAAGAGATGTCAATATTATAATCTCTCTCTCAATAGTGAAAAGTGCTACATGATGATGGAGGAAGGAGTAGTCCTGGGACATTATCTTTCATCCTTTGGAATTCAGGTTGATCCTGCAAAAATTGCAGTTATAAATACACTTCCCACACCGGATAAGAAGAAGGATGTCAAAAGTTTCCTTGGCCATGCTAGTTACTACAGAAGGTTCATAAAGGATTTTAGCCAACTTGCAGCACCATTGTATAATTTGTTGAAGAAAGAAGCTGAATTTGCATGGACAGAAGAATGTGAAGCATCATTCCAAAAGTTGAAGGATGTTCTGACAACAACACCTATTCTCAGAGGACCTGATTGGAAGCTTCCATTCCATATCCACATAGATGCCTCTAATTATGCTATTGGAGTAGTTCTGGGACAAAATGAAGGTATTATTGAACATGCAATTTACTATATTAGTAAAAATTTGCAAGGAGTAGAATTGAATTATACTGTTACTAAAAAAGAATTGTTAGTAGTTGTTTATGCACTAAACAAGTTTAGGCACTACATTACAAGCTATGAAGTATTTTTTTATACTGATCATTCATCTATCAAGTACTTAATGAATAAACCTGCCATTAGTGGTAGACTAGCACACTGGTTACTCCTCATGTAGGAGTTTGATGTAAAGATCATAGACAAACTCGGCAAGGCTAATGTAGTGGCAGATTTCTTGTCACAATTGAAAGTGCCAGATGATCCTATAGCAATTGATGATAGTTTTCCTGATGAGCACTTGTTTTCTATTGACTCCTTTAATCCATGGTACACATACTTGGAAAACTACCTTGCTACAGGAAGAGCACCACCTCACTTTTCTCCTAAAAAGTGTCATCTGTTAGTTGAGAAGAGTTTTAACTTCTCTTGGATCTTAGGATTCATGTTTTATACAGGACCAAACCAGGTCACAAGGAGATGTGTTCAAGAAGATGAAATTTATGACATCCTTCGGGCATGCCATGATGAGCCATGTGGAGGACACTTTTCTACAAAGAGGAAAGCCTATAAAATTTTAACAACTAGGTACTACTAGCCTACTTTGCATAAGGATATAGCAAAACATACTCGACACTGTGACAGGTGCCAACATATGGGATGACCTACAAAGACTGATGAAATGCCCCTACAACCATAGGTAGTAGTCACACCCTTTGACAAGTGGGGTATTGACTTTGTTGGACCTATTGAGCCCTCTTCTCATGGAAAGTCTTACATCTTAGTATGTACAGATTATGCAATAAAGTGGGTTGAAGCCAAAGCTATGAGACATGCCAGAGATCACAAAGTTGTTGAGTTTCTTTATGAATGCATATTCACCAGATTTGGAGTACCAAGGGAGATTGTCACAGATCAAGGGGCACAATTCACATCTAACCTTATCACTAAGTTGATGTAGGAGTACATGTTGCATCATGGAAAGTCTTCACCCTACCACCCTCAGGCCAATGGCCAGGCTGAAATCACAAAATGGGAGATAGAGTCTATTCTCACTAAAATAGTAGTTATGCATAAAAAGGATTGGGCTACTCGCCTTCCTGAATCCATATGGGCTTACTATACCACATGGAAAACCACCAGAGGGTTTACTCCTTTTGAGTTGGTATATGGAAAATCTACCTCTATGCCAATTGAGTTCCAGCATAAAACACTACGCACTGCTTTAGATCTAGATATAGATATCACCAAAGCATAGCAAGCTAGGTTATTGCAATTAAATGAGTTGGATGAATATAGGAAATCTACTCTACACAATATAGATTTGATACAGTAGCAAATGAAAAAGTGGCATGATAAGTTCATCTGTGATAAGAAATTTTCTATCAGAGATCGGGCACTGTTATATGATTCAAGATACCAACATACACCAAGGAAATTTCATACCAGATGGCTTGGGCCTTATGAGATTATATCAGTATTTAACAATGGAGCTATACAAATTTCAACAATAGATCCTGTTCAATTCAAGTTACTTGTTAATGGGCATCATCTGAAACTTCACCACAAACCTATAAGCTATGATGAGTTCCTCAAGTAGTTCAAGAGCACATTTGAAGCAACCTTTCCTGTAGTCAAAGAATCTGGGTCTTCCAAATAGGATTCTACTGATTCTTGATTCCATTCAAGACCACCATAATAAATATTTCACATTTCATGGAATACTTTCTCCATAATAATTTTTCATCTCACCTTCTCTCTTTTCCACCCATCCACCCCATCCCATCACTTCACATGCAAGTTTAGTTTTTTGAACAACTCTTCCTGTAGTGCTTCCAAGTTCGTCCCACATATACTCATACATATATTATTTTTATTCATTAATTTTTAGGATTCTGTGCCATTTTGATTTATCACTCTTGCTTAACCTGGCTAGGTGGGACCCATGCCATTACTTAGTTGGGAGGGGGGGGAAACTATTCTATTTTCAAAATTTAAAATTGGCATGTAAAAATTAAAGTTCATGTTTTGAAATATGTCTGCGACATGACATGATGAGTTGTCCTTTTGTGATTGCATCATCACAATCAAAATGAATTAAAGATATTAAAAGATGATCTTGATTTTTAATGATGTGCTACGATGTGTTCAAGGTGGCAACCTTGGCATGCGTGAGATTTTATGAGATTTTATGTAAAACTCATATCATTAGATTTCATGCAAACAAATCTTTAATTTTATGAATCGAGTTATATTTGTATGCCATCTTTCTTCTCCAGCATTTTGTTCTGTAATGCATTGAGGTCTTTGACTTGCCATCATTGAATTCTGCAAGAATTGTGTTCTGCAAGTTAGAAATTTGTCTGAGAGAAGCAATGGGAGGTGACCTTCAAAGGCATGAACCAATGGACCACACAATTTTGTTAAATGATGTGCCCACCTATGAAATGTTTAGAAGGAGAGGGTGGCTAGATTATTGTTTAAGCCTTAAGGTGTTTAATGAGGAAGTTTCTCTACAATTTATGTCCGCCTTGAAGGATAGGGTTGTAGAAGTTAAAGGTTTGAAAATTGAGTTCACAGAAGATGCAGTTGCCGAGGTGACAGGTTTGCCTCAGGATGGTGAACAATGGGTGAAATATTTTGACCTATGATTAGCGAGAGCACAGTTCACTTTGCATGGTGATCCTCAGTTGGATATTGACAAGAAGCAAGGAACTTGGTGATTATCTTTGCCCATGGAGTTCATTTAGTCAGCCACATTTTTTATTTAGTACTTCACCTATGAGGGATGCTACAAATACCTACATGCTTTTCACTTCAAAATTCTTAGTCATCTCCACCATGATAACCGACCAGTAAATCTTCCCAGCTTCTTATTTAACATTGTGAAAAAGCAATCTTTATTAGTCTAGTCAGGAAGCAACCAGTCTATTTCACACCATTGCTTAATAAAATTAATTGTGGAAAGGGAATTGAATAGACAAAACATTGGGACATGGGAAGAATTTTTGTAGATAAATCAGGTTGAACCTAGAATAGTAGGCCCTAGAGTTCATCGTGTTGGTAGGAGAGAACAACCATCTTCTAGGGTTCGTAAAATTTTTCAAAGAGTCGAGAATGATCCTGAAGCCTCTCCCTCCATTTCTAGGTCACCTAGAAAAAGAATTTTCAATTCTAGAGCCTCTACTATTAGGAATGAATGCTGGATGTTGGCAATCATTCTGTAGTAGTTGTTGTTGCATTCATGACTATGATTGTCATTGATGTCAACATAGTGATCTTCTGGATACTATCAGAGAAGTAGACAGTGTTTTGATTAGCACATGTGGGATATTGTAGATGGAGCTATGCGATGTTGAGGTTATATTATTTGATATGTTATTTTTATATGGTTAAGAGCATAGATAGTAATTCATTAATTCATGAAAGTTATGAACATTTTGGTAAAAGCAGTATTCAGGCAGTGTTCCTAAGTAGCGGCTTGTGGAAATTGGATGATATCTCCTAATCGGGATGGAATCTAGTTTTGCACAATTAAAAGAAATTTTGAGACACATTGATGGTGATGTGGTTCATAGTGCAAACTTTGAGGTTGCACGAGTGAAGAGTTATTGCATTTGGAAGCTGACAGTTTTGTGTAATTTTGATGTAACATATGGAAACTTTTATTTTGTAATTGTGTGCTAACTCATTTGTAATTATTTGAGTGTGGTATAAAGGAAGGAATGTTTTTCCTTATTCTAGTAGTCAAAAATATGAAAAAAGTGTGAGCATGGTTTTGGTTGCATGTGAATGTAAGCATAAAGTGAAGAAAAGAGCATAAGAGGTTGTGAAAGCAACATTGTGAAGGAAGACATGCAAAGTACAGAGATCTAGAATTGAGATCTAGTGTAGTAGTGAGTGCATTTTGGCATAGTAAGGAGGTAACATATTTCATATTTTTCTACTAAATAATATCAAGTTTATTTGGATAGTGTGTTCAGTGATCTTACCTTGAAGCTGTTTGGGCAGTGGGTCCTCTTGTCTTCCATAACTCTTAACAGGGTTAGAATCTTTTAATAGGGATTCAAAATCTCCTAACAGAGATTTATATGTACTAAATGTATTTCATAAAACTCCTAATAGAGTCCATCTTCTCACAAGGAATATTTATATTAGTGCATCTTTTGTGGGCATCATTCCCACCAGGGTTTACTCTTTGATCAAGAGGTTCCCTAGTCAACATATATTGTGTTATTGTGTCATTGTTTATGAATATCTTTGTATGGTTAGTAATTGCATTACTTACATGTTTAAATGTTGTTGAAGATGTTAAATGTTATAATTATTTGATAACTGATTCACACCCCCCCCCTCTTAGTTATCTTGGTGGACTTTACTTTCTAACAATTGGTATTAGAGTGGCAGGTCCTTGAAAGAAAAGTTTGACAGCTTAAGGAGATCCATGGTGAATTTCAGGAAAGAAAGCCCTAAGTTTGATGGAGTAAATTTTGATAGCTGGAAGGAAAAGATGAAGACACATCTATTGTGTTTAGGACCAGGCTATTGGTTGATTACAAAGATTGAAAGAACTATAATTGAAGAAGATAGTCTTGAAACAAGTTCTAAAGATGAGGTAGATCTATTCATGTGTAATATACTTGCAAGAGAAGCACTCTTGACAGCACTTTCAAAAAATGAATACAGTCAGGTAAACTATTTTAAGAAATCTAATGAAATTTGGAAAGCTTTACACTCTACTTTCAAAGGTGATGAACATGCAAAAAGAGCTAGATTACATAATTGGGTATGTGCATTTGAAGATATTAGAATGATGGAAGATGAATCTGTTAGAAGCTATATTGGTAAAATGTCAGAAATTATTGCAGGGATAAAATCTTGTGGAGGATCAAAGATAGAGAATGAAGAGATATGGAAAATTCTAAGGACATTGACTCCTATATTTAAGCAGACAACACAAATGATTGACCAAGTTATACCTTGTACTACAAACTTTACAAGAGAGACTCTTCTTGGTAGATTAGAAGTAGCAGAGATGAACTTGAGGTTATCAGGAGACTTACCTAGAATGGAGACAGCATTCAGTGCTCTTAGTATTCATCCTACTTTGTTAAGAAGTACCAGTGTGAGTGGAGGTTATGCCACTAGCAGCAGATCTAGAAATGAAGAAGATAAGAAGATTGAAGAAGGTATTGCCTTGCTTGTGAAAAGAGAACCAGATGGTAAGAAAAAATTTTAATGTTGGACTTGTCAAGAATATGGTCATTTTGCATCTAAATGTCCTAAGAGAGTTAAGAAGTATAGAAATAATTTCAAGCCTAGAAGATCTAAGGAATGTTATTATGCTAATGATGAAGATCTTGAAGCTAGTATAGAAAGAACTTTCAGTGAAAGTGATACTGAGAATAATGATGAAATAGGATTTGTAGCAATTAAAGAAGAAAATTTTGAATCTGATGTTAAAGAAGAAAAAGCATTAGTTTCCCAAGTTGAAAAGAAAGCTGATTGGATTATAGATAGTGGTTGTTCACATCATATGACTAGAGATATGAAGAAGTTCATAAAGTTTAACAACTATGATGGAGGAATTGTTAGAGTTGGTAACAATGCACCTTGTTTGATTAAAGGTATAGGATCTATTACTCTTGATGGAAAGACTAATACTGATGATGTTTACTTTGTTGATGGATTGAAACATAATTTTTTGAGTGTTGGACAGTTAGTGGATAAGGGATATCAAGTTTGGTTTGCTGAGAAAACTTGTTTAATAAAGGATAAAGATGGAAATCTAATTGGAACTAGATCTAGAACTAGAGGTAATGTATTTCAGTTGAATCCTACTAAGATGACATGCTTGATTACTAAAATTGATGATAGTTGGTTATGGAATAGAAGGTTTTGTCATATAAAATTTGATAACATTGTGAAAGTGAGTACTACACTTGCAGTAAGGAATTTGCCTAAAATTATGAAGCCTACTAACATGATTTGCAAAGAATGTGTGATGGCTAAGCAGAAGAGAAGTTCATTTCCTAGTAAGAAGTTCACATCAGCAGAGAAGTTGGAGATTGTTCATACAAACATGAGCTATCCTACCAGGACTAGAGGATTCTATGGAGAAAGGTATTTTATGATTCTTGTTGATGATTTTACAAGAATGATGTGGATTGCATTTCTAAAAGAAAAATCTGAAGCATTTTATAAGTTTAAGATCACTAAGAATAAAGTTGAGAATGAATCTGGAATGAAGATTAAATATTTGAGATCTGATAGAGGTGGAGAATTTACTTCTAGAGAGTTTAACACCTTTTGTGAAGTGAATGGTATTAAGAGATAGTTTTGAACAACTAGAACACCTAAACAAAATGGTATTGTAGAAAGAAGAAATAGGTCAGTAACTGAAGCAGCAAGAGCTATGTTATTTGAGAATAACTTGGCAAAGACATTTTGGAGAGAAGTAGTGAATACAACAGTATATACAATAAACAGAGTACAAATTAGAGCAGACACAGATAAGACACCTTATGAATTATGGTTTGGACATTCACCCTCAGTTAAGTATTTTAGAATTTTTGGAAGCAAATGTTATATAAAGAGAGATGATGATATTGGAAAGATTGATCCTAGAAGTGATGAAGGTATTTTTCTTTGATATTCTTTGAAGAGAAAAGAATATAAATGTTACAATAAGAGAACTAAAACTATTGTTGAGAGCACAAATGTTAAAGTTGATGAGAATTTTAAAATTTAGGAAAGAATGCTTGATTATGAATCTGATGAAGAAGCTAATCCTTAGCCTAACATTAAAACTACTAAATTATTCTATGAGACTGACAGTGAATTGCTGAATGAGAATCATACTATAGAAGAAACCAGAGAAGAATCTAGAGAAGAATCTATAGTTGAAGCAAGATCTGTGACTATGACACTGAATAGGTATCTATCTAGACATCATCCTGTTGAACAAGTTATTGGAAGTTTGGACAAAGGAGTTATGACTAGAAATAAGGTAAATTTATGTTTGATTTCTCAAATTAAACCTAAATCTACTAATGAAGCTTGTGAAGATGAACATTGGATTAATGCTATGAAAGAAGAACTAGATCAAATTGAAAAGAACAACACATGGGAATTAGTTCCTAGACCTAAAGACAAGAATGTGATTGGAACTAAATGGGTATTCAGAAACAAGATGAATGAACAAGGAGAAGTAGTAAGAAACAAAGCAAGATTAGTATGTAAGGGATACTCATAGCAAGAAGGAATTGACTATGAAGAAAACTTTGCACCAGTAGCAAGACTTGAAGCAGTAAAAATGTTTTTGGCTTATGCAAATTTTAAGAAATTCAAAGTGTATCAGATGGATGTGAAGTCCACATTTCTAAATGGTGAATTGGAAGAAGAAGTCTACATTAAGCAGCCTGAAGGTTTTCCTTTGACTCAAGAAGGAGATATGGTATGTAAACTAAAGAAAGCATTATATGGACTAAAGCAAGCACCTAGAACTTGGTATGCTAGATTGGATAAATATTTGTTGAAATTGGGATTTACTAAAGGAATAGTAGATAGTAATCTATACACAAAAGAAATTGAAAATGGATTATTAGTTATAGTTATTTTTGTTGATGACATTATCTTTGGAGGAGAAGATGAAGCTAGTGATAAATTTGCTGATGAAATGAAGACAGAATTTGAAATGAGCATGATTGGTGAGATGAAATACTTTTTGGGATTATAGATAACATAAAACAATGATGGTATCTTTGTTAGCTAGAAAAAGTACTTGAATGATTTGCTGAAAATATTTGGAATCAAGAACTGTAAACCAATTGGAACACCTATGGTTACAGGACACAAAATATCAAGCAAAGATGAAACACCAGTAGTTGAGAAAAAGAAATACAGATCCATGATTGGAGGATTGCAGTACTTAACACACACTATACCAAACATACAACATTCAGTTGGAATGGTAGCAAGATTTCAAGCTGAACCTAGAGAGTCACATTATGCAACAATAAAGAGGATATTGAGATATTTAAGAGGTGCAATGGACTATGGATTGTGCTATGAAAAATCTAATGATTTCACCCTATGTGCATATACAGATGCTGATTGGGGAGGTAGTGTTGATGATAAGAAAAGCACCAGTGGTGGAGCCTTTTTTCTTGGAGGAAGATTAATTTCATGGTTGAGCAAGAAGCAGAATTGTATTTCACAGAGTACAACAGAAGTAGAATATGTAGTAGTAGAAAACAATTGTAACCAGATAATTTGGATGAAGCAAATGCTGAAGGATATTGGAATTAAATTTTTTGAACCTGTTGTCATACATTGTGACAACACCAGCACAGTCAATATGTCTAAGAATCATGTATTGCATTCTAAAACTAAGCATATAGAGATCAAGTATCATGTTGTAAGAGAGAAATTTGATGAGAAAGAAGTTGGACTGGAGTACATAAGCACAAAAGAACAGATAGCAGACATATTTACAAAGCCTTTTCCTAAGGATACATTTGAGTATCTGAGAGGTATGCTTGGGGTTATGCCCCAGCCTACTTTTGAGTAATGATGTAGTTGATTGTATCCATCCAGTTGTATATGAGCCCTATCTTTTTTTTGGATTGGATGTTGGTACTTCCTCTATAGGGGAGTATGTGTATCTGAGCTGAGTCATGAGGACTCTTGTGAATGTATTTTCTGAAAGTGTCTTTGGACATTGAGTTGTTGTTGACATAGTGATGAAATTTTTGTCATTGATGTCAATGGGGGAGAAGTATACATGAAAAAAAATATAGAACATCTATTGGAGAGAACTTAATAGGATAATGAAGCAAGATTTGTTTGATGAAGAAGATTTGAAGAGCTTTCAGAGTATCAGTGTAGCAGTGCAGCAATATTGGATTTTTGGAACATTGGATGTTTTTCATCTATGTTGCCATCAATGCCAATGGGGGAGATTGTTAGAAATGAATTTTGGATGTTGGTAGTCAATTTTTAGTAGTTTTTGTTGCATTCATGACTATGATTGTCATTGATGTCAACACAGTGATCTTCAGGAGACTAGCAGAGAAGAAGACAATGTTTTGATTAGCACACATGGGATATTGTAGATGGAGCTATGCAATGTTGAGGTTATATTCTTTGATATGCTATTTGTCTATGGTTAAGAGAACATGCATTAATTCATTGATTCATGAAAGTTATGAGCATTTTGGTAAAAGCAGTTTTCAAGTAGTGTTCCTAACTAGTGGTTTGTGGAAATCGGATGATATCTCCTAATCAGGATAGAAACTAGTTTTGCATAGTTAAAGGGAAGTTTGAGATACATTGATGGTGACATGGTTCATAGTGCAAACTTTTAGGTCGCACGAGTGAAGAGGTATTGCATTTGGAAGCTGACAGTTTTGTGTAATTTTGATGTAACGTATGGAAACTTTTATTTTGTAACTATGTGTCGACTCATTTGTAATTATTTGAGTGTGGTATAAAGGAAGGAATTTTTTTCCTTATTCTAGTAGTCAAAAATATGAAAGAAGTGTGAGCATGGTTTTGGTTGCATGTGAATGTAAGCATGAAGTGAAGAAAAGAGCCTAAGAGGTTGTGAAAGCAAAATTGTGAAGGAAGACATGCAAAGTACAGAGATCTAGAATTGAGATCTAGTGTAGTAGTGAGTGTGGTTTGGCATAGTAAGGAGGTAACATATTTCATATTATTCTTCTAAATAATATCAAGTTTATTTGGATAGTGTGTTCAGTGATCTTACCCTGAAGCTGTTTGGGCAGTGGGTCCTTATGTCTTCCATAACTCTTAACAAGGTTAGAATCTTTTAACAGGGATTCAAATCTCCTAATAGGGATTTATATGTACTAAATGTATTTCATAAGACTCCTAATAGATTCCATCCTCTCACAAGGAATATTCATATTAGTGCATCTTTTGTGGGCATCATTCCCACCAGGGTTTACTCTTTGATCAAGAGGTTCCCTAGTCAACATATCTTGTGTTATTGTGTCATTTTGTATGAATATCTTTGTATGGTTAGTAATTGCATTGCTTACATGGTTAAATGTTATTGAAGATGTTAAAATTTATAATTATCTAATAACTAATTCATCCCCCCCTCTCAGTTATCTTGGACTTTACTTTCTAACATCTACTTCTCAGAGGAAGAAAAACAAGAGTGCAAAAGCTCCTAATATTCCAAAATCTTCACTGTTCATAAGGACAAGGGCTGCATCTAGAAAGGGTAAGGGTAAAATAATGGAACTAGAAGAGGAAACATTAGAACCTCAGCCTGGTGACAATGCTAATAATATGGAAGAAAATCCTGAGAACCGTAGGGAAGAACATTATGAAAACCCTCCTGAAGAACATTCCAAGAATCCTCCTAAAGAGAATCCTAAGAATCCTAGGAAGGAGAAAGTTGAAGAACCTCCTAAAGCAGTGGTAGAGGTAGTGGTCATTAAGAAAAAGAAGCGGAAGAGTCCTTTGAGCTCATCCACACCCCCTATAAGGAGAAGTAGAAGACTTTTTGAGAAAGATGTTGAAGCATCTATTCCTATTGTTAACATTGATTATTCTAAATCTGTAGAAAATGAACCTTTAAAAAATTCCTCTTCTGAGGAATTCAAAAATCAACCTACAACTAATGACACAATAATGAGAGAACAAAGTCCAAAAATAGAGGTTAGCCCTTGATTTAACTACATATTGATAGATAGTGATAAGGACTCTGAGGACTCTGAGGACTTTGATGACACTGAGGAATATGTAGATAATTCTACCTAGCTAGATGTTAGTATGAATTCAGAGGAAATTCCTGACTTTGGAACTGAAATCATTGAAGAAGTACCCCAACAGGGTAGTCAGGAAAAGTTAGAAATGCTGGCTAAGGTGGCAGTTGATGTTAGTGAGGAAACCAATTTGATTAGGACAATTGTTTTGTGTAAGGGTAAGTCCTCTACACCTGAAGAAACAATTAAAATTCCTCACTTTCCCTCTGGATGGGTGCACTTAATCAAGAACCTTTACCCCCACTAGATTTGTCTACACCTATTGCAGCAAGGATAAGTTTGTACCAACAGTTGTTATGGGAAAAGACACAACGGAATTTAGAAAAAGAAAAATTGAAACGAATCATTAATGAGAAGAATTCTTAGTTGGAGTAGAAATCAGATGAGATTGAGGTATTGAAATGAAGAATTGATCAGATTATTGGGCTAATTCCACAGCTGATGGAATGCAGATCGCCCTCACCAGTGTATGCAATATTCCTTCAAGAGAAACTTGTTAATTTCAAATTAACAAGGATTGTAGAAGGCCTCAATCCATCCTATAAACTCCCCATGAATTTTACTATGCCTTTCAGTCTACCCCAATGACTTTGAAAAATCTATTGTGTGAATTGTACTTGCATAAACTTGCAGTTCCTGATGACATAGAGTGGAATTCACTCCTCTATGTGGGAGATGTACAACTCAAAGAAATTATGTCATGGATGCAGAATGAGATAAGTTGAGAACACCAGGCTGCACCATACAGGGAGAAAGAAATGTCATTTCCTTTGATGATGAGGCCTGAGGTACATCACTCTAGGAGAACATATTTTGACTAGATCTCTATTACAGCAAACACTAGTGGAGCCAATAAGATCTATCCAGTGAGAGAACAAGCCTTTGTAGACTAGGACCAGCATTCCTCACAGGATGTTGCCAGAACAATTAATGCCTCTAGGCAAAGGTGGATAAGGATGTCATAGGATCTAAATAAAATGGAGCCTCATTCACCATAGAATCTAACCCTTGCCACAAGGAGAGTTCCATGGTATACTATGTTGGGTAGGTCACTCCTTAACCATTGAGTTCCATTAAGGTTTCAGCCTCCACTCTTCCTTCAGCCATTACTATTAATTAATGATAGCATAGTAGATTATGACATGGCTTTTGAATTCTAGCATTGGGAAAGACTCAAAGAGACTCATGGATACTTTTATTATATTCATGATGAGCCTGGGCAGAGAACAGCTAGTGATTTGAGAGTCCGTGCCAAGCTTCAGAACTTTATGATTGCTGGGGGCCAGCAATAGTTCAGTTGGGGGGAATGATGGGCTTCTAAATTAGCCATATTTTTCACCACTTTTTATCCTCTTTCTAAGACATTTGATTGCACATAGACATACATTTATGGTTTTAAGCATATGAACTTTTAGTTTCTATATATATGATTATATATGTGTGTGAACATAAGATGGAATGTGGATACCTCTAAGGACATAATATCTAGATATTTTCATGGACAAGAATGGTGAATATAATAGTTATGCATGTTAATGTATTTTTTCTCTCCTAAGCTATGTTTTGGGTAGTTACCTCCTGTAGCCATAGGTTTGCAAGAGTGATAATTAAGACTAACACCTTTTTCCTAATATTGATGATGTGGATATATATGTATATGGTTGGATATGTGTGCATTAATTATCTTGTAGGAGTTGAAGGTGGATATTCAAGGACTAGCATATTAGTGTGGGAGTCATCAAAGCCAACTGTGATTGCAAAATTTTCACAAGCAAGTCATATAGCAGTTTAGAGTTAAAACACTAAGTGTAAAGATCATAAATCAGTTAAGTGTTGAAGACTGGATAGCATATAGAGCACTAAAGACTCAGAGCATCAACGCACATGTTTATGGATGAATAAAGGTATGTGCCCAAGAATTTAAGGTTGTTAGACTATACTTATTCTTAGTCTAAGAGTGCATAAGTAGATATGCAAAGATGTGAAAGTTACAGTTACTTGAAGTTTCACAACTAGTGTGTTCCAGTAGAGAATAGAGCATAGATCTGATAGTGACTATTTTGGTTTGCGATTGTAAATTAATGTTGTAAAGGCTATGAACCCATTGTATTTAGGTTTCTGACATATGTATATGTATAATTGTAAGCATGCTTAAGCCAATTCATTTGCAAGTGTTATTTGTATTTAGTTATAGGGCCAACCTAATTGTATAATTGGTATGAGCGCATAAATATAAGGTGCACCCATTGTATTTGGTATGGAAGTGAAAATAGAGTTATGAGAAGTAGAGCAGAGGTATGAAAAGAGAGAATATGATGTATTAGAGCTTTGCAAGAGTTCAAAGCATCAGCGCACCAAAGGAACTGATCTAACAAGCAATGTCATAGTAACAATTCACCTGCAGATATAGTGTGTATCTAATTCAGAAGGTTGTAGCCTTCATCATTTGAGTAGTGAGCTCTAGGACAGTGAGTCCACTCCCCTAATAGGGATCATTTTAAAAGACTCCTAATAGGGTCTGACCCTTAACAAGGTCTACTATACTAAAAGAATTGTAAACATACTCCTAACAGGGTAAAGGATCTTCTAACAAGGGTCACAAAACACTAGTGCAGATTATTAGTGGGTATCAAGTTCCACTGGGATTTTTACCTATTTGGGTTTCCTCGTAACCATATTGGTGTCATGTGTTGATTACATGTTTCATGTTTATGTGAATGTTTAATTTTGTACTTAAGCATTTATAATTTAGTATTCAGATTAAAGTGAAAAGTTAAAATATAGTGAACATTGATTCACCCCCCCCCTCTCAGTGTTCCCATTCCTAACAATTGGTATCAGAGCTCTGGTCCTTAGCAAAGAAGTTTAACCACTTGAGGAGATCATGGACAAAGAAGATTTGAAGAAGAATCTTAAAGTAGCTCTTGAAGACCTAGAAAAATTAGAAAGAGAAATTGAAAAACTAAAAGAAAAATTCAATGATGCTCAATTAGTTATCAAGAGACTAAAAAAAGGTTTGAAGGGACTCTCTAACAGTGATCTTGAAAAAAAGGGTCAAGAAGTTGAATGAAGAAAATGCATCCTTAGTGAGTCATCTTGAAGAACTTGATGACAAACTAATGAACAATCAAGATGTCTATAATGAACAAGTAAAGGAGAACCTTCAACTCAATGAAGAAGTAAGGGAAGCAAATTTGGAAATCTTGGATCTAAAGAATTGCAAAGCAAGATTGGAGTCTGAATTGAAAGATGCAAAGAACCACATTGACAAATTGCACACCAGTTCTAATTTGATAGAATCTTAGTTGTATGTAAGAAGAGTCAAAGGAGACACTAGCTGCATTGGATACAATGAAGCACAAAATCAAATTGATAAAATACGAGAAAGAAAGGAGACACAAAAGGAATCTACTGATACTGAGAAGACTGAAGATCAAACCAAATACAATGGTAGTCCTCCTAAAAATGAGCGCAAGCCTATTAAACACACCTATTTTGCATGTAACAAGCATGGACACATTGCAAGGAACTATACAGAGGTAAAGCCTTTTAATGGTTATTGTTATACATGTAATAGATTTGGTCATAGAGCAATAAATTTCAAGACTAGTAAGAAGAAAAGGATTCAACATAATCAAAGAAATCATAATCAGACCAATGCAAGAAGTTCTCATAATGTTACATATCATATATGTAGCTATAATGGTCATACATCAAAACAATGTAGAATGGTGACTCATGTCAATGCGCCAAGGAATTATAGACCTCCAATGATTTTTCACACCTATAACAAGGTTGTACATATCTCAAAGTTTTGTAGATCAAGGATGCAAGGTCGGGAAAGCCCTAAAAAGGCCAAAGAACTAGTTTTGGATCCTGAAGTAGAAGTCAAGTTTGTGAAGGCATCAAAAGATGCGAGCATGATTTGGTTAGATGGAAAGAAAGAAAATATTGATGGTAATGTATTGGATGCATGCCCAATGGATGCACCCTCTACATCTTCATGAATGGCCCTCAGGGTCATAGGGGGAGCTAATTTAGCTCTAGACCCCTGCATGGCTGGTATACTCATCCTGAGAGTATGTGCCTCTGGACTTAAGCTATTGGAGTGTATTGGAACCTTTGTGCAAGAATGCACATGTTGATTTTTAGTAGAAATCAAGTTTGAAAATTTGAAGTGATAGCCTGGTTTATGTGAGTTGCATTAATGGAAAATTTCTTACTTTAAGTACACAAAAAGATGTTTGTTTACTCATTGCATTCATACTCAGAGCGATTGGAGAGCAGATTGAGCCTTGAAAGTTCTTGTGAAGAGTTGGAGATTAAGTTATTAGTGATTGCAGTGCATTTGATTAGTTGCAAGAAACCCTAGCTCATTGCACTAGTTTGGAAGTCATCGAAACATCTCAGAGATCTTTTGGAAAGTGAATATCAAGTAAGTCATGGCCACTCCTATTGTTTTTTATTTTGTTGAGAAGAAGCGGTATGTTTTCAAGAGGCACCCATTTAAATCAACCCTAGATGATTTATAGGGAGCATTCTCCCACACGTTGATGGGTGTCATGCATGTAGAAGACATAAGGGCTTACATCTATTGTAAGAAGGAACCTGTTGGACTGGATAGGTTAAGAGCACACATGGACACAATGTTGAAACTAGACAAAATGTTCATGGATGAATACACCAAATGGAATGGTCACCCTATTGTTGAGTATGCCATAGCATATAAATTCTATGAGGAAGAATGGATAAAAATATTGTTGAGCAGAATCCATGATGACTTGTTTTGGATTGCAGATGTACCGGTAAGAATAACAAGAGACCTAATTCATGAGATGACAAGACTTTCTAAGATAGGTTCCATCCTTCCTATGGGTAAGGATGTCAGGAAAATGGTGGAGCAAGTGTGTAAATCTAGAAGTGATAAGTGTTGCATGACCATTGAGCCTATAGAGAAACCAAACATCAAGTTGATATCAATGATATTGGGTTACAGATTTCATCACACCAGCAGGGTGAATAGTGTGTCTTTGGGCACTATTCTAGTAGCCATCCGTCTTGTGCAAGAAGATGGAGAGTTCAACTTGTGTGAGATCTTGCGTGCATAGTTGATAGACAATATCAAAGCTATCAAACATGACAAGACTAAGGTATTTAGGTTTGGGTCCCTAATCATCTATATGTACCTTCATATAGTTGGTAAAGTGTCAGACTTGTATCTAGACAAGTCCATTCCTACCATTCCACAGATATCTAACAAGGAATCCATAGAAATAACACTTAGAGATTACATTACTTTGGAATTGAAGACATTTAGAGCAAGGATGCAGATGAGGTACATGATTCTAGAGAGTATTGTAGAGAAGTATAAGCATACAATATGCTTCATGGTGGAGATTGATACTACATGTATGGAAGCTGTGGAACCTAGAACAAAGTAGATTCATCCACTTGGATATGAAGTTGAAGAACAAGTTCTTGAAGCCTTCGCATAGGTACTTCTATCAGCCCCTAAGGATGACAATGAACCTAGGTGGGGAACCTATGAAGAGAAAACTAGAGAAGTTGATGCTAAGCTCAACAATGTTGTAACAAAAAGAAAGGTTGCAAAAGTCACACCAGAGATCCTAATAATTCATGGTGTATCACAAGCATACCTTGATAAAACAAGGGATGCGAAGATTTCTCTAGAATTGAAGAGTGCAGCAGAAGAATAAAAAGATCCCAAGGTGAAGAAGATAAAAATTGACAAAGATGACAGTTAGAAGGATAAAGAAGATAGTACTCCTTCTATGCCCAAAGATACAATTCTAAAGTATAAGCCTTTATTCAAGAGGAAAAAAGAAGTAGGCACTAGTCATCCATCCTCACGAGCATTAAGGAGCAATAAAAACACTCAAGCACCTCCTCAGGTAGGGTTCAGACCTAGCCTCAAAGTTCTAAATGCAAGAATTGTTGATGAGGGAAGAATTGATCAAATAGGGAAGTTCTATGAATCATATAGTGAAATTGATAAGTTTGAAATTCATGGTATGATTATCAAACATATGATAAAGTTCAAGAAGGCAGTTCTTGAATTGAAAATAGAAATTCTAGATAATGTATGGGACATTCTAGAAAACCTTAAAAGACAAGAAAATGAAGAAGACCTAAGGATCAGGGAAAAAGTGCTAGAAGACACTATGCCTATATGTTCTACAGAAGAATTGGATCTGATATTGAATTTGGTAAAGCCACACCTTAGAACAAAGATGAGAACTCTTCACATTATGAACAAATATTATGAGTTGATAACAAAGGAAACAGAGAAGGCCTTTGAGAAGGTGTTGCTAGAACAATAGATCAAACCACCTACTGCGCCCATCACTCATGCACCCATCAAGGAAGATAAAGTGGTAGAACCCACTAATGTACTAATGATAGGTCCTCAAGACTCAGCACCCATAGTAGAAACTCAAACAGAAGCAGATTAGTCTGTGCTTATGATAGAATCACCTAAAGATAGCACAATTATCATAGATAATGTGGAAATAGCCATGGCGACTACTAATAAGGAGTTGGACAAGTTTGAGGAAGCATTTGTCAACACTAAGGAAGAAAAAATATTATGTAGCAATACCCCTCCCACTCAACAAGAAGAAGTAATCATAGAAAATATATCTGATGAGAAAGAAGAAGAAAAGAAAGGAGTAGAGGTAGGAAAGAAAGATGAATCTTCTATTAATTTGGTCAAAGTGAAGCAAGAGGTGATGGATAGCACTCCCATCACTCCCTCCTCATCATTGTTGTAAAGTTTCACACGTGACACTAGTAGTTTGGACTCTTGGAAGGAAGAAAACCTAATTAAGTTCAGCGTCCTAGCTATGTAGAAGGAAAAGGAGAAGCAAGTTATGAGGAATCCTCT
The DNA here is from genome assembly GCA_027943335.1 of Chamaecyparis obtusa. Classification (NCBI taxonomy): domain Eukaryota; kingdom Viridiplantae; phylum Streptophyta; class Pinopsida; order Cupressales; family Cupressaceae; genus Chamaecyparis; species Chamaecyparis obtusa. The sequence continues at coordinate 2,387,483 of BSBK01000537.1, forward strand.
CTTGGTAGAATCAGTAAATATTTTGAATATTTTGTTTCTAGAGGATAAGAAGATGGAAAATGTATATTCAGTTGATGATGTGAGAACATTCATCTCTAATTTCAAAGTAAATTTTTCAAGCCTAGAAGAATCTGTGGCCATAGTAGCAGAGGAGAAATACTTAAAGAAGAGACTCAATGAACTAATGAGTAACTTTGTACTAGACTTGAACTCTCTTAAGTCTGGTCAGGCATCATTGAAAGAGTTTGCAGATCAAGGAAGGAAAGTCATTGTAGAATCCATGGATCAAGATAAGTTCACTAATGCCCATCTTAAGAAGATTAAAAATGTAGAGGCAATGATTGAGAAGGTGAAGATTTCAATGCTAGACATAACCACTGATGAAAACATGGGAAACAATTTCTATCAAGGTTAGTTGGACATAATTGAGAAGGTAGAGAAAGAAATGGAGAAGATAAGGTCTAGACAGACTCAATTGAGGAATGCTCTTGTGCCCTCACTAGACATTCTAAATCAAAACATTAAGGAGATTGATGTGACCATGATAACCTATGATCAAGGTCTAAGCATAGAATTGGAGAAGATGGAGAATCTTCAATATGTATTATGCACCCATCTACAGATAGTCAATTCTCTAATAACCTTTTGGAAGGAGATCCAGAAACTCAAGATTGCATATCCAGATGTTTTCCCTCAGTGAGTGTATGTAGATAATGTTTTTTTATGCACCTTTGTCATTAATGTCAAAGGGGGAGTTGTATAGAATATGGAGTACATATATGTATAGGGAGATATAAGAGTTTGTATAAAATGTATAAAAGACAAAAGTTTTTGTGTAAAGGATTAGTTAGAGACTTGGCCATATTCCTTTGTTGCCATCAATGAAAAAGGGGGAGATTGTTGGCAAGTTGTCTATACTAAAGTATATGAATAGATATAGTGTTTTCATTATGGAAACAAAGTCATATATCATTTTGGAGTTAGCACACTAAGTGTAAAGATCATAAATCAGTTAAGTGTTGAAGACTGGATAGCATACAGAGCACCAGAGACTCAGAGCATCAGTGCACATATGTACGAATGAATTAAAGTATGCACCCTAGAATTTAATGTTTTTAGACTATACTTATGCTTAGTCTAAGAGCACATAAGTAGATATGCAAAGATGTGAAATTTACAGTCAGTTGAAGTTGCACAGCCAATGTGTGCCAGCAGAGAATAGAGCATAGAGCCGACAGTGACTATTTTGGTTTGCAATTGTAAATTAATATTGTAGAGGCTATGCACCCATTGTATTTAGGTTTTCAACATATGTATATGTATAATTATAAGCACGCTTAAGTCAATTCATTTGGAAGCATTATTTGTAATTAGTTATAGGGCCGACCTAATTGTATAATTGGTATGAGCACATAAATATAAGGTGCACCCATTATATTCGGTATGGAAGTGCAAATAGAGTTGTGAGAAGTAGAGCAGAGGTATGCAAAGAGAGAATATGATGTATTAGAGCTTTGCAAGAGGTTAAAGCATAAGTGCACCAAAGGAATTGATCTGACAAAAAGTGTCACAGTAACAGTTCACCTGCAAATATAGTGTGTATCTGATTCAGAAGGTTGTAGCCTTCATCATTTGACTAGTGAGCTCTAGGACAGTGAGTCCACTCCCCTAATAGGGATCATTGTAGAAGAATCCTAACAAGGTCTGACCCTTAACAAGTTCTACTATACTAAAATCATTGTATAGGTACTCCTAATAGGGTAAAGGATCTTCTAACAAGGATCACAAAACACTAGTGCAGATTATTAGTAGGTATCAAGTCCCACCAAGGTTTTTACCTATTTGGGTTTCCCCGTAACCCTATTGGTGTCATGTGTTGATTTCATGTTTCATGTTTATGTGAATGTTTAATTTAGTACTTAAGCATTCATAATTCAATATTCAGATTAAAGTGAAAAGTTAAAATACAGTGAACACTGATTCACCCCCCCCCCTTCTCAGTGTTCCCATTCTTAACACAACTGGCATAGGTTAGCATAGATTTTATTTACCCTTGGATGTGCTGAGTAGGAAGCCTTGTGGCTTTCTGAAAGAATAAGCACATGAAGATCTCCTGACATGGGTAGATAAATTTTGTCTTGTTGTCTTATCAATCCTAGGGTATCCAAGGAATATCCTAAAAAATGACCCTCCAATGGTCTTCCCAATTCTAATTCTATTTTTACCTCTTGATACCAAGAATCAAAAGTGAGATCCTCCCTGATTCATTTCTCAAAATTAGTACTCAAATCAAGTGTCAGCAATCCATGTCTACATCTACTCAAGGCATCTTCTACCACATTTGTCTTCTCCTAGATATACTTAACCTCAAAGTCATATTCACATAAGAATTTTATCAATCAGTGTTGCCTAGCATTGAGGTTAGGTTGAGAGAAGATATACTGAAGGCTTTGATGCTCTATTTGGAGCTCAAATTTATGACCCAATAAAAAATGCCTCCATTTGACTAAGGCATGAACTACTACAGCCAGCTCTAGATCATGGGTGGGGTAGTTTAGCTCATGATCTTTAACCTTCCTAGACTCATAAGCGAAAACTTTTCCTTCTTGCATAAGGACTACCCCAATCCCTTCCAGTGACATATTTGTATAGACTATGAATTTCCTTGATGGTTCAAGAACTACCAAGATCAGAGCACTGATTAATCTTTCCTTCAAACACTATAAAGTGGCCTCGCACTTTTTAGACCATACAAATTTTTTCCCTTTCCTTTGCAAGGAATTAATAGGATGAGTTATCTAAGAGAACTCCTTAACAAATAGTCTATATTAACCAGTTGTATGTACCCTAAAATGGTTGCCTAGACTTTGGGCCCCCATTTAGCAATTTATCAAATCCCTGAATCAATATTTTCAAATATCAACAATATCAATTATATCAATTTCCTTGATCAAATCATAATCAATTCAATATTTCCTAAGGTTTGAGCCTTATTTAATTTTAAAAGAGAAAAAAATAAAAATCTTATTTAATTAAGAGAACATGTTCCCTTCTAATTAATTAAAAATCTCTTTTAATTAAATAATAAAATCACTTTATCCTAAGCCTTTATTTAATTAAAAAGAATTTCCTCCCCTTTTATTTAAATAAAAAATCCCCACTTTTCTTCTTATCCTATGTTGCACAAATAAAACATTCTTCTTATTTTATAAAAAGGAAAAAAACACTTTTTGTCTTATGTGGGACACAAAAGTCAACTCCTATTTTCCTATTAGAGGATATTTGTGCACAAGGATCAAGCTTCTTTTTTTCTCCACCGTTGATTAAGTCTTTTGCCTCTTAATCTCAATGGTTCATTTTCATCTCATTTCTTATAAAAGGAGAGCTCTCTCCTTCATTTTCATATCTTAGGTTTTTATGCTAATGTTATGCTGCAAATTTTCTAGGTCATTTGGAGCTCTTTGAAGACATTCTTGCATTCAAGCTTTGAAGACATTGTTGTTGCATTTCATTTAGCTTGTTTTCTTACATCATAGTTGCATAATCATCACATTTTTAGTATAGATTTCCTTTATGCAATAGATTAATCTCACATAGTTTAATAGGAGGATTTGTAACACTTGTATTTTCCTTTCATAGCATAGCTTGCATCTTTCATTCTCATAGATTAGTTTGCATTGCATTGCATCCATATTGATTTCATTGGAGATATTGGCATTGTTTCCCTTATCTTTGATTTGGAATCTCTCATTGTGTGGTTGACTAGCAAGGTCATGAGTTTATAGCTCTAGCTGAGAGCAATTTTACAAATCTTGCAACTCCATACATAGAGAGCTATGGATCGATTTGTGAGAGCTCATTGTTGAGTTTTCTTGCATGTAAGGATTCATAGAAGTGTGGTCACATTTTCACCATACATTTTTGGTGCCCACCATGGGGCAACCCACTTTTACATGCTAGTTTTTTATTATTTTTTGGAGCTAACCCTTGTGCAGATTTCTTTGGAGACAGAAAACCCTAGATTTGAAATATTTGATCATATCTCCCAAACGGCTTAGTTTTTTGGTCTAAAATTTTGTTTTCAAGTTGGCGACATATCAGAGAAGCTCCAAAAAAAATTTAGAATTTTTGGAGGTAATTTGTATTTTTTATGATTTTTTCTTTATTTTTCATAAAAAATTGATTTTTGATGCAAATCAGCATATTTTTTAGAAATTTTTACATTTATGGAAAGTTCTTGAAATTATAGATGGGGTCCATTCATTGTGTTTTTAATTTAGAGATCATATCATAGCTCATTTGGTCAATTTATAAAAAATGGTCTATTTTGGGAAAGTGGCTCTTCAGGGCACAAATGAAGAGATTTTTCTAAAATTTTTACAGTTTTGGAAAACTCTCTATTTTTTAGCAGGGGTCTTTGTTTTGCATTTCCATTTTTTTGGCTGAAATCATATAAAAAAAAATCAGATCTTGTTGACTAGGTCAAATGCAAAAAAAAATAAAATTTTGTGATGGGTATGCACTTATTTTTCATTGTTCAATGCATGATATGAGTTATCATTTGGATTATTTTCTAGCTATTATTGCTCCTAAAAATTGATTTTTAGATCTAACCCTAGGGTTTGCATAAGTTGGATATACATTGAATATCTTGTTTGCTTGTTTTCTTATCTTGTTCATTTGAAGGTGCTCTTGCTTTTATGGAAAATGCTTAAAACAAACAAAAAAAAGGTAAAATCTACTAAGCGCATTGTGTTGGACTTGAGGTATTTTGTTACATCTCTATAACATTTATATTTTGGGATTAAAATTTAACCTCTCATATGTTTGGCTTGAATGTTTACATGCTTTCATAGAACACATTTCAATTGATGCTCTTAATGGGAAATGAAAGAACATAGATTAGTTTTTACAAGTTTGTGTAAGTGAATGCTTGTGTTTAAACCTTAAGTAATTCTTGGTTCCAATATCAAATATCTCATTGAGTGATTGAGGGCATAGATTCATTCCTTGTTTACATAGAGAGTTAAATGCACCACTTTGTGGACTCACTCTATGTTTGCTTGGAAAGTTAAATATTCCATTGATTCAACCCTTTGTCATTTGTGAGTAGTATTGATAAGCAACTTTAGAGTACTTTTGATTAATCTTGTTAGCTAAATTGGGTGTTGGACTCGCTTATTTCTAATCACCCCTCATTACCACCCTTTGGATGCAAGGTCAGCATTCATACATAAAGGAGGGGTCTACTTGAAAAAAGCATTAAGTGTTCCACAAAGTTTCCCCCTTTTTATGTTTTTTTGATCTCATAAGTTTTCTAAGGTGTGGACTCACTTTGAGTTTGTGTGAGGAGTTAAATGTTCCACTTTTGGACTCACTTCACATTTACTTGAAGAGTTAAGTGTTCCACCTTTAGTGATTTAAATACTTTCGATAGTGAATTACTTAATTTTATTTTTAGAAGGTCTGCTTGGGGACACACCACCTCAAGAGATGACCTTAACTCCTTTGTTCCGGCAAAGTATAAATAGCGGGTGGTGAATTGAAAGACACCTCTCTTGGGAATTGAGTTTGATATCACTCTTGGCTAAGCCTCAAAAAACTTTATACCTTTGAGAAGTGAAGGAGGAGATTTGGGTTACCGTCTCCCCCCGGCTGTGTGATTTTGGATTCTTCTCATCTATGGATTTGGGCCTCACATACCTTGTGTATATTGAGGACTCCTTTTAGAAAGTCATGTATATCCTTGTAGAAATCTTGTTAAGGTGTTGTGTTCTATGTGCCTGCTAAAACATTTTCAAGAACATACACAAGTAGAACCTTTAAGGAGTAGAAATACTAAGTCACTATCCTTGTTCATGCGCAAGGTTGCTTTGCCCCTTGCTCATTGCTTGAAGACTATTTGCTTGAACTCCCTGGTTGTTGTTCTATGTGCTTGATCATCATTGCAAAATATTTTGAAAGATCTAATTGGAATATTGAAACTGAGTTTCATCCTGCTGTAGTGAGTTCTCCTTAGAAGCTTGGTCTTCCTTGGTCAGTCCAGGTCAGATCTTAGGTGTTGTGACATGTTTCCCAACATCCAAATGAACTCAAATGGTATGAAGTTGCAAAAAATGATTCTTGGTCTTCCTTCTTCCACATCTCCCATATCTTCCTAAGTCTCCCATTTTCATCCTCTCTCTTCCTTCCATGCTTGATTCTTCTTTTTCTAGAACCATGAATCTCAAATATCTAGTTTTGGAACCTTTATTAAAAATAGATGATCTTGAGCTCGTTGACATATTTTAAAAATGTTGTTCCTCCAAAATTTTCATGAGTGACAAATTTATGACAAAAATAAAAGAAAAATTGATTAAATAAGACGTCTTTGCTAGAATCATACTCATGATCTCATCCAAATATTCTTCATCTTCTAAATCTTCTCATCATTCCTCACATTCTAAATCTTATCATGATTCTTCTAAACACTATTCACATTCTTCATCTTCCAAATATTATCATGACTCTTCTAAACATTATTCGAATTCCTCATTATCCAAGTCCTCTTCCTACACTAAGTCTTCAATTTCCTCTTCTTCACGATCTCATTCTTCTTCTACTTCTTCAAAGAGTTTTACTTCTCTTCACAAGACATACCATAATGAGCAATGTGATAGTCCTTATGATACCTCTTCCATGAAGAGTGATGCACCCACCTATGATGACTATGATGACTATGATGATGGACAATGTAGTGATACCTATGACACCTCTATTCCTAAAATTCATCCTAGTCGTGTCCTTGTGCTTACTGGAAATGGGTCCTCATATTGGAAAGATCATGATGGTGATCTATATGATTCAAATTTTGAAAGAAACTTTGATGAGTTTTGTGAACAATACCTTGATTATAATCCAGCTACTACTGTTGAGGAATATAAAATGCACCGTGCTGATTTGAAATGTAAATATTATAAGAATCCTTCCTCTAAGAACATTCATGCTGAAAATAAAGATGACACTCTCAAGCAAGATCATGTTAATGATGTACCTTTGTCTTGTGATGGTTCTCTTCCATCCCCTAATTCCTCCAATACCCATACATTTCCTAAAGCTTCCGAGTCTTCCAAATCTGTCACAAATCCTTCATCCAACAAAGATCCTAATGCCTTTCATGTAGTTCCCTATAGTTATCCTCAGGGGCTACCTTTTAAAGAAACTCAAACTAACCTTCACTTGGCTGCAAATACTTTCAATAATGTTGAAACTAAAGATCCTAAGCCTTTATGTGCTATAATGCCTACTTCATCTAGTCCTTCACTATCTCCTCCAAAGTCTTCCATACAAATCCAACCTACTTCCTTGTCCTTAGAAGTGGCTCCATGTCAAGAGGACTCTAAAAATGATAAAGAAAAGAACATAAAGAAAGATCAAGATCAAGAACCCTCCATGTCATCCAATCCTATTCATAATATCTCTCATTCATTTCATGGTTCTTTTGATCCTTTACACCCTTTCTCATTCATTCCACCATGTCTTAATTTTTCCTCTAAGCAAGATCAAGCTACTACTTACATCGCTGAGCTTATCGAAAATAAAAATAACCTTACTACACTTACACCTTCTGAAGATGATACTTCCATTGATGTTATTGAAAATGATGTTGTTACTTCTGATGTTAAGCCTATTGAAAATAAAAATAAAAATGATGCGCTTATGCTATCCAAAGATCCTTGGCAAGATCAAAGTCTTCCATCTTCTTGTTCTACCACTCCATGTTCGCTTCCATTTTCTACTCTTCCTAAGTCTTCGCAAGATTTGAATGATTTTATCAATGAAGTTGCTCCTATTCAAGATGTGCACAATCCTATTGAAAATCCTAATGCTCACTCTAAAGATGCTGATATCCTTGGTTGTCATATAGATGCTGATGAACTTATTGATTATCCTTTTGCATCTTCCACTTCCATCCTTGGACCTCTTCCACCACTGCTAAGGACTTCACATCTACCTTCCATATTGGGTCCTTATGTCCCTTCACTTTCCTCTCCTAACTCTCCTAATTCATCATCCATCTTGAGTCCTTACAGCCCTCCATCTCTTATGTTTCCTCAAGATCAACATAGATGCATACCCTTGAATCCTTTTCATTCATCCACCCATCTAAACCAGATATATTCTCCTTCTTCTTCCACAAGTCCCAAGTCTTTTGGAAGTAACTTGAATGTTCAATACAAGAAAAAAAAGTAATATAATAATTTATCAAAAAAAGAAGATCACCATATCTACTCTAATCGACATGGAAACATAAAGTCAAAAGAGATATCTAAGAAGAAAACTACAAGACAAGTATGGGTTCCAAAATCCATCATTGAAGATATTCTCTCTAAATTATCAAAAAGCAATGAAAAACCTAAGGCTATATGGATTCCAAAATCTCTCTTGAAAGAGTATGATGTTGAACAAAAAGTGAAGTTGACATTTAAGCTTCCAAAGGCTTCCATTTCATCTCTTTCCAAAAGCATTCTTCCATTTCATGTGCCTGAACCACAACCTCTGCTAAACATTCACCATATTCCTTCTCATATTCCTTCCTTCACATTTTCTCTATCCTCTCACCACCCTTCAAGGTGTGTGTTGATGTTGATCTTGCCTTCATTTTCATCTACCCTTTCAGTACAATCCTTCCATTCATTATCCTTCTACCTTCTATCATTTTTCCTCATTTGCCTATTCCTCCTATCTTCCAACCTCACTCGCTTTACATAAAACCTTATCCTTCATTTTTCTCTTCCATCTTCCTTTCTCTATCAGCATCTTTGAGCATATCATTTTGAATCCTTTTCATATCATGGTTTATCCTTTTAAGGAGAATTATCTAAAAAGCTTTCCTTCTTCCAAAAAAAAAAATTCAAAAAATAGAAAAATTCAAAAAGAACAAAAAAAAAATTAAAAAATTAAAAATGTGCCTTGGTGAAAACCTGGAAACAGGCACATTGGTAGCAAAAGTAAAGAGAAATAAATTCATCCTATGGTGAAAACCACTCCCTTGTGGCTCCTTGGGTAAGTACCGTGATGAAAACCTGGCAATTAGGCATCATGCGTAGTTCTTCTACATATTTCATTCATTATGTCTTCTCTCTTTGATCTTGACAATGTTGACCTATACACAAATATTTGGCTATCTTGTGAGCTATCTTAAGATGATCTTGCTTTCATTCCTTTCATTTTTAGCCTTCATATATATTCCTCCATTCATTCTATCCTTTCATTATCCTTTTCTCCTTTGGTCTTGATCTAATAAAAAAGAGTAAAACATGATGCTATGAAGCCTCTTGACATGTCTACTCCTTTGGACTACATCCTTTCCTTCTTTTGCATTATGCTTTTGTGACATATCCTATGATGGCCTTTCATTGCTTATCCAAATGTGCTTTTCATGATAATTTTTCCCTAGTACTCTTGAGGAGTTTGACCTTGAGGATTCTTCCCTCCATTTGTCTTCATTCTCCTTTCCTCCATCTCAGTCACCAGCTTGCTAATCCCTCTTGTTCCCCACCTTGCTAGACACTGAGACTACACAATGTGATCTTGCTTGGGAGTTTGATGCCCATTCTATCTGGGGGCATCCTTTGTACATATTTTATGATCCTAAAAAAATACCAAAAAAATTCATATATGATGCTAAAAAAATCTTTAAAAGCATAAAAAGTCCTGAAAAAATACAAAAAAAATTAAAAAAATGCAAAAAATTTAAAACAAATAGAAAAAGTGCCTTGGTGAAAACTTGGAAACAGGCGCCTTGGTAGCAAAAATACAAAAAAATAAAAAAATAAAAAAAGATTCCAAGTGGTGAAAACTTGGAAACAAGCGCTACTTGAGGCCTTTGCACCCTTATCTTTTAGCCTGCGTCCTCGACACTTAGCCATTCTTCATCATGACTTGATCTTGTTGCCTTGGTCTACAATTGGTCTTTATTTTTGTCTAGGGGGCATACCTATTAGCACAAGTCCTTTAGGTGTGTTTGTCTCTTGGGGCATTTCACAAACCGGTGTTTTTCAACACCACCCCAAATAGTGTTTCTCAACACTACTCTTGCGTCAAGTGTTTCTTAACACTTATCAGATGTCTTACCCAATAGTCTAGTATGATGCAACATTGCTCATTTAAAAATATGATACTCAAAGTTTGACTCTATGACCAACACACACGCACTTAAACAATCAACTCATTGAGATATGTTGACTTTATTTTTCTTTGTGTGCTATCTATGAGAATTTCTTTGATGAGTGGTCTCTCCCTTAGAAGTTTTCAATGATGCATAGCTAGAAGACTGAGGGTATGAGAACATGTTTTATTTCTTTATCTTCTTGTGGGTATATTTTGTTGGTCCTAACTGTCATGAGCATTTATGCTGGTCTTAGTTGACACTATGGATTGACAAGGTATTATCCTTGACTGTTTTGCGAGTGCATGCTTCTAGTTATCCTGACTTTCATGTGTCTTGATACAAGCATAATCTCACCATATCAAACTTAGGTAATCTCACTGCACTAGTCATCTTGACCTACATGTCTTTGGTGCCTAGGTGAGATTTCCACATTCTATCTGATATAGATCATATTCAGATTCACATAGTCATACTAGTGTGTATTGTATGATCTTGTGATGCTACCAATAAAGCTTGATGATGATTATTAGATGTCTATTGGTGTTGTGACCTTGCAAGTCAACCACTTTCATAGTAGCTTGCATTTGTAAGTTCATGATAGTTTAGTTTTGCACCTTGCATATGGAGAGAGCTCTCCTTTTATCTTTCGTGGACTAGTTGGTCAACTATGCTCATTTTTTTATTCTTCTTGATCATATCTTTCATTTCTAGTCTTTCATATCACATCATTTTCTATCTATTTTTGGACTCAAAATTGAAATCTGAGTCACGTTTCCAAGTTTTCTCATTCTTCTACGTAGTTGACTGACCTTTTGAGGCATAATTCTTCATCTTTGATGAAATTTCTTCCTTTTCATGTCTTCCAAACTTCTAGTATTTCATTCACCCCTTTCGCTTCCTCTCTCTGAGGTTTGACTTAATCTTTATCCTATATCTTTCCCAGTCAAACCTAGTCAACTTGGGGCACGTCTTCACTATTTGATGGTTATCCTATCATGCTCCATCCTTTGATTATGATTTATTGTGACTTGATTAGGTTTATCAATTTGTTGTTCTCCTCTATCTGATTTCAATTTTGATTTCGAGGGGGCAGTACCTATTAGCTTTAATCTTTGATTCAGCTTTATCATTCAGCTCAGCTCGAGATTCTTATTTTTAGACTTGATTATCACCTAGCAGCGATGGTGGTGATTTTGTCTTTCAATTTTTATCTCCTATTTTTTAGACTTGATTATTTCCTAGCAACGATGGTGATAGTTTTGTCTAAGGTTTGATTTGCACCTAGCAGCAACGGTGTTGGTCTTGTTTTTCAGCTTATGCTTATGCTTGTCCTGATGTGTTCCCATCCATCAAACACACATCTGGGTTGTTTTTTGATCCCAAATCGATCTCACATTTCAACTTCATTCTTTGACTGCATGTGATCCCAAATCGTTCTCACATTAGTCAAAGAGGGGCAAATGTATGCACCCTAAAATGGTCACCTAGACTTTGGGCCCCCATTTAGCAATTTATCAAATCCCTGAATCAATATTTTCAAATATCAACAATATCAATTATATCAATTTCCTTGATCAAATCATAATCAATTCAATATTTCCTAAGGTTTGAGCCTTATTTAATTTTAAAAGAGAAAAAAATAAAAATCTTATTTAATTAAGAGAACATGTTCCCTTTTAATTAATTAAAAATCTCTTTTAATTAAATAATAAAATCACTTTATCCTAAGCTTTTATTTAATTAAAAGGAATTTCCTCCCCTTTTATTTAAATAAAAAATCTCTACTTTTCTTCTTATCCTATGTTGCACAAATAAAGCATTATTCTTATTTTATAAAAAAGAAAAAAACACTTTTTGTCCTATGTGGGACACAAAAGTCAACTCCTATTTTTCTATTGGAGGATATTTGTGCACAAGGATCAAGCTTCTTTTTTTCTCCACCGTTGATTAAGTCTTTTGCCTCTTAATCTCAATGGTCCATTTTCATCTCATTTCTTATAAAAGGAGAGCTCTCTCCTTCATTTTCATATCTTAGGTTTTTATGCTAATGTTATGCTGCAGGTTTTCTAGGTCATTTGGAGCTCTTTGAAGACATTCTTGCATTCAAGCTTTGAAGACATTGTTGTTGCATTTCATTTAGCTTGTTTTCTTACATCATAGTTGCATAATCATCACATTTTTAGTATAGATTTCATTTATGCAATAGATTAATCTCACATAGTTTAATAGGAGGATTTGTAACACTTGTATTTTCCTTTCATAGCATAGCTTGCATCTTTCATTCTCATAGATTAGTTTGCATTGCATTGCATCCATATTGATTTCATTGGAGATATTGGCATTGTTTCCCTTGTCTTTGATTTGGAATCTCTCATTGTGTGGTTGACTAGCAAGGTCATGAATTTATAGCTCTAGCTGAGAGCAATTTTACAAATCTTGCAACTCCATGCAGAGAGAGCTATGGATCGATTTGTGAGGGCTCATTGTTGAGTTTTCTTGCATGTAAGGATTCATAGAAGTGTGGTCACATTTTCACCATACACCGGCCAGCCCCATAAAGTTGCAAACTTTGGGGATGTTAGTCAGAGTTGGCCACTCCACTATGGCTTGAATTTTGGTTGGGTCAATTGTGATGTCATCCCCTGAGATGACATGCCCAAGATACTTAACCTCTATCTGAAAGAATTCACACTTCTCCAAATTAGCATAAAGTTGGTTTTCTCTAAGGCACAGCAATACTTGGTGAAGATGAGCCTCATGTTCTTCAGGAGTTTTAGAGAACACTAATATATCATCCAAGAAAACTATCACAAATCTATCCAAATAGGTTTTGAAAACTCCAATCATCAAACTCATAAATACAAAGGGAGTGTTTTTCAGTCCAAACAGTACTATGGTGAATTTTTAGTGGTCATATCTGGTGCAAAAACCTGTTTGTTGAATATCATCTTCCCAAATTCTAAGTTGACGGTACCCTAACTTGAGATCAATCTTTGAAAATATTTTTGCCCCTTTCATTTGATCAAATAGATCGTCGATGCGGGGTAAAGGATACCAATTTTTTATTGTGACTTTATTGAGTTGATGATAGTCAATGCACAATAAGAGAGAACCATCTTTCTACTTCACAAATATTACCAGTGCACCCCATGGTGACACACTGTGTCTAATAGACCCTTTTTCCAAAATCCCTTCCAACTGAATCTTAAGTTCCCCAAGTTCATGTGGTCATGCAGTATAGAACCTTGGAGATGGGTTCTGCTCCTGGCACTAACTCAATTTGGAAGTCAATGTCCCTCTTGGATGGCATCCATGTATTTCCTTAGGAAAAACATCCAAAAAATCCTGTAATAGCGGATGATCTAGTGATATATCCCTACTTTCTCCTTTTTCTAAGTCCTCTACTGAGACTACAAACAATTGGCATCCTTTATGCATGCACCACTTGATTTGTATCATAGAAATCATGCGGAGAGAGATGGGTCATTGCACCCCAAAAATCTTCTTAGGTTCCCCTGAATCATCTGAATATTGAATAATCTTGTTTCTACAATCCAAAATGGGTTTGTGAACATCCAACTAATCCATTCCCAAAACTACTCCATTCAAGCCTAAAGGAATCATTCGGAGATCTACAAGGGTGGAGAAAGGTCCTAGCCATAACTTGCAATTCTAGACACAAGAGTCAAAGGCTATTCTTGCCCCAAAGGCTAGCTCAACTTGCCACCTATCTTCCTACCTTACTGTCATCAACCCACACTGCTCTACTAAAGAAGGAGAAATGAAGGAATCTATTTCTTTTGAGTCATAAAGAATAGTGGTAGAGATACCCTTTAACAAACCTAGGGTTTCGATGACTGATCCCTGATGTTTTGCCTACATGTGGTCTAGTGTGGTAAATACTCAATGAGTTCTACCTACATCACCCACTGTGGGTTCTAAAGTAGCATGTCTATAGCTAGTTGTTGGGGTAGATTTTTGAGGACAGTTGACTGCAATATGACCATGTTGACCACAAGAGTGACATCATGTATTCTTAACAAAATTCCTTCCTATGAAAGGTGCACTGGACTACTAATAACTACCCTGACTAGAATTATGAGGCATACTTTGAGCTGGTTGAGGATTTGGATACCACTTTTCACAATGCCAGTTGCGAGAATTGCTTGAGTGAGAACCCCCATTTTTGTTGTGGAAGTTGTTGTTTTGAAATTTCCTTTTCTAGTGGTTTTGACTTCCTTTCGATGAAGAAGGATAGTTCTTAGGACCAGGTATTCCTTGAGATTGATTCCCTTTGAATCATGTCCTAGCTTGAGAGGCATTACCTCCATGGCTACCTATCTGGCCTCCTAACCCCAATGTTGCATTTTGTTCCATAATACAAGCCTTCATGACTGCATCATTAACTATCTAAGATTCAAACATTTGTATGTTGTTGGCTAAGTGACCATTGAGGCCTCTAAGGAAGTGTTGAGTAAGCGTGGGTTCATCATCTTTATATCCTGAGTATGGCTTGATTTTAAAGAACCTTTTCTCATATTCATCTACTAATAGAGTTAGCTACCTTAAGTTGAGAAACTCTTAAGCTCTTTCCCGCCTCTAGTGGTCAGAAATAAATTGGGCTTGAAAGAGTTCTAGGAACAATTCCCATGAAAGAGTGGTTATATCAATGTGAAGTTCCTCTTTCTGTATTTCCCACCAAGTGGATGCAAAATCTCTAAGGTGAATGATTGCAAACTGAGCCTTAGTATTGTTGTTGTAACGATGCATGGAAAATAGCCTTTCTATATCTAGTAGCCAAGTCTCAATGGTGGATCCACCTTGAGTTCCCTTAAATAGGTTAGTCTTAGTCCTAAGGAGGTCTCACATATGAGAAGCACATAGAGTGTCCTCTTTTACTACCCAATCTCTCCTCCTAGGGCTCTTTTCTCTTTCCTTGTGGTGAGTGGTATTAGTCTCCCCATGGTGACCCCTATCCTAACCTACATCTAGCCTCTGCAGTATCTATTGTAAGAGTTCTTATACTTGAGCCCCTTGAAAACCTCCAGAGTGGTTATCAGATTGGTCCCCCCTACCTTCTCTCTCATGATGTTCTTCTTCCTAAGAACTTTCTTGATGAGATCTAGGAGGGGTATTTTAGGCCCCTCCCCTTCTACTATGGGTCACATGAGGCATCCAGCCATAGCTAAGGAGAAGAATAAGTTTAAGGGTCCTAGTCCAATACTAGTTTTAAGTTTTCTTTAAATGAATAATAAGTTTAAGAAGCATGGGCCAAATTCCCAGGGCCTAGTGTAGCAACTTAGTGCTCTGATACCAAATATGTCATGCCCCACAAGGGAACTAGGAAAGAGAACAAAGATTCTCTTAGGAAAGAAAACCTATGTATCAAACTTATGAAAAAAAATTTAAAACTTTAAAAGATTTACAACCATAAAAACATAAACTAAGTTTAACTTAGATTCCTCCCATGGTTCCCTACAAGAATATTCATAATCCATTAAGTTTCTTTTAAATGTAATAACACTTTGAGTTACATTTTAAACCATCTATATCAAAATATTTGAAGATCTTTAGGGAGTAACATAAATGCTTTCTTTCAGATCTTTAACTTGACATTTGAATCCATCTATATTCCTAAGTATTCCTTTTAACAACATAGCATTTGAAGTAATAAACACATCTAAATGATTCATCTAATAATTTTAACCACTACATATATAAAATCATCACATTTGATTTGATATCCTTTCTTATCCATCAATAAGGTACAACATACCACTTTACTTGAAAACTTATGAAATCCTTTTTTCTTTTCCAACAAACATGATTTACATAAATTTCACATTTTCCCTTTTCTTTTCCCTAAATCTACCCATTCCAAGATACATCAATTTTAAATACCATAAATATTATATTACATTCATATCCTCTTAGGAGGTTACAAAAACTTTACATTTGAATAACATTAAGGAAAAATAAGCAAGAAGTCTTCTTTCTTCAAAACTGGAACAATGAGCAAGAATCCTTAAGCACTACAACTACAAATGGTACCTCGATAAAATATTTACCACCTAACCATGTGGATACCAAAAGGCCCACTCCCCCATGCTAGGATATAAACACCAAGGTCCACACAAGAAGAGATAACTAGGCCATACCTATGGCTGGGGTAACCTTTCCCAAACAACAAGTGAAAATAAGATCAAAGTACAAAGCCCTTCCCAAAAGGTTTCAAGACTGGGTAGAAACTCTAAGCAACAAGATAGGTGAGTGTCATCACATAGCCCTCACCCTTTGGGTTGTCCTAGTACTAGCCACTATTGGCCCCGAACCCAAAGTAGGTAGATGCGGAACCAAATGCCTTTTGTATAGACAAGCACCATTCAGTTGTACCTATGCATAGGTACCTTCTCCCACTCCCATCCATAGCCTTTACTAGAACTAATGGCATGGGTGAGGAATTAAATTTATCTTTTCAGTGTTTGTTCCATCCCCATTAATTTGATTAAGGTTATCACTTGATTAACATAACTCTATAGTGGATTATCCAAATACTAGCCACTTAGGGCCCCAGCCCCACACTAAGAGCCACTCACCTAGTTTTCTTAGGTTTTCTACGCTACCCAAGAATCATAAACACACAAGACATGAAGTAAAACAAGTCATATAAATATTTAAGAACTTACACTCAAGAATAAGAAAGATTAGGAATGATTAGGGATAATTAGGAATGATTAGGGAGCCATAGGATAGCCCTAGTCCACCGGACAACCCTAAACCCTAATCCTGATTCCTAAACACATCATGAAGCCTAACTAGGAATCTAACTACACCATAAAACATACACATAAAAGGAAAAATTCCACAAGGTACCCCAATAACACTTAGGGTAAGCCCCATATCACCTGGGAACCCCTACACATCAAAAATGACCTAATCTAAGGCCTGGCATGAAAATGCATAGTTGGTTCAAGAATTTGCATAGTTGGGCCATAGAACTATGAAGTTGGGGCCTCAAGTTGCATAGTTGTTCATGTGAACTACATAGCTGGTCCCCAAAACTATGTAGTTGGTCAAAGATTGTGGTTTTATCAAAAATGCACTTGGAGGCTTACATTCCGGGTAAAATTGGGCATAATAGGGGCAATGGATGCATAATCTGAGAAAGACCCATTTGAGATCTCCTATTTTCCCTTGAAAAATAGTCCTCAAACCCATTATATCATAAACATAATCCTACTCTAGATCTAGGAATAGGAAATAGGTGCTAAGTCCAGAATGCAACCAATGAAGGAAACTAGAAGTTCCTAAGGTCTTGGCATTCTTACATACCCCTAAGACATATAAGAAGATGTAACAAGGATCCTAGGGATTCTCCAAACTCTACCCAATTCCAAAATTAAGACCAATAAAATATTAATGTATTATACAATCATTTGTGCAAACAATACGAGCATCCCTTTCCCAAACTATCTCATTTCGCAAAGTAAACAAGATGCAGTAAAAAAATCACATTCTAAATTGAAATCCTACATTAACTAGCAAGTAGATAATCAATATAGAATCTTAGTAAAACATGGAAACACACAAAATAAATTACAATTGTTTGTGCAATAATATATTTTAATCAAAACTATCCTTTCTCATAATCCTATCTCACATAAGATTGCAGACACAATATAATAAAATGATCCTCATTTAAATTGCAGACTCATAGGAGACAATAAGAGTATAGATCAACATGCAATCAAGCAACAAATAAGAAGGAGCATCTTCTAGGATAGCTCCTACCTAGTTTTCAACAAAGCAAACCATTGAAGGAGGATCCTATCAACCTTAGCCTACTTCTAGCACTCCACCAAATTCCCTCTAATTGCAAACACCACCTCTTCATCAATACTCTAAGATTCAATAAGATATACTATCTAAACTCTCCTGAAATATCCTGAGAATTATTTTTAGGCAACTCCCATTCTCCAAAACCATCTTCCTATAAATAGGTTGAAGGAGTAGTTGCACGAGAAAATCCAACTAGTGCAACTATCCAAACCAAAATTTGGTTTATAGTTTAAGCTTAAATATATTTATTTAAGCCACTCTTGGAAAGGGAGTAGGCAAACTAATATATTAATCTAATGTAGGTCTCCTTTATTTAAGGAAAGGAAATAATAACTGAACAATCTCACAATAGGTAATAAGAATCATGCGATTGTCTCTCTTAGGAATAATACATCTATGCTAAGGATTACTTTTCCCATCATGAAATGCATTTAGATTGTCAACCCAGGGACATAGACCTAAAATGGGACAGTATAGTTTGTGCACTAAGTTCCTCTAAGTCATAACACCTATGCTGTAGGAAGATAAAATGCATGAAAGGAATCTATGATATTATTGAAGGAAAGTAAACACACTCGACTACTTAATGGAATTATGACAAAAATCTTGTAAAATGAACCTAACTTTGTCTAACAACCCAAAACATTTGTTAGCACAAGTGAAAAATTCCATGGTTGAATCATATTTTCCAGGTCTCTACAGTTATTTTTCTCCATTTTCCTGACAAAACCCTAGGCAAAATTTCAAAATCTAGCCGTTTGCAAGAAAAACCCTAAGTGTGCCCTAGCCCTGTTCTAATTAGGCGTTACTTTTTGGGCCACTTAAAAACTTTGTGATGCATGTGTTAAATTATTGACCCCTTTGTTGCGTGATCACATGAGACATTTTCATGCTATGTGATCATGCAACTAAGGTTTCATATCAGCCCCCTTTGATTTATTTTCCTAAAGTCTTCAGCGCCCATCTTTAATATTTTTCTAAAGTCCATCGGTTTGATTTTTTCTAAGTCAAGCCCTTTAATATTTCCTATAGTTTCTAGATTTTATCCTTTCTTGAGCCTGGCTTTCTGACACCATCTCAATCTAACGATGGGCCTAAGATCTTATGTGATGTGTCAGAGCATTGTGAAGTTGCACCAGCCATTGATTCTTTTTTGTGTCAGAGGTTTGTCAGAATAGGGGCGAGATTCTTCATCAATGGTGGGAATGTATTCTAGTGGAATCTTCATGGCTTATGAGGGTTTAAGACTGACCGTAGATTTTTTTCATGTCAGGGGATCTATCAGAGTAGTATAGAAGGTTTGATCTAATAGTTTTTGTAAGATCTAATAGAATGTGTCAGATGCATGAGATCTTACGACAACCATTGATCTCATTTAAGGTGGGCCCAATTTTTGTTCTAAGGTTTTTGCTGATTCAGACAAGTTTTTGGTAGAACCGATAAAGTCTTTTGTGTTTTCTCATTCACAAATTTTTTGGCAGGGTTCTAAAATATTTTAGCGATTCAGCGAATATGTGTTCGCTGAATCTCTAGATAAAGTGGCAGTGTTTTAAATTTTTTAGTGAATTGGCAAAAATTCTTTGGTTGCTAATTCGCTAGATAGTCAGTGGACCCTCAATTTTCTTATGTATTCACCAGTTCGCAAGGAGTAACCTAAGGTTAAGAAGAGACTTTGCAATTCAGCGAATGCGGTCATTCATTGAATCATTTGACTTAACCACAGTCAAGGAAGGCATTAAGCGACTAAATTTTTTCTTTTCAATCGCATGTTCGTAGGATAACATAAAGGGTTAAGGTTTACCAAGATCAGTGGAGCCATCTGGTGATTCATTTTTGAGGTGTCATGTTATGAGTGGCTGAGTTGGAAAGAAGTGTAGACACGTCAATGGTCCCGAGAGATTATAAAGAATGCAAAGATGGAGGATCTGACAGTTGTCATATTGTCGCATAGAATCTTTTGAGGCTATGCGATCTTATGACAGCCATTCATTTTAAAGCTTATGAAGAAGTGGGTCCAATACACCAATTCATTGCTGACATGCTCTATTTTCATTGGTTTGAAGGTTTTATGAGGTGGAAAAGTGATTTTTAAAGGTTTTGTTGACTATTGAAGGATTCTACGAGCCGCCTAATCTACCGAGAATAAGATAGATCAACAGTCAGATCAACGGTCATGTTTTAAAGTTGAGTTGGTTACCATTTTTTATTTAAATTCAAATTTCCTATAGGGTTTTGCTAGGGTTTTTGACGCAGAGGGTTGTAAAATGAAGCAGTGGCCATGAATTAAGTTTTTCAGTACAGATTACAGTTGGGGAAGGATATAGAAGACATAAACTACTAATAGAATCTAATTTTTGTTCCTATGATGCTGAGCCAAATGATTTTTATGGTTGATTTTTGCAGAAGGGCATTTATTGCAGTTTGACAGTGGGATAATAAAATCAGATTTGTTGAAAAGGAGCCAAGGATAGCATTGAAGACAAAAGCACGTTGACTGAATTACAAAATATCTCACCTATTTCAGTAGTGCAGTTATTGTAAACCCTTTAGGGTTGTTATAAAGTCTTTTAGGTTAATTTTTTGGTAACCCTAGAATGATCGATTGCTTGTTGCATCTCTTGGTATAAAGGGATTTTTCATGATCATTCTGGGGGATGGGAGTTTAGGTGTTAAAAAGATAAAAAAATTTGAAACCCTAGCTTTTCAGTCAAGGATTGTAATTTTTGATATCATTTTATCAAACAATAGAGAAGAAGTACAAGTGGTTCTTATCTTGCAAGCTTACTATTCTAGATACTGTATGCATATGGTGAAAGGTTATTGTAGACATGGAAAATTGGCAAAGGCTTAAATCGATCAAAAGGTGCATCAAATCATCAAAATAGCATGAAAAATCAATAAATGGAACAAAGGCAATTCAAATCAAAGGAAAATTCAATTAAATGATTAAATGATTAAATGAAGCTTGAAAAGGGGAAAAACACTATGAAATTGATTAAATTCAATTAATGACATAGTTTTTGAAAGTAAAAATCAAAATGAACCTCTTACCCTTCATGGCTAAATTTAATTACTTTAATTAATTAATAAATCATAATTTCCCTCAACAAAGCAAAAAAGGAGACAAAATGGACACAAATCACTCACTTTTGTTGAAATGGTCCAGCCTTTTGAAACCATTTAAATCCTTTTCCCCTCATTTATGGACAAAGCAAAGCCAATTGACCTTACCCAAGCATAACCATGGTTATCTCACTCTACCCCCTACCCTTGGGAAAATCTCATAAATTGAAGGCATTTAGAAGCATAATTAATCCACTCCATATCTTTGAATTGCAGCAAAGCTCTTGAAATTTGCATCCACATCACTCACTTAGCATTTTCATTGATAATTAGCTTCAATTATTGATCATTTTAGAGATTTTCTTATCAAATAGAGCTAGAATTTGATAATTAGATCTAGTTTGCATATCATTCTTAGTTCAATTCTCATAATTAGAGTGTCACTAGTGAGGATTTGCAGCTGAGAGCCTCACTTACTACTTCAATTTAGAGAACCATGAGATATTTAGATTAATTGTGCATTATTTAGATTAGTTTGCTTTGAATAGTGTAAATTCTCTTTAAATCTTGTTATTTCATGAAGGTGTAAATCACTCACACACAAATGGCGCCCACTGTGGGGCCCTAGGCCTCAAATTCATCATAATTTCCATGTTATTTGCAAAATTTAGGCTAGAATTGCATGATTTTGCTCACTGTTTGCAGGTTACAGAAAAAAAATCACACCTGCCAGTAAAGAAGTCATGCCTAAAGCAAAGAGATGTCACGTGCGGAAATTAAAATGTCGCCTGGAGTCTGAACGATCACGCTTTCCAGCCTGCAGAATCACGCTTCTAGCGAAAGAAATCACGCCTGCAGAAATCAAATTCTCGCATCACGAACAAGCAGCTGATGCCTTTGGTCATTTAGATGTCACCTGGATAGAATTAAAAGCCACGGTCGAGGATTCATTTTACGCCTGGTGTAAAGGGAGTTTCCTGCCTTGCTCATTTAATTTCTCGCTTTGAGTATTTTAAATGTCGCTTTGGATTAATGAAATGTCGCTTCTCTGAATTAATTTTTCATGTCTGATAAATAGTTCACGTGTTATTTTAATTTGATATCGCACGTAATTATTTTAATCTCGCTTGAGCCCCTTATGGTGACGCTCGCGGTTAAAGTAATTACGTCTTTATTAAATTAGATCTCGTGTTTAGCATGGAAAATGTCACCTGGTTTAGCATTTATATTGTATCAGAGTAATAGTTTTTGTCGCATGTATTAAAGATTTCACACTTTTGCAAAATTTAATATCGCACTTGTCTATTTTAATCTCACTTGAGCTGCTTTTGGTGACGCTCGCGGTTAAAGTAGTCACGTCTTTATTAAATTTTATCTCGCCTATAGTCTGGATGATGTCACCTGACTGTATTTTCTCTATTTTGTTAAAAATGTTAAAATGATGACTGTATGCTAACTTCACTGTCATTTTTTTTGTCTCAGGTACAGGCTCTGTCACAGAAAAGTGCTCAAAAAAAAAAAATTTCTTTTTTGCATGCAAAAAAGAAACAAAAAAGGACGTCCTATTAGAGTATACCTTGCACCTTTTGGATTTAATTTGCAAATATTTGAGTTCAAAATAAATCAAGAGCATAATCAATTTGATCATTTTAAGCTTTTTGATTTTGGTTTCCCCTCACTTTGTATGAATTTGTGTTGACTAACTTGTTGGTGGAGGGAACATTTTGCTAAGGTAAGGGAAGGGAACGTTTTACTACTTAAAAATGCACCTAGCCTTTGCTAGCATCGATTAAGATATTTTTCTCATCAAGCTTGCACATTCCCTTAGCTTGTGCCATTTTCAAATTTCAAAACATAGTTTAATCATTAAGAGAAAAAAATAAACACTTCAATTCTAAGAATCCCTTTGTCACGGGGTTGAAAAAGAACCAAATTGATTGTGAGTGTTTGGGATAAGGGAAAAGCAATAGGGATATGCTCTTCACTCTTTGAGTGAATCAAATTCCCAAACTTGCTCTACCAAATCCACTTTTCATGCTTTCAAATGAACATGTTTAAAACTTAGTGGGCTTGCCTCCCAAGATTGCCTTAAAAGGGCCGGTGAGAGGGACAGCCCAAAGTGGGATACACTTGCTTTTGCCATGAGAATCTGACCCACTATAAAATGAAATGCGTGTATCCTTAATGGGGTGCACGATAAAAAGGATTTTAGCTCTTTCAAACTTCCTCTAGTAGTCTTAACAGATTGCGCAAAATCGTGCTTTGGTGCATGTGGGAAGCCCCTTAACATACTTGGGGGATGAAAAGCTAAGATCTATTTTGAACGGAAAACTTACTACATAACGGTAAAATAGCAAAACTACCTATTAGAGCCATTTAAAAGCCAAATTTGTGCTAGGTAGCTTGCTTGGAAGTCTTTCTTGTGATCAAACCCGTGGAAACATTCAAGAATATACACATTAGAATGATCTAGGGATATGGTGAATTATTGATGTGTGTGTTGAGATTGTCTTCAACTTTTCAAACAAGAAGTTCCAAAGTACTTGATCAAACTACAATTAAATTTTTAAATCTTATAAATTGATCAATACCATTTACCCATTCCAAACCAACCCAACCAGATTGAAATTAAAGAAGGAAGGATTGATCCATAATGATGAGCCTATTTGAGAAACAAATCAATCCTATTATGGAGCATAATTATCGAAGTCAAGATCAAGATCTCCATAGGAATCAAAGTGATGAGGTGTCTGAACATGATGTTGTTGAAGCATCCCAAAGTCCCAGGTTTCTGGAAATAATGGAATTACTTTTGAAGTGGGATAAAGACACATATTTTCTAGCTTTAGCTCAAGTAGGAGCTAAACTTCCTTATTATTATGACACATCAACCTTGAGAAAGAATGAGGAAAACCAAAGAGATACATCATATAAAATGCCATTATTAATATCAAGCTATTATTTTCAAAGTGATGAGGTGTCTAAAGATGATGTTGTGAGAGCATCCCAAGATCCCATGTTTATAGAAATAATGGAATGAATTTTGGACTGGGATTAAGAAGCATATTTCCTAACTTTAGCTCAACCAGGAGCTAAGCTTCCACATAATTATGACACATCAACTTTAAGAAAGGATGAAGAAAAGCAAAAAGATACTTTATCTAAAGAGCCATCATTAAGATCAATTTGTCCTTTCCTCTATGATGTTGGGTCATCCATATCTTCATCCTCCTCACAAAAGGAAGCATTTAAGAGTGATAAACTTATCTTGGATCAAAGGAAATTGCATAATCAACTTATGTGTGATCAAGATAATAAAGAGTATGGAGTGAAAAATACCACTCTCAAGCAAGATCTAATTCAAAAACCTCCATATAGCAAGAGTAATCCATTCATCCTTTGTCCATCTCCTAACAAGGTTTCTCCCTGGATGACTTGTACACCTTTCATCCTTCATCCATCTCCCGAACCTCTATCTAGCAAAGATCCTCCCATAGCTAGTATTCCTTTCATCTTTTCTTCATCTCCCAAAGCTCCACAATTATCCAAAATTCCTCCATCAAAGAATGAGCCTAATGATGACACTTTTCCCATTGACTATGTCTACCCTCAAGGGCTACCTCTAAAAGAAACCCAAGCTAACTCACATCTTGCTGCAGATTGTTTCCATGCTTCAAAGATCTTAGAACCCAAAGCTTCATGTGCCTCAATGCCTATTATACCTATTCAAGAGGATCCTACACCATTCTTCCAAACATTCCCCACACATATCCAAACATCTACCTTGTCCTTAGAAGTGGCTTCATGTCAAGAGGATAATCTAAAAAGAAAAGAAACAAATATTGATAAAGATCAAGATCAAGATTATATATAAACCCCTCCCATATTTGATGAAGGTCCCATATCCCTTGAACCTTGTGATGATCCCCTTGTATCCTTTCATGTCTTTCAAGATGATATCCTTCCATTCCAAGAACAAAGTACCCTTCCAATTTCCACATCTTCTCCACTTCCCAAGCAAGATCAAGATATCCCTTCCATAACTTCCAATGAGCATATTGAAAATCAAGAGCAAAATACCTTCGCTACACAATTCAAAGATCCTTTTCAAGATCAAAGTATCCCATCATTTCCTTGTCATATTCCTCCATGTTCACCTCAAGAAACCATCATTCTTCCAAATCCCTTGCAAGATAATAAATCCCTTCAAGCTTCAGTTGATCCTATCAAATGTGTTCCTATCAAAGCTACTCATGAGCCTATTAGTATAAAGATAAATCTTAAAGATGAGAATGTTGGTGATGCAGCTCCTTCCAAAGATATTGATATCCCTTTCACACCTTATATTCCTCCATTCAAATACAACCATATACCTCCACTATCCTCCAAATCCATTTTGGGTGCCTATGTCCCAAAACAAAAGTCTTCATCCCTTCCATCCATACTAGGTTCATATATTCCCCCATCAACCGTTCCTATCATCCTTAGCTATCCATTCACTTACCCTACCATGTATCAAGATCAACAAAGACACACATACTTGAAGAATGTCCAAACACCAATCCATATGAACCATCCATATTATTCCTATTCATGCACAATTCCTAAGTCTTTTGGAAGCAATGTTGATGTGCAACATAAAAATCATAAATCCAAGAATCCATATGTGCATAAAAATCACAATGTCCCATCTAATCGACATGTGAATGAAAAGAAAAATGAAATATCCAAAAGGCCGCAAAGGTCCATCAAGCAAAAAGAAAAAAATAAAATGTGGGTTCCTAAATCCCTCCTTGAAGAAATGCATTCAAAAGCATTCCAAAAGAAAGAAAAATCAAAGAATATGTGGATTCCCAAGTCATTGTTGAAAGACTTGCACACAAAAGAAGAATCAAAATTGACATTCAAGCTTCCAAAGGCTTCCATTCCATCTCCTTCCAAACATCCTTCATCTTCTTACATCCCAAAATCCACTACCTCAAAAATATCCTTACCTCCATCATCTATTGTTCCTCCATCATTCCACCACTCTTCAAAGTGTGTGTCAAAGTTGATCTTGCCAACATTTCCATCTTCAACATACCTTTTTCTTATCCTCACATTCATTTTCCAATGCATACTTTCCGTACTTCCATCCCTCTTATCAATACCTTTGAGCATCCTAGTCATACCCATGGTTTA
This sequence comes from Chamaecyparis obtusa, assembly GCA_027943335.1. Lineage (NCBI taxonomy): Eukaryota > Viridiplantae > Streptophyta > Pinopsida > Cupressales > Cupressaceae > Chamaecyparis > Chamaecyparis obtusa. Next base: position 2,413,719 of record BSBK01000537.1, read on the forward strand.
TTATAGCATATCTTTCAGAGGAGCATTGTCCAAAGATTCTAATGTTGGGAAAATATTGAAAAATACAAAAAAAAAGAAAAAAACAAAGAAAAAAAGAAAAAAATGAAAAAAGAGAAAAAGTGCCTTGGTGAAAACCTAGCAATAGGAACCTTGGTAGAAAAAATAAAAAGAAATAAATCTAGGGTGAAAACCACTTCTTGTGGCACCTTAGACAAGTACCATGATGAAAACCTGGCAAACAGGCATCATGCATAATTCTTCCTTCTTGCACTCTACACTTGGGGGCAAGTTTCATCCATATTTCCATCTATCACCTTCATCTTGAGAAGGTTGAACACATCCATGAGCATTGAGTATCTTGACATCCGGTATCCTTTCCATCAGCTTATGTACTTGTTGCATCCATGTTACCCTATCATGATCTTGCTTATCCCAAATTCACCTTCATTATTCCATCAGCTTTTTCATAATCCCAAAACATCCCTTCATAGCCTCCATCACTCCTTTATCTGGATTGTGTTATCTTATCCACATCTTACCCAAATTGACCCTTGGTCTTGATCAAGATGAAGAGCTTTAAAAAAAAATTGTTATCAAAAAACTTCTTGACATGTCCACTCTTTTGGATCACTCCTTTTCATGGCAGCAGATCATTATCCTATACACTATCTAGCCCTGTATCATTGGCTTCCATGGCTTATCCAAAAACATGCTTCACATTGCAATATCATTTTTTCCTTAGCTTGGGTACTCTTGAGGAGATAGTCCTATGGGTCACATTTGCATACTTCTTCCATCGTAGCCTTTCCATCTCTAATCCATCAGCTTGAAAATCCATCTTTCATGTCCTATATCTTGCTAGACATTGGGGGCAAACCAATGTGATCTTGTTTGAGAGCTGGTAAAAAGGACAGCATGAAGTGCTTTTGAGCTACATCTTGCATAAACCGAGCTTCGATAATATTTTGGAAGTTTTTTCCAAGTCCAACATTTTTTCTATCCAATTGGGGCATTTGATCTTAATCAACGGATTTCAACAACATGCATGAATTCACATGAAGCAAGGCATTAACTCCAAAAAGGATTCAATAGTATAATATTTAGTCACATCAAAGAGGGAATTATCAGAGTTTCAGAAGAGAGAAGAAGATTTTCATGAACCTTTGATGGATATCATTTTTCACTAACCAAGAATTCAATTACCACAACTTGATCCATGAGCCTTCATTGACTTTATTATTCAGGATTAAAAATTGACACAACACTTTAAAAAGATCAGAATGCTTGGAAATACTTTTTGAAAATCATGAAACATTGCAAAACACTTGAAGCTTTCTTTTGATGATCTTTACTTACATTGATTGTTATCACATTTTTTTAGCTAATCGATGATGTTTCGACTAGATTGGCGATGATGGAGACATGATATTTTTCTTACCTTTGAGTGACTATCTTGAGGGATATCCAACAACTTATGTGAATTCATCTAATGACATGGTCATCAAAGAACCATCGAGTACTTTCATATAGGGTGGAAGGTTGACCTTTGTTTGTTTATGCAACATTGAATTCGTTGAAACTGGTATTCATACTCTCATAGTTGGTTTATTTGACTAGTGTGGGTTGTACTAGTTTCCAAAAGGAGGTTACCAAATGCGATAAAAAGTGGTATTCATATCATCATGTCAGTGGGCAGTGGTGATTGTACTTGCTTTCTGGTCCCAAAATGCTCAATGATGAAAATTTATCCTCAAGGCATTTATTTGCTAAAAGCTAGTGACACTTAGCTGCATTGCATTGCATTATCATGGAAGGTTAATTGCATTATCATGTTAGATTAATTGCATGTGCATTTGTTTGTAGTATTTTTCCAAGGGAAAAGGGGGGTCATTCAATTTAAATCTTGATCAATCATCAAATGGGTCATTCAATCAAGAATCAAGGAAAGTCCATAAATCATAAATAAGTGTCCATAACATCAAAGATCCATGAACTTTGTCTAATCAAAGATACAATGTCATCAAAGTGATACATCCAAGTCCTAATCAATAACTGAAATATCATGATACAATATCAACAAACTAAAAGAGCTCCATAATCAATCATCTCAATAACATGTACTCTAGTTGGGTCAAACCCATGACTTAAATCCAAATATCCAAGAAGCTAAGGTCTGTATATATATATATCATTTATGGAAATGTGCCTGTTTCACAAATCAAGGGAATCATATCAGTATTCTATATCAGTGAGTCATCTTACATCAATCAATCCTATCAAAGTATCAAGCAATCACACCCAGTACCATCGTTCATGTCTCTGTGTCCTGAGAACGAAGCAGCAGTATTAAATCATATCGGTTTTCACACTGATTGATTTATCCTATCAGAACTATCCTATCAGATTGACAAATCACATTCATTGGTACCATTATCCTGTTATAATCACTTGTTTCACTTAACTACAACATACCTATCTATCTTGGATGTGAAAATTGTGAGTCATGGCATATCATCAATATTTTTCAGAAATGAAAACATATTGGACCAATCAATTAAAATCTTTCAAATCAAGGACTCAATATGTTTTATTTCTGAGGGGGCATCAGAGTATCAAATTGGCATCACATCAAAAACATTTATCAGTGGGGCATATCATATCAGTATCATATCATATCAGTTTCATATCAGGAGGCAAATCAGTATAAGATCAGTTTACCATATCATATCAAACCTATCAACATATCAGCAATCAATCAACCCAGGACCTTTATCAATCAACCCAGGACCTTTATCAATCAATCCAGGACCTTTATCAATGAACCCAGGACCTATCATCAAACTAGGACCCATATCATATTAGAGGCATCAGAATCATATCAGCATCATCATCAAAGGTACATCATCATCATCAGGAAGTACATCAATCAAAACGATCAGAGGCATATCAGAACCAGGACCTCAATCAGATCATCATACTAAGGGAATCTTTGAATCAGTGTTCTTCACACATCAACTCAAAGAGGGGCATTTGTAGACATGGAAAATTGGCAAAGGCTTAAATCGATCAAAAGGTGCATCAAATCATCAAAATAGCACGAAAAATCAATAAATGGAACAAAGGCAATTCAAATCAAAGGAAAATTCAATTAAATGATTAAATGATTAAATGAAGCTTGAAAAGGGGAAAAACACTAAGAAATTGATTAAATTCAATTAATGACATAGTTTTTGAAAGCAAAAATCAAAATGAACCTCTTACCCTTCATGGCTAAATTTAATTACTTTAATTAATTAATAAATCATAATTTCCCTCAACAAAGCAAAAAAGGAGACAAAATGGACACAAATCACTCACTTTTGTTGAAATGGTCCAGCCTTTTGAAACCATTTAAATCCTTGTCCCCCCATTTATGGACAAAGCAAAGCCAATTGACCTTACCCAAGCATAACCATGGTTATCTCACTCTACCCCCTACCCTTGGGAAAATCTTATAAATTGAAGGCATTTAGAAGCATAATTAATCCACTCCATATCTTTGAATTGCAGCAAAGCTCTTGCAATTTGCATCCACATCACTCACTTAGCATTTTCATTGATAATTAGCTTCAATTGTTGATCATTTTAGAGATTTTCTTATCAAATAGAGCTAGAATTTGATAATTAGATCTAGTTTACATATCATTCTTAGTTCAATTCTCATAATTAGAGTGTCGCTAGTGAGGATTTGCAGCTGAGAGCCTCACTTACTACTTCAATTTAGAGAACCATGAGATATTTAGATTAATTGTGCATTATTTAGATTAGTTTGCTTTGAATAGTGTAAATTCTCTTTAAATCTTGTTATTTCATGAAGGTGTAAATCACTCACACACAGTTATACTTAATAGAAACTTCAAATCTTTGCTCTCCTTTGCTCTATTTTTTTAATCTTTAAATCTTTGTATAAAGGTTTATGTGAATGTATTGATGCTTTGAGTTCCAACCTAGGGTTAGATTAAAATATTGCTCAAAGTGGGATATGTGTTCTTAGAGTTTATGTGAATGATTTTCATAAGCAGGAAAGAGTTGGGATATATTTGTATTTATGTCTAGAGACCAATTTCAGACACCATTGTATTCATCCTTTTCCTTGATATTTCACCCAATGGATAAGGAACTGGCCTATATTCTCATACCTTTGTGTTGAGAAGAGTGATTCAAACCTTATGATCCCAATCATTCAAATCACTACCAATCTTTTAATTTTATTTACATTTATGTATTGTCCTATCCAGTGATGGAGAGTTAATGAATAATAGGTTCTTGTTTAGTACTTTCTCACTGTATTCATCTATTGAAAGATCCAATAAAGAAATAAGGGATAGAGTTAGAACTATTAGTCAGAGTTAATACTATTGGATCAAGTGTACCCACCTTGGTTTTGCAGAGCCAAAAGTAGAAGAGGGAAATCTTATCCCTATAAGTTGGTCCAATTGCTCATAGATTGCTCACATTTGGAACTAACCAATCCTTAATATCCATCATGGGCATATTGGTATCTCATGGAGTGTAAAATCCTATCTAGGAACCAACAAATTGGTGACTCTACTGGGGAGAGATAAACAGGTCTTGTTAAAGAAATCAGAATTTCTGGTGTTTTCATTGATAAATCAAGTTTCAAATTGATTCAACCCTTTCAGGTCACTATCAAATTAGTGATTCTACTGGAGAATAGAGAAATATTGTCAAGAGAAAATAGCATAGGTTTCAAGTTGAGTTAGACTCCTGACCTACCTATTTCAATCATTTGATATCTCTGGTGTTACAAATCAGTATAGATAACGTGGGTACAAGTCAAGCTTAGACTCCTGGCTGGCTTATCATTTATCCAGTGAGCTTCATTAAACAATATAAGAGTCAATTTCAGTAAGGTTTCAAATTATCTCACATATTGTGAGTGGTGACTCTAAGCATCTCTATAACCAGTACCTTATAATATATAAGTATGAGTTTCAAAATCACAAGGTCTTGGAGAAAGGAACACCCAGAAGAAAGCTTGCAGGGTGGGCTTCCTGCCACATCAAGAAGAACTCAGGTTAGGAAAGAAAAAAGTGTTGATGATACATCCCTAACCTGGAAGAAAAAGGGAAACCTAAGGCGGGAGGGTCCTACTCCTCCTAGTCAGTAAGGAAATGCCTCAGAGTATGAGGAGGCAATTAATCTAGGCCTAAACTAGTATGAAGACTATTACTCCCCCACAAACAAAGAGGGTGAAAGACCATCCCACAATAGAAGGCTTTCAGGAAAATTTAGTAGGTCTAGAAGCAAAAGCAGGGGTGGATAGGATTTTGTTCCCCCTTTAACCCTTGATTCATCAATACCCCAAGGCCCCCATGAATCTCATGATCAGTAAGAACAGCCCCAAGCACAACAAGATGAGTCTAAAACTACTTTGCCTGATTCTAAGGAAATTTTTGAGGAACTACATGAATTGGAAAGAAGAATTCAATAACAAGCAGCCATTAGGCAAAAGAGAGAAAATGAGAATGAAGAAAGGGTTAGACATGCTATGATCAGGGCTAACCAATTAAGAAGGTAGCTATTAGATTTAGAGGCTATAAATTATGTTCCTATTCTTGAAAAGACAAAAGAGCTGCCTGTTGTCCATAAGACTTTTGAAGCTAGGAAACCAAAGGATAAAGGGAAACAAAAGGAAGCAGGCATTTCAATTAAAGAACCTGTAGCCCCTAAAATTCCTATAGACCATGCCTTAAGATTTGGAAGCCAACCTTGAGAAGGCTAAAAAAGAACAGGAATTGCTAGCCAAAGAACTTGAAAAGGCAGAACTAGAGGCTGCAACATTAGAAATGAAAAAGAAAAATGATTTTCTTAAAAGGTCTGCAGGACCTACAGATTTTGCTAGTTCTACCATGACACAAGGAGCAAATGTCACAAATTTAGCAAATTAGACAACTGGTGTTCCCCCACCAGGAGGTTTTAAAGGTGCTACCACTACAAATAATAATGCATCTACATCTCAGGGTGCTGGTATTTTTAATACAGGGGTTATACATGAAAGGTGTAAGCAATTGGTTTTTATTGGTATCCCTAGTTATCCTAACCCCATCCCTGAAGAAATCAGAAAGAAGCTTCCTAAATTTACAGGAAGCAATGTTGTAACTTGTGAGGAACATTTAAAGAAATTTATTGATGTCATTGATGACTATAACATTGTGCCTGATGATGTTATCATGAAATTATTTGTGCAATCCCTAATAGAAGACTCAAGGGATTGGTTTAGGGCTTTTCCACATGGTAGCACAGGATCATGGGATCAGCTTAGACATTGTTTCAAGGAACAATATGGTGAAAAAACACATGAAGGTTTTATGCTAAATGAATTCAATAACATAAAAAAGAATTTCAATGAGGATGTTGTTGAGTTTAATGTTAGATTTCAAAAGGCCATGCATAAATTGTTGCAGGTTATCAGATTGGATGATAGGATGTGCTTTGTCACATATTTAAATGCTTTTGATTCTAATATGGGCTACCTATTGAGAGATAAAAATCCAAGGAGTCTGGTTGAAGCTTACAAGTTAGTTGTAAACATAGAAAGCAACCGCAAAATCTCAGGAAAGTTGGGAAGGAGAGAAGGTGACCGGTCTCCTTTGTTAAATAGAAAAGATCCAGGAAAGCCTCAAGGTGTGAAACCTAAGGATGATGAAAGCCTAAAGAATATTTTGAAGGCAATCAAAGATCTGAAGCCTGGTGAAAACAGAGGTAATAAAGCTGCAAGAGGGGACAAGCCCCCCTTTAATAATTTCAACAAATTGCTAAGAATGCAGAATTACCCCTATAACACTCAATGGAAAGATGGAAAGCCTTTTATTCCTGAGAAAAGAGATAAAAAAAATGATAGGACCCCTGATCCATTATAGAGAAATTCAATGAATGTAGTGGAAGAAGTCCCATGGTGTGTTGCTTGTCAGTCACCACATGATCCTAATTATTGTACCATATCCCAAAATGTTTCTGCACATGAAGAGCAAGAGTGCAATGAGGAATAGCCTTGTGATGACCAAGGATGTGGGATGTTCCCTTCTCATGTTTTGAGTGAGGTAGACTCTTCTGAAGAGGATGAAAATTAGGATGCTTCACATTCCCAAACTAGAAATGAATCATATCATCAGCAAGTTTTTTCAGATGATGAAGATAGTGAGCCTGATAACATTCAGTGCAATGTTCAAAATAATGAACAAACAACTAATTTGAGAAGACCTTCTGATGAAGAAATTTCTTTGATAATTGTCAATTTCGTTACTCAAGCAAAAGAAAATTATAACTTAAGGAATAGAGTTGTTGGTGATGTAGATCCCAAGCCAACTAGTATTTTTATCAAGAAGATAGATAAGAATGTAAAAACTTCACTAGAAAAAACTAAGGATGCTAATCTTGTTGATAAAGTCAAGGTAAAGAAAGTTGCCAAGCCTAATATTGTTTATAAGGTTAAAAATAAGCGTGCTGTTGAGGTTGTACCAATTTTACAAAAGAAAAACAAGGCCCAAATTGACAAACCTACTGATACATCCACCCAAGAAGCTGATAAAGAGATTGCAGATTCAAAACTAGATGTACCTAATTTAAAGTATGTTCCAATTGATATGATTAAATTGTTGTCTCAGATCACTATCAAAGTTCCATTATTAGAGATGATGAGAATAGAAGAACATAAGAAAAATTCCTTGAAATGGGTAAAAACTGTAGTACATACTAATTCTCAAAAAATAGAAAAAACCGAGAAACAAGTAGCAATTGTGGATGAAGAAGATGAAAATTGTAGTGAGGAGATTGTTTCTAAGATCCCTCAAATATATTTGGACACAAATGTTGTTAGTACTGTAGTAGGATCAGTTGATCCTTTTTTCTTGACTCTGCAAATAAATGGAAAGTTGCTAAAGAATTGCATGATTGATTCTGGAGCATCAAATACTGTTATGCCTACTGAGGTTATGAAGTCATTAGAATTAAAGGTGGATACACCTCATGGTAGGTGTCAAGCTATGGATTCAAGAGAAGTACCAGTTGTTGGTACTATTAATGCTTTTCCTTATAGATTGGCTGCATACCCCAACAAACAATTGACCATGAGTGTTTTGGTAGTGGATATTCCTCCCCAGTATGGAATGTTACTATCAAGAAAATGGAGTGCATCTATGGGAGGTAGCATACAGTGTGACTTATCATTTTCCACTTTTAATTTTGAAGGAAAGAATATCAAAGTCTTTAGGGAATCTAGAACTCCACACATGATTGAAGAAGAAGAGCAGGACAACATGAATTGTTTCCTTTATACTGATATTAATGCCTTCAAGGTCCAAGATAAGGAAGCAGAGGAAGGTGTTGTGCCTCCCCACAAATAAAAAGGCCAAGAAGGATGGGTTGACCTTGAAAATCTATGGACCATGTATTTTGATGGGGCAAACAGAAAAGAAGGATCTGGAGCTGGAATATTGCTCATATCTCCAAATGGTAAAACTTTCAAGTTCTCATTTACTTTATTGTTTTCATGCACAAATAATGTTGCAGAGTATGAGGCTCTATTAATTGGTCTAAGATTAGCATCAAGGCATGGCATAAAGTGTTTGAAGGTTATAGGTGACTTTGAGTTAGTCATATCCCAAATTAGATCAAAATATGCTTCAAAGAACCAGAAGTTGAAACTATATAGGAATGCAGTATGGGATGAGATTGAAAGCTTTAGTGCTTTTAATATTTGTTGGATGGAAAGAAGTCAGAATAGGATGGTAGATTTTTTGGCTAATATAGCCCTTAGACCAAAAGATGTTACATTTGCAAATGTTTCTAATATAGAGGTACAAGCCAGACCTTCCATCCCTGACAATCTAGATAATTGGCAAGTTTTTTCTAATGACCAAGATATATTAAGGTTTCTCCATTGTGAATCTCACTTTGGTGATAAAGAAATAGATTTCAGTGCTTATGTTAATACAGTGAATGGAAAATATTTCATCTTTGGGAAAGAGGTTTTGCAACTAAAATCAAACAAGGTTCCTAAGGGACTAGTTGCTCTTGAAAGGGCATTTGACAATAAAGACAAGGCTTTCTCTGCTAGTACTAATAAAATCAATGAGCTTGAATAGATAAAATTGGGCACAGGGATAGCTCCCAAGAAAGTTTACATAGGCAAGTCTCTCTCTCCAAGAACTAGAAAAAATTTGATTGACCTTCTCAAAGAATTTAGGCATGTTTTTGCCTGGTCTTATGAAGACCTTAAAGCTTACAAGGAGGACCTTTTTCAACATGAGGTCCCACTCAAGGAAGGCACAAAACCTTTCAGACAAAAATTAAGACCTGTTAACCCTACCTTGGCACCCAAAATGTAGAGTGAACTCAAGAAGATGATGGATGCTGGAATAATCAAGCCAATCAGGCATTCCACTTGGGTTTCAAATTTATTGCCTATTAGAAAAAAGAATGGTGCTATCAAATTATGTGTAGATTTTAGGAATCTTAACATAAATTCTCTGAAGAATAATTATGGATTACCAAATATGGAGAACATGTTGCAAAAGGTCACTGGATCAGAATTGATGTCCATGATGGATGGTTTTTTTGGTTACAATCAGGTTATGGTAAAGGACACAAAATAGTTTAAAACTAAATTTACAACTCCATGGGGAACATATGTTTATGTAAGAATGCCATTTGGGTTGACTAATGTAGGTACCACTTTTCAGAGGGCTATGGATGTAGCCTTTGCAAATTTCATTGATAAATTTATGGTGGTATATCAGGATGACTTGACAACCTTTTCAGCAAAAGAAGAACAACATTGTCAACATCTTGAGAAAATTTTTATCAGAGAATTAGAGTATGGGGTTTCTTTGAACCCAAAGAAGTGTGCCTTTGGTGTGATAGAAGGGAAACTTTTAGGGCACATTGTTTCAAAAGATGGTGTGAGGATAGATCCTGAAAGAGTAGAGGCTATTGACAAACTATCCTTACCAAAGAATATCAAGGGAATTCAGTCCTTTCTAGGACAAGTCAACTTTTTAAGAAGGTTTATCACAAACTTTGCAGAAATCAGTATTCCCATATCAAGGATGTTAAAAAAAGGAGAAAAATTGGTATGGAATACTAAAGTAGTCCAAGCCTTCAATGACATTAAGAGGGCCATTAAGCATGCCCCAGTCTTAAAGACACCAGATTATAGAAAGCCAATGCAAATTTTCGCTTTTGCATCTACTCATACTATTGTTGTAGTGCTATTACAAAAGAATGCTGAAGGTTTTGAACAACCTATTTCCTTTTTTAGCAAGACTTTACAAGTAGTAGAATTAAATTATGATATCATTGAGAAACAAGCTTATGCCTTAGTCAAGGCCATTAAAACATTTAGATTTTATTTGGTGGGAGCCATAGTGGTTGCCTATGTTCCTAATGCTACAGTCAAGGACATCTTGGTCCAATAAGAGGTTTCAGGAAGAAGATGTAGGTGGATTAATAGAATTCAAGAATTTAACATTGATATCCACATTACAAAGTTGGTTAGAGGTTTAGGCCTAGCAAATTTGATGGCCCAAAGTAATCTAAATGCAAACTAGATCAATATGCTAGAAGAGGATCAAAGGCCTTATGTGTGCAACATGGACTGTTGTGAATGGTATAAGGATATTGTCAAATATTTACAAATGATGGTCTTACCCCCTTAATTGGATGATAATAAAAGAAGAATTGTTAAACTCCACTCTTTGAGATATGCAATTATGAATGGTGAGCTTTGGTGGAGGAGTAATGAAGGTGTTTTTCTCAGGTGTGTAGACCATGATAAAGCCCAACTTTTGATGGAAGAAATGCACAATGGAGTTTGTGGAGGACACTACATGGAAAAGACTATAGCCCACAAGATTATCAGGGTAGGTTTTTGGTGGCCTTCACTTTTCAAGGATACCCATTAGTTTTTCAAGAGGTGGGATCCTTGCCAAAGGTTTGCAGGAAAACTAAAATTCGGTGGGAATTTGCCTCTCAGACCTATTTTTGTTCAAGCCTCTTTTCAGAAGTGGGGTATGGATTTCATTGGTGAGATCCCTGATAAATCCAGTGGTGGACATTCCTACATCTTAGTAGCAACGGATTATTTCACTAAGTGGGTTGAGGCAATCCCTACAAGAAGAGCAACTAGCAAAGTAGTAATAGATTTTATGATGCAGAATATCTTGACAAGGTTTGGTTGCCTAGAAACTATGGTGGTTGATAATGCACTATGTTTTAGGTCAGAAGAGTTTGTTGACTTCTACCAACATAATGGTATTAAAATTTCATATTCATCTACTTATCATCCACAAGGCAATGGCCAGGCAAAATCCAGCAATAAGAGTTTAATCAAGATTTTGAAAAGAGTCCTGAACAAAAACAAGAAGGCCTGGGACTCCAAATTGCTACAAGCCCTATGGGCTGATAGGGTTACAATAAAGAAAGCAATAGGGTGTGCCCCTTTTGACTTAGTGTATGGAATAAATGCAAGATTACCTCAAAATAAATTGTTGCAGATGTATCAATTCATTCAGAAATATGATGAAGATGTTGAAGAAGATATGACAATTAGAATGAATGATTTGATTTAGCTAAATGAGGTAAGGAATGATGCACACATCAAGAATGAGAAGTTGCAAGCCCAGTGCAAAGTCTTGTATGATAGAAGGACTACTCAGAGAAATTTTGCAGAAGATGACATGGTGTTAGTGTGGAATGTAAGAATGCAAGACAAAGGATGGTCAAAGGTTTGTCAGAACAGGGGCGAGATTCTTCATCGATGGTGGGCATGTATTCTGGTGGAATCTTCATGGCTTATGAGGGTTTAAGACTGATCGTAGATTTGTTTCATGTCATGGGATCTATCAAAGCAATATAGAAGGTTTGATCTAACGGTTGTCATAAGATCTGATAGAATGTGTCAGATGCATGAGATCTTACAACAACCGTTGATCTCATTTTAGGTGGGCCCAGTTTCTGGTCTAAGGTTTTTGGTGATTCAGACAAGTTTTTGGCAGCACCAATAAAGTCTTTTGTGTCCACTCATTTGCAATGTTTTTGGTAGGGTTCTAAAATCTTTTAGCGATTCAGTGAATACATGTTCGTTGAATCTCTAGATAAAGTGGCAATGTTTCAAATTTTTCAATGAATTGGCAAAAATTCTTTGGTCGCTAATTTGCTAGATAGTCAGTGGACCCTCAATTTTCTTATGTATTCATTAGTTCACAAGGAGTAACCTGAGGTTAAGAAGGGACTTCACGATTTAGTGAATGTAGTCATTCACTAAATTGTTTGACTTAACCATAGTCAAGGAAGGCATTAAGCGACTAAATTTTTTCTTTTCAGTCACATGTTCATAGGAAAACATAAAGGGTTAAGGTTTATCGAGATTAGTGGGGCCATCTGGTGATTCATTACTAAGGTGTTGTGTTATGAGTGGCTGAGTTGGAAAGAAGTGTAGACACGTCAGTGGGCCCGAGAGATTCTAAAGAATGTAGAGATGGAGGATCTAACGATTGACATATTGTCGCATAGAATCTTTTGACGCTATGTGATCTTACAATAGCCGTTCATTTTAAAGCTTATGAAGAAGTGGGTCCAATACGCCAATTCATTTATGACGTGCTCTATTTTCATTGGTTCAAAGGTTTTATGAGGTGGAAAAGTTATTTTTAAAGGTATTGTTGACTATTGAAGGATTCTACGAGCTGCCCAATCTATCAAGAATAAGATAGATCAATGGTCATGTTTTAAAGTTGAGCCGTTTACCATTTTTTATTTAAATTCAAATTTCCTACAGGGTTTTGCTAGGGTTTTTGACGTAGAGGGTTGTAAAATGAAGCGGTGGCCATGAATTAAGTTTTTCAGTATAGATTACAGTTGGGAAGGATATAGAAGACATAAACTACTGATAGAATCTAATTTTTGTTCCTATGATGCTGAGCTAAATGATTGTTATAGTTGTTTTTTTGCAGAAGGTCATTCATTGCAGTTTGACAGTGGGATAATAAAATCAGATTTGTTGAAAAGGAGCCAAGGATAGCATTGAAGACAAAAGCACATCAACTCAATTACAAAATATCTCACCTATTTTAGTAGTGCAGTTATTGTAAACCCTTTAGGGTTGTTATAAAGTCTTTTAGGTTAATTTTTTGGTAACCCTAGAATGATCGGTTGCTTGTTGCATCTCTTGGTATAAAGGGATTTTTCATGATCATTCTGGGGGATGGGAGTTTAGGTGTTAAAAAGATAGAAATTTTTGAAACCCTAGCTTTTCAGTCAAGGATTGTAATTTTTGATATCATTTTATCAAAAAATAGAGAAGTACAGGTGGTTCTTATCTTGCAAGCTTACTATTCTAGATATTGTATGCATATGGTGAAAGGTTATACTTAATACAAACCTTAGATCTTTGCTCTCCTTTGCTCTATTTTTTGAATCTTTAAATCTTTGTATAAAGGTTTATGTGAATGTATTGATGCTTTGAGTTCCAACCTAGGGTTAGATTAAAATATTGCTCAAAGTGGGATATGTGTTCTTAGAGTTTATGTGAAGGATTTTCATAAGCAGGAAAGAGTTGGGATATATTTGTATTTATGTCTAGAGACCAATTTTAGACACCATTGTATTCATCCTTTTTCCTTGATATTTCACCCAATGGATAAGGCACTGGCCTATATTCTCCTACCTTTGTGTTGATAAGAGTGATTCAAACCTTATGATCCCAATCATTCAAATCACTACCAATCTTTTAATTTTATTTACATGTATGTATTGTCCTATCTAGTGATGGAGAGTCAATGAACAATAGGTTCTTGTTTAGTATTTTCTCACTATATTCATCTATTGAAAGATCTAATAAATAAATAAGGGACAGAGTTAGAACTATCAGTCAAATTTAATACTATTGGATCAGGTGTACCCACCTTGGTTTTGCAGAGCCAAAAGCAAAAGAGGGAAATCTTATCCCTATAAGTTGGTCCAATTGCTCATAGATTTCTCACATTTGGAACTAACCAATCCTTAATATCCATCATGGGCATATTGGTATCTCATGGAGTGTAAAATCCTATCTAGGAACCAACAACATTCACTATGTCTATCTCTGCAAATGTTGCAGGAACATTCACAGTAGTAATGTTGCAGAAGTAAAACAGTAACTCTACTTGAAAGCAAGGAAAATGCAGAAAGAAAATCAACTCTAAATTAGTCTAATATGCCTCCCAAGTGGGCCCCCTTGGTTGGCTTCTACTAATTACTAACACAGAAAATAATCCAAAATCACTCTTCCATTAAATTCTTCTTAACTGGTTACATAATAATTAAACAACTCCAGAAGAACAGAAAAGAGAAAATTCTGCTATACTGAATACATCATTCTATATTTTCCCATTAACTAAGTTCATCAAATCCCTTTATAAAGAGGATTGACGCTTATTGAAAACATAACAAAAAAGTTTGATTAAACCTCACCAAATAAGGAGTCAGTAAAATAACCATGACATATTACAATTACTATAGATAATAGAATAACAACTCTGAGGAAATATAGTAGGACTTATTTCCTATATTCTTTGGAATAGAAGCTCCTTCTTATTAGTGGCATATCCTTTAGAACCATGTTGGATTCTTCCATCATGGCTTGTCTTCTAATACTCCTTTAATGTGGTTGCACCACTCTTTGTAGTGCTCCTTGTTTACCTGAAAGGTTAGTAGCATTTGGTGTACACATATATATATATATATATACTCAAGTCAACATTTCAACTCCTACTCAAATGTTAAAACATAGCATAAAATAACTATATGAAGTACTACATTATATTTATAATAGTCAGCAAAACATGTCATTCTACCTACCCATAGACTTTGTGGCTTTAGTTGTACTTAGCATAAGTTCACATAGGTATAAGTCATAAATGTTTTGGAAATGTCTATCAAAGCATAAAGAGTGTCAACAAAGTATGAAGATTATAAAAAAATTGAGACAATAATTTATCTCATCATCTACCCCCTACTGAACATAATGCTTGTCCTCAAGCATTGCATTTCCTAGCTATAGACCTGAAGTCACTAATAGTTGTCTTACCTTTCTTTCCACTCCTAAAAGTGTATTAAAATCCTCTTGTTATTTCCAAGTAATCTCCTTGATGCTCCTCCTACAAGTGATCCAACCTAGTATTATTGATGTCATATAGGGGCCATAGGATTGTAGGTGGTTGGAAAGACAAAGGCATCCATAACTCCCTTCTAACCTATCGCCCCAACTACATATATCTAGTTGCTCAATTTGTTGCTGCCTCAAAGTTGATTGGGTTGTGTGGCTCTTTTTTCTTAAAGGCCTCTGGTAATCTATTCTACCAGCTTCTTACCCCTACAAGACCTCTTTGAAATGAAAAGTAAGGTAGTCCCTAGTATTCTTTGTAGACCCTGTCTCTTAATGCAAAGAATTTCTCCCTGATTTCTAGCTTTTGTTTTCCATAAGTCAAATTGAGCCAATCCCTCAAAAGGACATCAGGTTTATGTGATTCAGCCCTCAATGGAAAGGGTTTATATTTCTCTAGATCCTTGTAAATATTTAGCTTCCTATCATAGTTTGCTTCATTATGCATCCATGACATCAGAGCCCTTAAGTGAATATCCCCTATATAGAGCAAAGGATTCCACTCTATTTCTTATGGGATGACAAAGTTATGCAAATATAGCTCACATAATAAATTTTTCTACTATGGGGGAAGAGTTTGATATATTCCATGAAAATCTTGGGCTAACTTGAATTCACAATCAATACCTTTCATTGTCATCATAAGTTGAAACAAAAGAAATAGTTATTTTAAACAAATAGCATATACCCTAGGTGGCGGTCTACAAGCTATGACCTAATTAGCTAGTTTTAGGACTTTCTCCATTTGTTTCTTTTGTTTCCTTAACTGCTCCTTAAGAGCTTCAATTTCCTCATCCTTATCAAATATCTCTTTCTACATTTGATCTCTTTCCTATCTCCACCAGGTCTTCTAAAAAGCAAAATGATTGTATAGATTAAAGAGTACAGACTGAATTGTTGGTGAGGGAAATTCTTGCACCGGAGCTTTCTTTTTCTTTTCTTTGGCAACTTGCTAAAAGTACTCAGTGAACCAAGTTGTTCAATAGGGTACAATGGAGACATTGGAATATATAGGGTGCTACGGAGGAGTAGGTTGAGCATTCATAGGAATTTTGTCTTGTACTACATTAGGGCTTGGCTCAGGCATTCCCTGATCATCCTGTGGTATGCTACTATTAGGTTTTTGCACATTTTGAGATTCCTCCATATTTTTGGGTTTTGCATGCTTGGGGGAGTCATCAAGAATGTACTCAACAAAGGGTTTTGGAGAAATTTTTGGTGTTGGAACATTTGGATTTCCAAGGGAAGGTAGAGACACTTGTCCTTGCATGTGAGGGCTTCTATGCACAGTTGCCTCTTCAACCACTATAGTTTTAGTTTAGCAGGATCTTTTTGGCTTTTGTGTTATAGGAGTAGGCACTATAGGAATAGACACTACAGGACTTGACCTTTTTCTCTTATTTATTTGAGCTGTAGGGTTTTGAATTTCACCTTCTAGGTTAGGGATTTATTTTTCAACTTTTTGTTTGCCTTTCTTTTTGGAAGAAGTAGGTATATTATTCTCTGGAGTGGGCTCTAAAGACTTGTTTCCTGGGGACAACTCTAGTTCTTTTCCTTTTTCAGTTGTTTCTTCACTAGGCCTAGAAGACTACTTCATTCTCTAGAGGTTGAGCAACGGGGTTAACTTGGGGTTGCAAGATTTTAAACTAAACAAATTCTTCCCAGGACATGGGAGAGACATCCCTAAGGGATTTTTCAGCCAAAAGCTTTATTAGGGCATGGTGGCTTATGGAATTTGCATTACCCTTTTGTGTTTCCTCAGCACTAATGCTTAACATATTATAGAGAAAATTAGAAACATTGACCTCAAGATTATGCCTTATACAGCTAAGCAATTTGAAATGGTGGGGATGCAGGTTTGAGAATCTTCCTTCACAAGTTAAATACCTGATAATGTGGGTAGCTAATTCTAGAAATGGTGGTGGAAGAGAAAATCTCTTTCATCCCTGCTTAGTGATTTCATGTGGAGGATCACTCAGTTAGGAGAATTGAGCTCAAGATGACTTGGCATCATGCTCATTAGGATAGTGCTCTCTAATGACTGGTAATCTGGTGACCTCTGCAATTCTTTCCTTGGTAGAAAAAATTGTTAAACCCCACATAGTTGCTTGTCCTTCTTCAAAAGTTCCCATGAATTTTTTTGCAACCTCCTCATTAAATTCCATCAACTGAAGGAAATACCCTAGCCAGTTGCATGCATTAAATCTGCAAACTGCTTCAACATCCATTAGTAAAATACCATGGTGAACTGGTGCATGCCTTTGTAGTTGTCCACCCATCTTAGTAATGCCCAATCTTCAATTTTTTTCTCTCCAATTTACTGCTAATCTTTGTTCTTCATACACTCTGCAAATACCTTCTTCTTGAAATGCATTTGCAATTCTTGAAAATACTAATTTTTTTCACTTACATTACCTCTGTTATGCTTGACATGAACAATAATAATGACATTGATTATAGAGGACATCACAACTTTAAGTGCGAGTTATCTCACAATTTAATTATGGTCCTTTCAAGTCATATCAAGATCATAAAATCAGAATTTTGAAAGTATGAAAAATGTGTAGGATTAAAAGAATTAATAGAACACAGCCTAAGTATAGCATTGATGTGGCAAAGATGTGACTAGGGTGGCTTAGGAATAACACTTTGAATTTATTACACTTCCCCTTCCCCCTATGAAATATTAACAAGTGTCCTCACTTGATAAATTTAGCATGAGAATGGGAAAATGGCGTAACACCTATATTATACATGTAATGCAGTAGTACTAGATATAATTATTCAAACCTGTGTGCTAAAAGTGAGTAAGGAGTTAAAAATTTGTACCTAGAAATTAGTTACCATACACATGAATGCAAGATAATGAGAGTGTCAATTCTAGCGGCCACATAAGAGTGCTAACGTGGTATTTATTGAAAGCATTAAAATAGAAATTGTGGGTGACACGGTGTTTGAGTGGGTGGTAGAAAGAGAAATGAGATGAGTTGGTGAGAAGAAGAAAGAAAAGTGAATGAAGAAGTATACCTCATATTAAATGAAGTTTTATTATGGGTGTTTTTGAAGGCATGTTATGGTGAGGCTCTAGGAGGAAGGCTTTCACCTTCTATTGTAGGAACTATTTCCTAGGTGTTGTTAAACTTTGTGTGCTAAACTGCTGCAAGAATTCTTCCTTGCTTTTAGGGTTGTGATATAGGTGCAAGTAGTGTCCATTGATAAGTAGTTTAAATTGGACTGGATCAAGTGTGGTCAGTTGGACTACTCCATTATCAAATACATATTTAATTTCATATCATCCCAGCCACCTGGTCTACAACTTTCCTAGAATCTCCTTGAATTGAGAATCATACAATAGAGCCCAATCACCTACTTGAAAGTTCTTATTCTTGATATGTGAATCATGCCACCTCTTTCTTTGGTTATGGATTATCTTTGTTCTCTCCAATGTTGATTTTCACATTTCATCTAAGGATTTGAGGTGGATTAGGCACTCTATTTTTGCTGCAGGAAGATTGATGTTCAACTCCAGAGCTATGCGCAATATTTTGTGTTCAAATTCTATGGGCAACATTGCTACCTTTCCATACACTAATTCAAATGGCATGAACCCTATTGTGGTCTTCCATGTTGTATGATAAGTTAACTGGCTACTCCAATCCCTCTAATGCAATTGCATTGTCTTTGTTAATATGGCATCTATTTCTCTATTTGTCACCTCTACCTATCCATTTGCCTATGAATGGTAAGGGCTAGACTTTCGATGCCTAATGCTATACTCCTTCATTAGCTCAGTGATCAAATTTGAAGTGAACTGTGCTCCTTGGTCTGTTACTTATTCTCTTGCAACTCCATAATGGGTAAAAATGTCCTCATACAAGAATTTGGCTACTTTTTGATCTCTGGCATTCTACATTGCTTTCACTTTCACCCACTTTATTAGACAATCCATTCATACCAGGATGTAATATTTTCCATTTCATGGAGGATCAATTGGTACTATGAAGTCCATACCCCATTTATCAAAGGGCATCATAACCACTTGTGGATTAGGTGGCATCTCATCTGATTTTGTTGGACGACCCATCCTTTGGCATTTATCACATTTTTTCTATAACTAGCTACATCTTTGTGTAATGTAGGCCACTAATATCTTGTTGTTAAGATTTTTAGGGCTGTTCTTTTTGCTACAAATTGATCTCCACATGGCTCATCTTGACAATCATGGAGTATATCATATATTTCATCTTCTCTTACACACCTCCTAATGATCTGATCTGGACCAGTGTAAAATAGATTGTTATCTATCCATGAAAATTGAAAGCTTTTCTCTGCAAGTTTTTTCCTATCCTTATGAGAAAAATGTGGGGGCATCTTATTTGTTGCAAGATAATTGACTATGTCAACATACCATGGGTTTTTGATTGCTATGTGTAACAGGTGTTCATTAGGAAATGTATCTTCAACCTGAGTGGTGTCTTCATCAACATTTTGTAGTCTAGACAAGTAGTCAACAACTACATTTTCCTTCTCTGCCTTATCAACAATTGTTATATCAAATTCTTGCAATAGTAAGAGTTATCTTGCCAATCTTCCTATTATAGCAAGTTTTTTCATCATATATTTTATTGTTGAGTGATCAGTGTGAACAAAAATGGGATAGCCTCTGACCTAGTGTCAAAATTTGTTCAATGCATAAACTACAGCTAGGAGTTCCTTTTCAGTAACTGTGTAGTTTAATTTAGGGCCATGGAGGCTTTTACTGATATAGTAAATTGCATTCTCAAGGTTAGTTGGCTTTTGTCCTAGCACAGCACCTATGGCATAATCTGATGCATATGTATGGATGTGGAATGGAATAGACCAATCTAGTCCTTTGAGGACTGGTGCAGTTGTTAAAATTTTGTTTAGCTACAAGAAGGACTCATCACATGCTTGTGTCCATATAAATTTAGCTTCTTTTGTAAGAAATGTGTATAGAGGACTACAAAATTGACTAAAATTTTGAATAAAGCATCTATAGTATCCAGCATGTCCTAAGAAAGATCTTACATCTTTTTTCTTAGTAGGGGTAGGTAATGTGATTATTACCTCAACTTTAGCTGGGTCCACTTGAATTCCTACTACTAAAATAAAATGCCCAAGTACCACTCCTTCCTGCATCATCATAAATCATTTCTCACTATTAAGTGATAGATTATGTTCCTTACATCAGATTAGCACCTTTTCAAGATTTTTTAAAGCCTCTTCAAATGTCACTCCAAATGGTGTAAATTCATCCATATATATCTCAATACAATCATGTGATATGTCTGCAAAAATACTAATTACAGCCCTCTAGAATGTTGCTAGAGCATTGTACAACCCAAAAGGTAGGATTGAATATGTATATGTCCCCCATGGACATGTGAATGTAGTCTTCTCCTAGTCTTCTAGAGCAATAGTTATCTGATTGTATCCACTATATCCATCAAGAAAGGAAAAATACTTCTTACCGGCTAAAGTATCAAGTACTTGGTCAATGAATGGTAATGGGAAGTGATCTTTCTTGGTAGCTTTGTTTAAATCCTTGTAATCCACACAAATTCTCCATTTACCCCCCTTTTTGGGTACTATAACCAAAGGTGATACCCATTTACTATTAGATACAGGATATATAAAGCCAGCATCTAATAACTTTTGTAATTCAGTTTTGACTATCTCCCTTAATGTTGGGTTAATCCTCATTTGAGGTTGATGGAGTGGTAGGCTTCCTTCATTGATATAAATCATGTGAGTACATAGTGTAGGGCTTAATCTCTTCATTTCCCCATAGTCCCATGCAAAGGCTTTCTCATGTGTTTGCAGTAGTTTGGTTAGTTGCTCCATTTGTAGTGAAGGTAGCTTATTATTCACATGGAGATTGTGACCCTCAAAAAGCTCAATAGTAGTTGTAAGGTCAAGCATGGACACTTCAGGGATAGGACTTGTGTTTACTTCACTAGGTTGCAATTGATGGATAGTTTTGGGTTTTGAAGGTAATACACAGTTCTCAAAATTATCTTCATATGTAGTTAACTCTAACACATAACTCTCAGATATATTTTTGATTACAACACAGTCATTATTAAGAATGCTCTGAATGACTTCATCTTCTTCTTGTAGCTTTAGAAAAGATTTCCTATGTAACATCATGAGCTAAACCAAATAATTTAGTTCTTCTTCCCCATCTCCTAAATCTGGCCATATAGGTGTACTTAAATTTGGTTGTGATTGAGCTGGAGGATACAATGCTAGTTTCTTAGTGGCTTGCCCATCTAAAATTGTCATGTTCCCTGATCTACAACTAATGTTTGCATCATTTTTTACCAACCATGTACATCCTAGGATAAGAGGGTAACTAACAAGATTGACCTTTGGTGATAGAATCATGAAATCAACAGGGTACTCCCAAGAATCTAAGGCAACTATTATGTCTTATATCATTCCATCAGGGGTGACAGTAGAGTTATCTTCTAATTGTAGTATTGTTGGAGTAGCTCTCAACCCTTCAATGCTTATTTTATTCATAGTATCCTTAGTCATCACATTAATGGCAGCACCTAAGTCTATTAATGCATTTTTGACAGACTGGCCATTAATGATGATGTTCACAACTGGAATCCCTGGATATGAATATTTTGGAATTACCAGTTTTTCGAACATGATATCATGAACTATAACATGAACTATTGTAGGATCCTTTTTCTTTCTTCCAAGCTTCTTAAGACAAGCTTCTTTTATTTCTTTTCCATAAACTAGTACATCCTTTATTGCTTGAAATATGGGAATTTGGACATGCATGTTCTTTAGCTATTCAAGGATATCAAATAGTTGGTCTTATTTTGGTATGGGCTTGTCCATGCTGAGCCTCTAAGGAAAAGGTGGTTTAACTAATGTATGAACATTGGCTGAGTTGGAAACATTCTCTGGGGCAACATTATTTAGCAAAGCATTCTCTAGAATTGGTACTAATGCTATAGGAAGGTCTAGCACTTCATTGATAAGAGGTGGTTCAGGTGCAAGAAAAGTAGTACCCAATCTTAAATGTATATCAACTATGTTAAGTGCATAGGTAGGGTATTGTTGAGTATTAGTAGCATACATTTTCTATTGTGGTTGTTGACTATTGGGATTCAGTTGTGGTTGAGCAGGTAATTGTGTTTACTTTTGAGGACCTGTATTTGTAGGTGGTCACATTATTGCAAGTATATTTGTTGGAGGTGGTAAAGGTGGATATCCAGGATTTGGATTAGGCCATTTCTAAGGTCCTCTCCACTGGTTAGTGGGCTTCAAATTCCCTTGTGGTTGTTTCCATTGGTTTGGAAATTGTGGCCATTAGGGTTGTTGTGGAGTATACCATTGATTTTATTGATTATTTGGCCAAACATTATTCCAAGTGGGTTGATTATACTATGGAGGACTTTGGACATTCTGGTTTTGCCATTGACTATTATAAGGATTTGAAATTTTTAATGGGTCTTGAGGCATACCTTGTCTCATGGCCCATGGCTGACATTGAGCAACAAAGAATACTTGCTCATCCTCTCCTTCTATCTTTAATTAGTCAATTGGAAGATTCTGATTCTCCAAGTTTGCGACCAATTTGCACTAATAATCCTTCTTTTGTTTGTGGCAATGGGGACAGTATTCAGCTAGCTACACCTCGGTGTCTGCATGTTTCTTCTTGGTAGTCATCATGTCCAGGTGTGTAGCAACATCATTTATGATGTCTTTCTTGAAGTCTGACAACAGGTTTGAAATCTCCATCTTTGAAATACCATAGCCACTTCCTTTGGCCAGTGTTGAGCGAAAACCCCTTCCTTTCTTCACTGTTGCTCTAGAATAGTTCAAACAAATCTTCTGAAGGTCATCCCAGGAATATTGAGATATATCTCCTCCAGCCATGAGGTCCAATGCTTTGACAAAGTTATCATTCTGTTGGTTAACAGTTTGTCCTCCCTTTAGATTTATAATCTTTGACTCTTCTTCACACCCAAGGTGAGAGAACAAAAGGATGTTCACCAACAAATGGGTCAGTGTATGTCTACAATCACTGCACTCTAAATTAGCAAGTACAGCTCCCTGATCATATTTGATCTTCAATCAATTTGTTTTTTATTAATCATCAGATAATCTGAGTAATGAAAATGTAACCAAACTACTTGTAGGCACAAGTAATTCAGGCAAGGATAAGATGGAGATAATCTACAACCCTCAGTAGAATGCTGATTATAGATCATCACATGATTTTAACACCTAAACTAATTCTATTCTACCTTTTTATGAAATGCAGATCCTACTTAATGAATAGAAGCAAACCTATACAATGAAAGGCAAATGGAATCACCAATACTACAATTACTTAGTATGAAATAGAATTCAGGAAGAAATTATAGTCTCAGAATATAAGTGTACTTTCCATTCAAAAATGCAACTGAAAAAATGAGTGAACAGAGGAAGAATTACAAATGAAAGACCAACTGGAATTGATCACACCACAATTTCTGACATAAAATGGCATTCAATAAGAAAAAGCAATTTCACTTATAATTGTTATTTCCATTCACCATGCAAATAGACTATGAAAAATGGAACAACAAACATGAACTCAACTTTGTAAATAGAATCACTTCTACCTCATTGACAAGTTTTCTGACCTTTACATTGATTTCCTTTACAGTATTTATAGATTTTACAATGTACAACTTTTATGGGAATAGGAAGTGATTCAGCTTCTAAAAATCTGAAAAGACTAGAGACCACTTTCAAAACCACAAACAGAAAAGCCAAAAGACCATGACTTTTCATCTTCCTTTGCATATGGTTTGCCTTTGAGAATAACTTGGTTTAAGACTTCAACAATGTCTACTTTCTTCAACAGTCCATGTAATGTACATTCTCCTTCCGTCAACTTTATGCACTTATATTTAAGCACACACAGAATACTTTTTTTAGATAATAATCCCTTCTTTTATGCACCGGACACGCGTCGAGATCCTGCATTGCCTCTATGACTTTTTTGCACCATAGCAGAAAAATGGGGATCGTTGATTCACATCAGCCAATAAGTCTTTGGGACCCACCACCATGCGTCCGCATCCCACTTTTCTACTAACCATCTTCCTTCCCATAATGGCAAAGCAGGAGCTGTCGATCAAGAATCTTATGCAACCTCCTTCCGAAAAACTTTTCTCAGCCCCACCTTTACACGTGGAAAGATCTCGCAAGTTCACAAAAGCATTTGACAGGGATCACAATTATGCGAGGGCCATTGGATCCTTTTCTTTGTTCCACTATAGGTAAGTCCATTGACTCGGGTCCCACCACCATGCATACGCATCTTGCAAATTCACAAAAGCATTTGGCAGGGGTCATGATTTTGCGAGATCCGTCGGATGGGCTTTGATGAAGTGCGACCTTTGCCATTTTTTTGCATTAGGCTCGAGAGTAGAAAAGTGTAGCATATGTATATAACATGTTGTATAGTATGCATTATAATGTGATGACCGAGCTCCATAACATCATAAAGACTATTCATACAATCAGATGATAACCATTTCACCTTTAAATGATTACTGGTTATGAAATAAAATCACTATATATATTGAGATGATGTGGCTTCATCACAATCATAGTTAACTCTTGTGGATCAATGAGACCCAACATAAATGTTGGCATAGTTATGGGACCGAGGCCTACATGATTTCATTTGCTTTTATCTTCAAGATAAACACAACTTGATTTTGAACTGTCCCAAATTCTGCTACTTTAAAGTTGAATCAAACCAATAGATATCATGTTGACACATGTTTGATATTAGGATCAACAATGTGTTCTTCCCAAGGAAACACCCTTTCATATCTTGAGCCTGTGGATAGCACCATCATGTGAGATGCAACTGTGATGACATCCATACTTTTAATCTCTCATTCTTCAATCTTTTAGGACACTGTCTTAAGGTCCTCTCAACCTATAGATTTTTAATATAAATCAAAGACTTCACTGTAATCTCTACTTCTCTATTATCAATGTATTCATTTAGTATAAGAGAAGCCTCAACAACTAAATGCACACACTATCACATAGAATAAAATCTGAATCTTTCAATGCCAATTATGTTATAATATCAGTCACATGAAAACTTTCTTCTGATGCTTTGCAAGTGCCTGGAGATCATGATCCAGAGTCATCATTTCTTCTTAGAAATAACATCAACAGAAGCATGAGTCTCTATCAGGTTGGGATCTACAACCTACCCAAATAATGAGACCTTGAAAACATCCCACCCAGTTAAAACATGAAAGCAATTTGAAGGGAAACCCGACAAAGATTTCCTATCCTAGAGGAAATCTAGACCTAGACATTACATGACCAGACCTGACTTGTAACATCAAGACTACCACTTTGACATCATGGAAATAGGATAAGAAGTGGGGCAACAAATGGCTCCGACTAGGGATTTAAGCATTACAATGCTTAAAAGAACTCTAGCAATCTCTGGTTCCGCAAAAAAAAATTGACAACTTGACAACAAGGAAACTAAACTTAAGGAAAGCAGCAGCAAAAAAGAAAGACAACCACTAAACTATGACACAAAAAGAAAACCTACCTAACTAACTACTACGCAGGGGTTACCTACTTTTCAATTATGCATCTGATATAGCTTTAAGTCCTACCCATTATAGGAACATGGCAGAGACTCTCCAGAAGGATATGCCAATCTGAAAGAATTGTTTTGATTCACTTGCACTATCTGAAATGGACCTTTCCACAAGGACTAAAATTTAGAATGCATTCCTTTAGGTTCATGTCTCTTATCCCACAGCAGCACCATATCACCTTCCATGAATTTTCTTGGCCTTGCCCTTTTGTCAAACAACTTCTTGACTCGGTTCTGATGTCCACTGATCCTATCAACCATATCTTCTCTTTCTTCCTGTAACTTTGTCAAATACAAGATCCTTTTTTCTAAACCATCCTTGAAAACATCATCCTCAATTGTGGTTTTCAACTTACAAGCAACAAGTTCTAATGGCAATGGTAAGCTGGCCTCTACTCCATACACCAATTCAAAAGGTGAAATCCCAATGGCTCTTTTAGGAGTGGTTCTATCTGCCTAAAGAGCATCATATATCTTTCTGTGCCAATCTCTCTGATTATCAACAACTAACTTCTTCAAAATATTAATCAAATTTGTATTACTTGACTCAGCCTGCCTGTTACCTTGAGTAAAATAATTAGAAGAGTGTCCTATTTGAATCCCATGATCATAACAAAAAGCAACAATCTCTGAAGATGAAAAGTAAGAAGCATTATCCAATATCAATTTTGTGGGAACTCCAAATCTTACCAATATTTGTTCTTTAATGAATTCACATACCACCTCTGATGTAGTCTTCTTCATTGGTTTAGCTTCAACCCATTTGCTGAAGTAATCAGTGGCAGTCAAGATGTATGAATGTCCTTGACTTGAAGAAGGGCTGATAGGTCCTATGAAGTCCAAACCCCACTACTGAAAAGGAGCCTCTATCACCACCAGTTTTAAAGGTAATGCAGCCAATTGTGGTTTGCTTGCAAACATCCTACACTTTTCATAATTTGCAACCCACTTATATGAATCTTTGAACATGCTAGGCCAATAATAGCATTGTCTCAAAATCTTGAAAGCTGTCACAGTGGATGAGAAGTGACCTCCACATGCTTCATCATGAAAAGATCTCAATAACTTTTCCTGTTGTTCTTTATCAACACATCTCAGAAAAGTGTCATCAATTACTTTCTTATATAAAACATCATCATGTATAACATACTTCAAGGCTTTATTCTTTAAATTCCTCTTTTGTTTAGTAGTTAATCCATCCAAACATTCACCATAAGTCAAAAAATATGCAATGTTTGAGAACCAAGGATCTTGCAGACTTACCATGAGCACTATGTGATCATCTTCTTCAACTTGTTGATTCTCTGCTATGGCCTTGCAAAGAGCATTCCCTCTTATTAGCTTTGTTGGTCTAATGTCTATGTCATACTCTTGGACTTTAGCAATCCAAGCTCCTCTATTGTTACAACCAACATCTTGCTATGTTAATACACTCTTTACAGCAGCATCAGGCACATGGATGACTGGATGTGAATGCAGGATATAAAATCTAAAATTCTTTAATGCTCTCACCACTGTATAAGCATGTTTTTCAACTTGAGAATACTTCAACTCATGATTCTTCAAGGGCATACTCATGAAGGCAATCAGAGCTTGTATACCTTCTTTATTTTCCTACATTAATATTGCTGACATAGTATGTGCTGATGCATAACAATATATGTTGGAAACAATTGTCTGAAGGAAATTGCTACTCAATTATGTATTGTCTTTGATGTCACACTATGTCATAATCCGCAGCAATCAGCTTCTACCGAGCTCAGTCGGTCTACCAGACAGGAAAGTTTAGTGTTTACCGAGTTCACTCGGTTATCGAAGAAAGTTTAGTGTTTACCGAGTTCACTCGGTTGCCGAAGAAAGTTTAGTGTTTACCGAGTTCACTCGGTTGCCAAAGAAAGTTTAGTGTTTACCGAGTTCACTCGGTTGCCGAAGAAAAGATAGTGTTTACCGAGTTCCCTCGGTCACCGAAAGATTATAGAAAGATATGGTCACCGAGCACTGTCGGCCCTTGAAGGATTTTTGCAAATAGAGTTTACTTAATTCAGCCGACTGTTATACCAAATAATGTCGATTTGACTAATCCAAAATCATATAAATAAAAGGTCAAAAGTGAAAAGTAAATAACAATACAGCAGAAGATTTACAGAAGAAAAGAAGGAAAGGTATATGCGAATTTGTGAAGGATGATCAGATATCCTTGAGGAGCAGCAGAGACTTATTCGATCAGAAAGGATCAGACTTATGCAGAACAGAGATCTGTAATCAGCAAGACAGTTGCATTATTATACAGGTCACTTTTTCATTGTTACCTTCTTATCTTTGTAACAGTGAATTCTAAATCTCTTAACTGAGTTGGTTTAACAGCCATAATATAAATCCTCTAACAAGGTGACAATTCCATTGAATTGTTTTCAAGACCTCTTACCAGGCCACTCCTAGCAGGGTGTTTTAAATCCTCTAACAAGGTCACACCTAACAGTGTGTTTTGTAACCTTTTACCGGGTTGGCTTCTAACCGGGCATCACTTCAGAAAAGTGAAAATCAGTATCTAGATACATTGGTGGTTTTTCCCATATTGGGTTTCCATGTTAAATCTTGTGTCTCTTGTGTTCTTAATTTCTTTCACAATCATATACATGTTCTGATGAATATCTAAAGATAATATTGATAATACTTTCTGCATCTTCAAAGTTACTGCAATCTATTTACCGAGTGCTAAAACAGATAACATTGTTAAGATATCTTAAAGGGATCTGCAAAGAATTAATAGTCAAGGTTTTATGGTTGACTGATTCACCCCCCCCCCTTCTCAGTCACTTCATCCATATTCCATCAATTGGTATCAGAGCTTTTGGTGCTTGCAAGAAGGGTTTCAAGGACCTAAGCTAAAGATCAGGATGTCTTACAAGAGGGAAATTCCAAAGCTTAACAGAGATAAATTTTCAGCATGGCAAGGTCTCATGCGACTTCATCTGGCTTCTATTGGTGATTCAGGATGCAAATACATTGATGAAGAATACACAATTCCTAATGGCGCATTAACTGTTGAAGACATTGCAGATAAAAAGACTCACAACACCATGATGATAGACATTGCATCTACTCTCAGCTATGAAGAATTTGATGATATTAAAGACTGCACTACTGCATATGAAATGTGGGTGGCACTGAAGAAAATATATGGCGGTGATGCAAATGTGAAGAGAGCCAAAGCAGAAAGCCTAAGAGGACAGTTTGACAAGATGAATATGAAGGAAGATGAAAACATCGCAAAATATGTTGAAAGAATCAAAGCAAGTGTAAGTGCAATTAGAGCTTCTGGAGGAACAATCTCAGATGAGACTGTTATAAGTAAGGTACTCAGAACACTACTCCCTATCTATGCAATAAGAGTATCAACTATTCAAGAAAGAAGATGTGAAACAAACCACAGTATAACCTTGGATGCTTTAGTTGGAAGATTGACAGCTTTTGAATTAGACAACTATGACAACTATGTTCCTAGTTCCAAAAATATTGAATCAGCATTTGAGGCCAAGGTTTCACTAAAGAAGAACAAGAAAATTAAAGAAGTTCAGACAGACAGTGAAGAAGAATCAGAAGAAAGTTCTGATAGTGATCTTGAAATTGTAGAAGCATTACTTGCAAAGAAGTACTCTAGAGGGAAAGGTAAATATAAAGGTAAAACTCCTTTAATCTGTTTTTCATGCAAAGAAATTGGACATATTGCAGCTAGGTGCCCAAACAAGCAAGTCAAGGAAGAAAAGAAAAGTCACAAGTACTATGGCAAAAAGAATTTCAAATCATACAAGGATAAAGGTAAGAAATCATGTTTTATGGCTAAAGATTCTGATGATAGTGAAGAAGAAATTGGCTTTATTGCTATAAAAGATGAATCTGATGATGATGAAGATAAGATAGCACTTATTTCTCATATAAGCAAAGATGATATATGGATAATAGACAGTGGATGTTCACACCACATGACTGGTGATAAGACAAAATTTGAATATCTAGAAGACTGTGACAATGGTAATGTAAGATTTGGAAACAATGAACCTTGTTGTATAAAAGGAAAAGGAAGAATCTCATTAACCAAAGAACTCATATGTGATAATGCTTACTGGGTTGAAGGACTAAAACATAATCTTCTAAGTGTAGCACAGCTAATCAACACTGGTTTCAAGGTTGAATTCATGAATGGTCAAGCAAGACTGCTGGATGGAAAAGGAAAACTCATTGGATCAGGCAAACAAACAAAAGGTAACTTATTTTATCTTGATCTCAATGAATATTCATGCCTTATTGCTCAAATAGAAGAAAGTTGGCTATGGCACAAAAGGTTATGTCATGTGAATTTTGATAACATGATAAAAATAAGCAAATTCAAGAAGGTTAGAGGCATTCCTACTTTGAAGAAACCTGACACTGGTCTATGTAAGAATTGTCAGATTGGCAAAATGAGTAAAACTAGTTTCAAAAGTAAGAACTATCAGTCTAAAGAAATTTTGGAAATTGTGCATACTGATTTATGTGGACCTATTGGAATACAAAGCTATACTGGAGATAAATTCTTTATTCTTTTCGTTGATGATTATTCTAGAATGATGACTGTTATGTATTTAAGAGAAAAATCAGAGGCATTTGAAAAGTTCAAATGGTACTTAGCAAGAGTAGAAAAAGAAACAGGGAAAAGATTGAAATGCTTAAGATCAGACAGAGGTGGTGAATTCATCTCCCATGATTTTAACAACTTCTGCATTGAAAGAGGAATCAAAAGACAGGTATCAGCTCCTAGAACTCCTGAGCAGAATGGAATAGCAGAAAGAAGAAACAGATCTATTATGGATTATGCAAGGACTCTAATGATAGAAAAGAACATCGCTATAAAGTACTGGAAGGAAGCTATCAGCACTGCAGTTCATACCTTGAACCGAGTACAACTAAAGAAAGACACATTCAAAACTCCTTATGAATTATGGTATGGCTATAAACCTAATGTAAGTTATATGAAAATATTTGGTAGCAAGTGTTATATCTTAAAAGAATCCAGAAGAAATAAATTTGATGTGAAAAGTGATGAAGGAATATTCCTAGGATATTCTAGCAAAAGCAAGGCATACAAATGTCTGAACTTATCTACTCACAAAGTCATAGAAAGTATACATGTAAAATTTGATGAGTTTGCAGAAAAGACTGAGGAAGAAAGCAAAAGGGAACCTGAGAACTACAGAAGATTCGTTTACATTGAACCTGAAACATTGACAGACACAACTATCAATAAGGAAGCTATATCTACTGAGCCGAGCACAGTTACCGAGTCATAGACCGAGTCGCAGGAAGAAGTTCAAACTGAGTCACAGGAAGAAATTCAGACCGAGTCTCAGCCTGAAGTTACCGAGCAAATATCTACCGAGTCCGAGCAACCTGAAGAAGAGATCCTAGAAGACAACAGCATGAATCATTCAAAAGGCAAGGAACCTATACTAGCCAAATATGTCAGAAGACATCATACACCAGATCAAATCATTGGAAACAAATCAGATGGTACTATGACAAGAAGCAAGCTAAAAGGTACATGTCTACTTACTGATTTTGAACCTAGAAATATCAAAGATGCATTGGAGAATGAAAGTTGGATTGAAGCAATGAATGAAGAATTAGAACAAATAAAAAAGAACAAAACTTGGACTCTTGTACCTAGACCTAAAGATAAGAATGTAATTGGAACAAAATGGGTATTCAGAAATAAACTAAATGAAGATGGTCAAGTATCTAGAAACAAAGCTAGACTGGTATGTAAAGGTTATTCTCAAGAAGAAGGTATAGATTATGGAGAAACTTTTTCTCCTGTTGCAAGATTAGAAGGTGTAAGAACTCTACTTGCTTATGCAGCACACAAAGGATTTAAGGTATATCAGATGGATATAAAATCTTCATTTCTCAATGGAATTCTTGATGAAGAAGTCTACATTGAACAACCTGAAGGTTTTGTTGATCCAGACAAAAGGGACATGGTCTGTAGGTTACACAAAGCATTGTATGGTTTAAAACAAGCTCCTAGAGCATGGTATGAGAGACTCCATAACTATTTGATTCAGATTAATTTCAAAAGAGCTAATGATAACAGCAATCTGTATATTAAAGAAGGACCGGATGACAAAATTGTACTGGCAGAAATATTTGTGGATGATACTATATTTACAGGGAATGAGGATTAGTGCAAAGAATTTTCAGAACAAATGAACAGAGAATTTGAAATGTCTATGTTTGGTTTAATAAAATTCTTTGTTGGTCTTCAAATTCAGCAAAGCAAGAATGGTATATACATTACTCAATCCAAATACATTAAGGAGATACTTAAGAAGTTTGGAATGGAAGATTCAAAACCAGTTGGTACACCCATGTGTACTGGACTGAAACTTACCAAAAATGATGATTCAAAAGAAGTTGATCAGACCCTATACCGATCTATGATTGGAAAATTGCAGTATGTGGTACATACAAGACCTGATATTGCCTTAGCAGTCGGTATAGTAGCTAGATTCTCAGCAAAACCTAAGGAAAATCACATGATGGCAATCAAAAGAATCTTAAGATACTTAAAAGGAACTGAAGAGTATGGTTTGTGGTATAAATTTGGAGGCAATCTAGACTTGAAAGTGTTTACTGATGCTGATTGGGCAGGAAACATTGATGACAGAAAAAGCACAAGTGGTGGAGCATTTTTTCTTGGAAAAAGACTGGTATCCTGGACTAGTAAAAAGCAGAATTGCACATCTCAATCCACAGCTGAAGCAGAATATGTTGCTGCTGCAGTAAACTGTTCAAATATTGTTTGGTTTAAACAGCTATTAGAAGGTATGAAGGTTGAAATCAAAGAACCAGTTGTTATATTTTGTGACAATACCAGTGCAATAAACATTTCTAAGAATCCAGTGATGCATTCCAAAACCAAGCACATTGCCATTAAATATCACTTTGTCAGAGAATTGGTGCAGGACAAGGAAATCAGATTAGAATATATTCATACAAAAGAACAGATTGCAGACATTTTTACCAAACCATTACCTAAGGATGCATTTATGTATCTAAGAGGTAAGTTAGGGGTCATTCCCCTATCCGAGGCTCACTAAATATAGTTTTAGTGATGCATCAACCAGAACATGATTGAAAATCAACTTGTTGATGCAGCATATTAAAGGAATCATTGCATATGAATCAGTACTTGAGGTACATTAATTTTCACCGGTAATATGTGAATTATCTTTGGCATATGTTGTCAAAGAGGGAGTGTTTGCTATGTCTTTACTATTACTTCAAGAAATTTTCAAATAGTCAGAAGGAGAAATTTTCAGGATACAGGAAGTTTGCTGACAGAGGGAGATTTGAATCTAAACCGAGCTAACTCTTTCAAATTTCTTATGATATGACATATTGTGTTGCCATCAATGCCAAAGAGGGAGATTGTTGGAAATAATTGTCTGAAGGAAATTGCTACTCAATTATGTATTGTCTTTGATGTCACACTATGTCATAATCTGCAGCAATCAGCTTCTACCGAGCTCAGTCAGTCTACCAGACAGGAAAGTTTAGTGTTTACCGAGTTCACTCGGTTATCAAAGAAAGTTTAGTGTTTACCGAGTTCACTCGGTTGCCGAAGAAAGTTTAGTGTTTACCGAGTTCACTCGGTTGCCAAAGAAAGTTTAGTGTTTACCGAGTTCACTCGGTTGCCGAAGAAAAGATAGTGTTTACCGAGTTCCCTCGGTCACCGAAAGATTATAGAAAGATATGGTCACCGAGCACTGTCGGCCCTTGAAGGATTTTTGCAAATAGAGTTTACTTAATTCAGCCGACTGTTATACCAAATAATGTCGATTTGACTAATCCAAAATCATATAAATAAAAGGTCAAAAGTGAAAAGTAAATAACAATACAGCAGAAGATTTACAGAAGAAAAGAAGGAAAGGTATATGCGAATTTGTGAAGGATGATCAGATATCCTTGAGGAGCAGCAGAGACTTATTCGATCAGAAAGGATCAGACTTATGCAGAACAGAGATCTGTAATCAGCAAGACAGTTGCATTATTATACAGGTCACTTTTTCATTGTTACCTTCTTATCTTTGTAACAGTGAATTCTAAATCTCTTAACCGAGTTGGTTTAACAGCCATAATATAAATCCTCTAACAAGGTGACAATTCCATTGAATTGTTTTCAAGACCTCTTACCAGGCCACTCCTAGCAGGGTGTTTTAAATCCTCTAACAAGGTCACACCTAACAGTGTGTTTTGTAACCTTTTACCAGGTTGGCTTCTAACCGGGCATCACTTCAGAAAAGTGAAAATCAGTATCTAGATACATTGGTGGTTTTTCCCATATTGGGTTTCCATGTTAAATCTTGTGTCTCTTGTGTTCTTAATTGCTTTCACAATCATATACATGTTCTGATGAATATCTAAAGATAATATTGATAATACTTTCTGCATCTTCAAAGTTACTGCAATCTATTTACCGAGTGCTAAAACAGATAACATTGTTAAGATATCTTAAAGGGATCTGCAAAGAATTAATAGTCAAGGTTTTATGGTTGACTGATTCACCCCCCCGCCCCCTTCTCAGTCACTTCATCCATATTCCATCAGGATGACTGGATGTGAATGCAGGATATAAAATCTAAAATTCTTTAATGCTCTCACCACTGTATAAGCATGTTTTTCAACTTGAGAATACTTCAACTCATGATTCTTCAAGGGCATACTCATGAAGGCAATCAGAGCTTGTATACCTTCTTTATTTTCCTACATTAATATTGCTGACATAGTATGTGCTGATGCATAACAATATATGATGAATTCTTTAGCATAATCTAGATGAACAAGTATAGGAGCATTTGCAATGGCACTCTTTGTATTTTCAAAAGCTTTCTTTCCAACATCAGTCCATTTAAAAGTTTTATTACCTTTCATCATGTCAACTATATTTTTTAAAATCTCAGAAAAATCAAGAACAAATCTTCTCAAGAAGTTCACTTGCCCAAAGAAAGATTTAACTCCTATCTTACTCAATGGTGAACTTAATTTTTGAATAGCTCTAACTCTATTTGGATCAATTTTAACTCCTTCTTGAGAAACAAGGTGGCCAAGGAACTTACCTTCAGTGATGCAAAATACTAATTTCTTCGAATTGAATGAGATGCCTTGATCTCTACATCTCTGCAAGACCTTTGCCAAACCTCCAAGATGATCTTTCCTCTTCTTATAAAAGATAGTCAAGTCATCTAGATAAATCACAATAATTTTATTCTTCAAATCACCAAAAGATAGATCCATAGCTCTTTGAAAGGTTGCACCTGCATTGATTAATCCGAATGGTATTCTATTGTATGCAAACATGCCCCATGGTGTTGTGAAGGCTATTTTATATCGATCCTCTTCATCCACCTATATTTGATTATATCCTAAAAATTTGTCTAACATAGACATCATTTCTGATCCTGCTATAGTCTGCAACAAATGATCCATGTTAGGTAAAGCAAAATTATCTTTGAGAGAAGCTTGATTCAAATTTCTAAAATCCACACAAATCCTTATATCTCCATTCTTTTTCCTCATGGGAACAATTTTTTCCACCCAGGTAGAATGATGGATGGGATAAATGATCTTAGCTTTCAGCATTTTATCTATTTCTTTGAAAATTGCCCCTTCCACCAGAGGATTATAATTTCTCTATTTTTGTTTGACAGGAGATGCTCCAGATTTAAGAGGGATAGTATGCTTGAATTTTCCATTCATAAAATTATTTAAATCCTCATAGCTCCAAGAAAAAACATCTTGGAATTTAATAAACAATTCTCTAATTTTCATTCTTTCCTTAAGAGTGCAGCATTTTCCAATGTTGATCATTTTAGGACTGTCCTCAGCCCCTATATTAATCCCATCAAATTCTCCACATGTTTTTCCCTTTTTATTTCTCTCCTTTTTAATGTAAGCATCATGTTTATCAAAAAGTTTCTCTAAGGAAACAACATGAGATGGAATTCTATTTTCTTTTAACTAAATAATACCTGATTTTAATTCTTCTTCTTCATTTGATAGCTGCTCCTCCCTTTGATCATTTTCAAAACACAAGTCAACAAAGAGACCTATTCCTTCTATGAACTGTTGAATATGCTTATCATCCTCAAATACTTGCCAAGATTCTTCATTATCAGGCACCTTCAGTCTGAACATTACCTCCATTCTAAAAATTTGATCTTTAAAATCAGGATGAGGCAGAAGTAATGATGCATATGTTGCCAATGAATCAGCTCTAGAATTTTTTTCTCTAGGCACTGAGACTATTGAGAAAGAATTCAAGCTTTCTATTTCATCCCACACTTTATTCCTATAACTTTTCAATCTATTATTCTTAACAGCATATTGATTTCTTACTTGCCTCACAACCAATTCAGCATCACCTTGGACTTTGAGAAATTTAACTCCCTTTTGTTTAGCTACCTCTATACCAAGAAGAAGTGCCTCATACTCTGCTATGTTATTAGTGTTTTTAAAATCCAATTTATAAGCCAGGCAAGTAATTTCTCCATTAGGAGCTATCAAAACTATTCCAGCACCTGAACCAGCTCTAGCATAGCTTCCATCAAATTCTAATGTCCATAGTTGATTATTTTCTACCTGATTTAATTCATTATGGACATCAGAGCTTTCATAGTATAACATGTAATTTCCAAATTGTGTCTCATGATAAAGAATTTGGGATCTAGGATCATTTGATTTCAACACTGTATATTTTGCTTTTCCTTCTAGTTCTAACTTCACCTTTTTATTTCCTACTGGAATAACTGCAAGAGACCAATCCAATTTGATTTCCCCTCCCAAGTCTTTGCAGAAACTTCTACTAAGGAGCATCCCATAACTTTTCAAAATATCTGCTATAAGAATAGTGAGTCTCAATCTTTTAAAAGGATGAACTACTAAGGCAACTTGAGCATCTTTGATTTGACCAATCAAAGGCACTTGTTTAGCATCCATAGAGTAACATCTTCCAAAGACTTTAGTTAAAGGCAATCTTAAAGCTTTAGCAACTGATGCAGGCATTACATTATCTGAAGCTCCCAAATCTATGATGCAGTTGCTCAATTTGTTTCCATTGATAAAAAGTGACACATAAAAAGGATCTAGTTTTAGATTTGAACAGGTAGCATGAATAGTAGATTATTTTTCTTGAAATAGTCTAGGAATCAAAAAATCTTCATCAACTGAATTTCCTCCACTAGTACTGGCTTGACTTTTGTCATTAACATTAGCATTAACATGAACATTTTCTTTACTCCTAGAACATTCTATTAATCTCTGAAGTTGATCACGATTTGATTTTAGATAATCCATAGGAGTTATTTGAATTTTAGTTTCTTCACAAAACTTTACAATATCAAAGGAATTAGATAATTATCTTTTTGCTCCTTTTGTGAAGAATTTGATGTTGTACCTTTGTCTTTATCCATCTTGTAAGAAGGTGCTGAATTCCTAGCTGGAACCACATTAGAAGTTTGATTTTTATTTTTTTGACCTCTTGTCATCACAGTCAGTTGAGGTCCCTCCAAAGTAGCAAAGCAATCACCTCCATTCTCTGAATCAAATTCATACTCACAGTATAAACTTACAGAGTCGCCATGAGGAGCATGATAATCTTCATTCTCTGGATATGCAATGCCTTGCTCTCCTTCTTCTTCAATTTGTAAATGTCTAATCATGTCATCATTAGCATTACCATCATGGTCTATTCTGATATGAAAATCATTTGAATTATGTTTCTTTTGAGGAGCTTCAATTGCCAATCTTTGTTGAGCAGCAGGAATTTGTAAATTTTTATTTCTAGCTTGATATCTAGGTCCTTCTTGATATGGTTGATAAAAAGAATGGACTAGCCTATTGACCTATTTCTTCAATTCAATTAATTCATTTGACAATCTTTGCAACATATTCTCTGTGTTATTTGATGTGCTGGCTATATTGTTTGCAAAACTAGCATGGAACTCTTTTTTCCATCTCCCAGAGGCTATCATATCATCCTCCATTTCCACTGCAAGTGTTTGTGCCACCTGCAAATCTACCACATTAGCTCTCCTTAACTGATAACCAAGTTTCAGGGGCATAGAGCTAATGTAAAATGTTTTTTGATTATCTCCAGTTGGTGCACTTACAGCTGGAATCCTTTTAATGAGTTTGTTAAACTTGGCATTAAAATCTCGCATAGAGATAGAAGGTTCCTTCTTTATTTGTGCTAGCTGTAACAAAAAAATTTGTGCATCTTCAGCACTCTTGTATCTTCCTTCAAATCTCTACTTCATGTCATTCCAACCAATAATACAACTTGCGGGTAAGTCTTGGAACCAATCAGCAGCATCACCGACAAGTGTGTCCATGAACTTTCTAACTGCAACATCTTCATGTTGAGGGCTGACTTTGCTACATGCTTTGTGAAAGGCACTTAGATGTTTCTCTGGTAACACCGAACCATCACCATTGAATCTTGTGAAATTCTTCCTGGAGGCTTTTTGCAAATCATGGTTTGCTGCAAGATTCAATGGTCCAATAGCATTTCCCCAAGGAACAGCCATGTTTGATACTCTTGTATTTCATGCAACTACCTAAATTGAAATTGAGAGGGGAAGTGCAATACCATGCAATAAAAATGAATTGTAAGTGGTAGAAATAGGAATTCTACCAATAGGAGGAGAGGAAGATTTAATCCTTGTTAATCTTAAAGGAACTACTGCAGGCAACTGAAATTCTGTAGACTTCTTAGTTTCAGTTTCCCTTGCCTTTGCTCTTCCTTTCCTAAAAATATCTTCAAGGATAGGGAAATTGACCCCTTTGAGTTCTTCGTAGACTGGATCAACCTTTCCCTTCTATTTCGCACTCCTGGTAAACTTGGAATCTAGGATGCCTAAAATTTTGAAAAACACTTTTAATTAATTTCTTTTTTTCTTTCTAAAGTCCTCCCCAGCAGAGTCACCAAAAACTATTGGTTAATAGTTTGTCCTCCCTTTAGATTTATAATCTTTGACTCTTCTTAACACCCAAGGTGAGAGAACAAAAGGATGTTCACCAGCAAATGGGTCAGTGTATGTCTACAATCACTGCCCTTTGAATTAGTAGGTACAGCTCCCTGATTATATTTGATCTTCAATGAATTTGTTTTTTATTAATCATCAGATAATCTGAGTAATGAAAATGTAACCAAACTACTTGTAGGCACAATTAATTCAAGCAAGGATAAGATGGAGATAATCTACAACCCTCAATAGAATGCTGATTATAGATCATCACATGATTTTAACACCTAAACTAATTCTATTCTACCTTTTTATGAAATGCATATCCTACTTGAGGAATAGAAGAAGACCTATACAATGAAAGGCAAATGGAATCACCAATACTGCAATTACTTAGCATGAAATAGAATTCAGGAAGAAATTACAGTCTTAGAATATAAGTGTACTTTCCATTCAAAAATGCAACTGAAACAATGAGTGAACAGAGGAAGAATTACAAATGAAAGACCAACTGGAATTGATCACACCACAATTTCTGACATAAAATGGCATTCAATAAGAAAAAGCGTTTCACTTATAATTGTTCTTTCCATTCACCATGCAAATAGACTATGAAAAATGGAACAACAAACATGAATTCAGCTTTGTAAATAGAATCACTTCTACCTCATTGACAAGTTTTCCGACCTTTACATTGATTTCCTTTACAGTATTTATAGATTTTACAATGTACAACTTTTATGGGAATAGGAAGTGATTTAGCTTCTAAAAATTTGAAAAGACTAGAGACCACTTTCGAAACCACAAACAGAAAAGATGAAGTGGGACACTAGTTGCCGAAGAACCAAGGAAATAACACTGATGAACCGATGGTTTTAAAAAGTTGATATAAATTACAAGATTAGGAGAATACCAGATTGATATGGATCTTGATGAATCTGATATGCCCCAAGTGATGATAGATTTGCCCTGAGCGATGAAGTCTTTTTTGATGAATCAGTAACTAGATGTGGTTGTTGTCTTGATTACTAAGGAAGATAGGATTTCCATAAAGATATGATTTCAAATTTGATTATAGACTTTGAATGATGTGTAATACCATGCCCCCTTTGGGATTAAAATTAAAATCTAACAAGAGAAGTCAGCGTTAAATGGTTTAGAAGCATGTAAATTGATTTGAGAAGTGGTTAAACACATCCGGGAATGCATTATGCATTGTTTAGAGGTCTAGATGACCAAGTTTGACTAATTTTGACCATGAGTTGACCATGGTTGACCAAGTTGAAATTTTGATAGTTTGATGTAAGATAATCAGTTAAGTTGAATACTGGATTTCTGTGATGATTGAAGGTCGAATATGCAAGTAGTTAATAATATGAATGATCTCATATTTGAATTTTGATCCTGAAAAAGGATTCTGCTTGACGTTTCATTGGAGGAACCTTCATGTGAGATTCAGCTCTTGTTAGACTTGAAGATGTGATTTGAAGAATCGTTTAAGCATTGAAGTTCGTTTAATCATTGTGAGATCATGCAAACATGCAAAATGCAAAGAGACATGCAAAATGAAATGCAACCTAAGACCTAGGACCTACTCACTGATCATATGTTGATTTGTTATCATCATTGAACTTTTAGGTAACCGGATAAATCAATACAATGCCCACTAGCTAAAAAAAACCATAGACATATGAATATTGATTTGTATGCGCAAGAATCAATACAACACCCACTAGTCAACAACCATGGATATATGAATATTGATTTTGGTTTCAGAATGTTGGATTAGATATAAGCACCAAGGCACAAATGCCAGGATGACCTGAATATCATGTCCATTTTGATATAGCAATTTGTACAAGCCTCAAAACATAAATGTTGTGATGACCGGAATACTCCTTGCATGACAAACACATCAAACAGCCAAGAGATCATTTTAAATCCAGTGTGAATTACCCGTAGTGACCCTTTAGCATTCACATCCTTAGGTAACATCATGTTTCACAGTAGGAGAAAGAACTCACTCAAAAAGACAATAGTTAGATCAAACTTCCTTGAATTTTTTGGGTATCAATGGTCGAGTATGCATGGCCATCCAATTCGAGATAGAGGCTCTTACAGTCCGACACCATTTCAATCCAGAAGTTCCAAAGTTGTTTAGATTTTCACATACAAGTAGAAAATAAAGAAAAGATTATGCCCCCAGTCATCACTCTCTAAATCCTATAAAGGACATCATCGAAGAGCTCGAAGGGACACAATATGCAAAAATCTCACTGTGAATCAGTAAGCATACAAGGAGATAAAAGCATGTAAAAAAGCATAGATTGTTTTTAGTTTGATGTTTGATTGTGTTGTTGTAGATGCAAAATCCTTTCTGGACACAAGACCGACTGACTGACTCGAATGAAACTTCAAAGGACCTTGACTAGATATGATACGTCTAAGATACACTAGAGACCATAGGATTTGACATTGATTGCCCCCAAGTGTTAAGCATTCATAGGATATAGACACTTGAGCTAAGAGGTGGACAAACTGACTTATTGAAAATTGGAAATGCAAAAACAAACCAGGAGATATGTACAAACTAAAGCAAGACTAAAAGCTGGGAAAGACCAAGATTGCACTGATAGATGGAGCATTTTGAAACAAGTAGCACCCATTTGCCGGGTTTTCACCATCTTGGCAGAGATTCTATTTTTGCTACTAAGGCGCTTGTTTCCAGGTTTCCACCAAGGCAATTTTTCTTTTTTTTTTCATTTTTTTGTATTTTTCATTTTTTAATTTTTTTTAATTTTTGATATTTTCTGATTTTTAAGATTTTTTCAGGATATTTTACCATAGACTGAATGCCTTAGGTATAGAATTTTTTTAGATGGAGAATGTTGATTGGTTCTCAGAGCTGTTCTCCTTTAGTCATTGAGAGTTGATAGGTGCCAGAACCAAAAGTACCAGTGATGACAAAGGGACCCAGCCAGTTGGGTTTGAACTTCCCCTTGCGTTCTCAATGTGATTGATTTTTAGGATTCTCTCTCAAAACTAGATCGCCAACCTGAAATTCTCTGTATTTGACTTTCTTGTTGTAGCCTCTAGACATTCTCTTCTGATATACTCTAAGATGATCATATGCTGCTTGTCTGCACTCATCTAGTAGTTCTAGTTCTTGTAACCTATACACTTTGTAGTCATCATCAGTTACTAGACCATGCATTCTAATTCTGAGTGATAGGATTTCAACCTCAATAGGCAGTACCACTTCAGACCCATAAACTAAAGTGAAAGGTGTAGCCCTAGTAGGTGTTTTGATACTTGTTCTGATACTTGTTCAGATACTTGGTATACTTGATAGCATCTTTTTCCATTTGAAAACTCCCAAGACAGATCATATTGTGTAGTCCCAATGTCTAGTAAGGTGGAGAACAAGAGGGATTAGCAAGTTGGTGGATGAGATGGAAGACAAGAGAATGAAGGAGAATGAAGGGAATAAATCCTCAAGGAAAAACTCCTCAAGAATACCCAAGCTAGGGAAAAATTTTCATGTAAAGCACATTTGGACAAGCAATAAAAGGCCAGCATAGGATAAATCACAAAAGCATAATGCCAAAGATAGGATGTAGTCCAAAGGAGTAGACATGTCAAGAGGCTTCATAGCACTATGTTTTACTCTCTTTTTTTTGTTATTAGATCAAGACCAAAGGGGAAAAGGATAGTGATAGATATGAAGGCTAAACAGGAAGGGATTGAAAGCAAGATCATCATAAGATAGCTCACAAGATAGCCAAATGTTCATGTATACATCAACATTGTCAAGATCAAAGAGAGAAGATGGAATGGATGAAATATGTAGAAGAACTAAGCATGATGCCTGATTGCCAATTTTTCATCATGGTACTTATCCAAGGTGCCACAAGGGAGTGGTTTTCAC
Source organism: Chamaecyparis obtusa (assembly GCA_027943335.1). NCBI lineage: Eukaryota > Viridiplantae > Streptophyta > Pinopsida > Cupressales > Cupressaceae > Chamaecyparis > Chamaecyparis obtusa. The sequence continues at coordinate 2,456,588 of BSBK01000537.1, forward strand.
CATAAGATGAATTTATTTCTCTTTACTTTTGCTACCAAGGTGCCTCTTTCCAGGTTTTCACCAAGGAACATTTTCAATTTTATTTTATTTCATTTCTTTTTTTTTTGGAAGAAGGAAAGATTTTTAGATAATGCTTCTTGAAAGGATAAACCATGATATACCAAGGATTCAAATGATATGCTCAAAGATGCTGATAGGGAAAGGAATATGGAAGACAAAAATGAAGGATAGGGTTTTATGTAAAGCGAGTGAGGTTGGAAGATAGGAGGAATAGGCAAATGAGGAAAAATGATAGAAGGTAGAAGGATAATGCATGGAAGAATTGTGAAAGGGTAGATGGAAAGGAAGGCAAGCTCAACATCAACACATACCTTGAAGGGTGGTGAGAGGATGGAGGAATCATGAATGAAGGAATACATGAAAGAATATGGTGAATAGATAGCAGAGGTTGTGGTTTAGGCGCATGGAATGGAAGAATATTTTTGGAAGAAGATGAAGTGGAAGTCTTTGGAAGCTTGAATGTCAATTTCACTTTTTACTCAACACCAGACTCTTTCAAGAGAGACTTTGGAATCCATATAGCCGTAGGATTTTTATTTCCTTTTGATAATCTAGAGAGAATATCTTCAATGATGGATTTTGGAACCCATACTTGTCTTGTAGTTTTTTTCTTAGATATCTTTTTTGACTTTATGTTTCCATGTCTATTAGAGGAGACATGGTGATCTTCTTTTTTTGATGGATTCTTGTATTGCTTCTTTTTATTGTATTGAACATTCAAGTTACTTCCAAAAGACTTGGGACTTGTGGAAGAAGGAGGATATGACTGGTTTAGATGGGTGGGTGGATGAAAAGGATTCAAGGGTATGCATCTATGTTGATCTTGAGAAAAGATGGGAGATGGAGGGACGTAAGGACCCAAGATGGATGGAAAATTAGGAGAGTTAGGAGGGGAAAGTGAAGGGACATAAGGACCCAAGATGGAAGGTAGACGTGAAGCCCTTAGTAGTGGTGGAGGAGGTCCAGGGATGGAATTGGAAGACACAAAAGGATAATCAATAAGTTCATCAGCATCTATATGACAACCAAGGATATCAGCATCTTTAGAGTGAGCATTAGAATTTCCAATAGAATCATGGACATCTTGAATATGAGCACCTTCTTTGATAGGATTGTTCAAAGCTTGCAAAGACTTAGGAAGAGTAGAATGTGGAAATGAACATGAAGTGGTAGAACAAGAAGATGGAAGACTTTGATCTTGACAAGGATCTTTGGATAGCACAAGTGTACAATTTTTTTCTTGATTTTCAATAGGCTTAACATTGGAAGTAACAAAACCATTTGTACCAACCTTAATGGAAGTATCATCTTTGGAAAGCGCAAGTGTAGTAAGGTTATTTTGATTGTCAATAAGCTCAATAGCATAAGTAGTAACTTGATCTTGCTTAGGAGAAGACTTAAGACATGGTGGAATGCATGAAAAAGGGAGTACAGGATCAAAAGAACCATGAAGCAGATAAGAGACATCGGGAAAAGGAGTGGATTGCATGGAGGGTTCTTGATCTTGATCTTTTTTTATGATCTTTTCTTCATCATTTTTAGAGTCCTCTTGACATGGAGCCACTTCTAAGGACAAGGAAGCATGTTGGGATTGTATGGATGAATTTGGAAGAGATGGTGGAGGACTAGCTGAAGTAGGGATTATAGCATATGAAGGCTTAGGCTCTTTAGGTTTATCATTATTGAAAGTATTTGTAGCCAAGTGAAGGTTAGCTTGAGTTTCTTTAAGAGGTAGCCCTGGAGGATAACTATAGGGAACCGCATGAAAAGTATCAGGGCTTGTGTCGAATGAAGGTTCTATGAAAGAATTGAAAGACTTAGAAGCTTTAGGAAATGTAAGGGTATTGGAGGAAGTAGGGGATGGAAGGGAACCATCACCAGACAAAGGTTCAGCATTAACATGATCTTGCTTGAGAAGATAATCTTTATTTTTAGCAGGAGAGTCCTTAGGAGAAGGATTCTTATAATATTGATGCTTCAAGCTAGCACGATGCATTTTATAATCCTCAACAGTAGTAGATGGATCATAATCAAGGTATTGTCCACAAAAGCCATCAAAATCTCTTTCAAAATTAGAATCATATGGATCACCATCACGATCTATCCAATGTGATGGCCCATTTGTAGTAAGTAGGAACACACGATGAGGAGGACTCTTAGGAATAGAGGTGTCATAGGTATCATTACATTGTCTGTCGTCATAGTCATCATAGTCTCCAAAGCTCGATGTGTCACTCTCCATGGAAGAGGTATCATAAGGGTTATCACATTGCTCAAATTTTGTCCGGGGCATGGTGACATGTACAAGTCTTTATCAAATGGAAAAGGGCACAGAGCTTCCATGGAGAACTCTTTAGGTTCCTTTTCTTTCTCAAGTTTGTTAAGTTCAACTTGCATAGCTTGCAGCTGCTTCATCATAGTAGTGATTAGAGCTTCTTCCTCTTGTGTACTGATTCTTTGAGACATGTTTACTAATTCTCAATAGCTACTACTCTATTCCTGACACAGTGATTCATTTGACAGATTCTGAAATTAGGCTGAAAAAGCTAAATATCTGGCCATTCTGACAATTTTTTGACAACTTTCAAAAATTTCCCAAATGACACTCTGCAGACTCGTACAATAGTGGGTATGCTATGAAATGACAATTGCAAAACTCATAGGATAGTTGGGTAGCAAGATTTGACTTTTTGAATTTAACTGGCAGAAAGACTCATATGACACTGGGTTCTTTACCATACGACAATTGGGCAGTAATGAAATGACACTTTGAGAAAACTCGTATGACTTTCTGACCTCCTGAGATGACTTTTGACTCCAGAAAAGAATTTTACTTCAGATTTTGCAAATTTTGAGTTTTCAGATTCGGATTGTTTGCAAATTTTAATGTCTAGATTTGAGGATTGTAACAGATTTGTTCATTTTCAATAACCAGATAGATAAACAAGCATGCAAAATAGCAAGCACATGATTTCAAGCATGTCTGAAAACAATGAACAAGGGTAAAAGCAACCTTGCACATAAACAATCAAGTGACTTATTCGTTCTAATCCTCAGAAGTGCTAATTGTGTATGTTCCAAAAATGTTTTGCAATAATGCACATATACCCTATAAAATAAAAATTTGGCCTCGCTAGGGTTTTTAGTAATGGTTTGACTCTACAACTTTTATGATCCAAAGGGGTGAACTCCAATCCTAGCACACCAGGGTTTTGACACAGTCTAAGAACTTAATCTTCAGGAGCTCTTAGGGAGATTTGACAACCCAACAATGAACCATACCTGTGGAGATTTCTTCCACAAGGACATTTATATAGCAGTTGTCACTACCATGGTGAAAATGGCTATTACCGCTTGAGATTTTGTCAACACAGTTTTCCCTATGAAGGGAATGTCTGCTATGGTTAACCCTCTCTAAAGATGACTCATAGTATTGTACTACAAGGGGACTTGGCTCCAGATCCAAGGTTTTTGACACCTTTTCACTTTTAACCCAAACAAAGCAAACAGATAAATCTGACATGCTAAGACAAAGTTTTGCTTCACCAAGGTCTATGATGTCAACTCCACATGATCTATCAACCTTTTCGGGGAGAGAATGTATCGATCAATAAGAGAAGATGCACTAACCAATTTTGATTCACCAAAGCTTGTGATGTCAACCCCACGTGATCTATCAACCTCTCTTGGGAGAGAATGTATCAATCAATAAGAGAAGATGCACTAACCAAGTTGAATGTGAAATGCACTAAGTATCCTCCCTACCTACAAGGATTCTATCATCAAGAAAGATTTTTTTGGGAATCCAATCTCTCAAGAATCATGAATAGTGTTCATAGGGCCTAATTACTATGTGAGCACAGATGTATATTTCCAAAAGCAAATCTACCAAAAGTACCCAAAAAGAAGAAAGAGGAACACTTAACACTTAAAGTGAATATGAGATGAGTCCACAAGGTGGAACACTTAACACCTCACACAAGCTGAAAATGAGTCCCCAACTTAGAAAACAAGTGAGTTCCAAAAAGCACAAAAGGGTTGCTTGGTGGAATAATTAACGCTTCTCTCCTGTAGACCCCTCCCCTTTATGGTGCTGAGATTGCAACCACGAGGCAGAATGAGGAGCCAACAAATTAGTGATTCCAATAACCCAAGATAGCAATCAAGATCAATCACAAGTATCTGAGACTACTTAATGAATCCTTAAGGGGTCACAACCTAGTATCAATTATGCAAGTTCATAGAAAAAGCATGCAAAGAAACACTCAAGCTAAACACATGAGAGATTTATTTTAAGGAAAAATTAAAATGTTATTAGATGAAGGAGAATACCTGGGATCCTTGTAATGCACTTAGTAGATTTTACCTAATTTTTAGCAATTCTTGTTGAGCTTTTCTATGCAAGCAAGTGACAAACTCTCCAACAAGCAAACAAGGAAACAAGATATGCAAAATATATTCAACTTATGAAAACCATAGGGTTAGCTCTAAAAATCAATTATTATCAACAATAATAACTAGAAATTAACCCAAATGACAACTCATATCATTCATTGAACCATGTAAAAAAAATAAGTGCATACCCATCACAAAACTTTATTTTTTTTGCTGCATTTGACCTAGTCAACAAGATCTAATTTTTTTGATATGATTTTGGCCACAAAAATATAAATTCAAAATAAAGACCCCTACTAAAAAACAAAGAGCTTTCCAAAAATGTAAAAATTTTATAAAAATCTCTTCATTTGTGCTCTAGAGACCCATTTTATAAAAATAGACTAGTTTTTATAAATTGACTATTTAAGCTATTATATTTCATCCAAATTTAAAATAAAAAGAATGGAACCCCTGTATAATTTAAAGGGATTTCCAAAAATATAAAAATTTCTAAAAAATATGCGGATTTGCGTTAGATATTAATTTTTTTTGTAATTTCAAGAAAACATTATTAAAAATACAAAACATCTCAAAAAATTTTGAATTTTTTACTGTAGCTTCTTTGATGTTTTTCCAATCCATAAAAAAAATTTCAAAGCAAAACTCTAAGGCATTTGAGAGATAAAATTAAATCTTTGAAACTTTAGGGCTCTAGCTCCAAAAAAAAATCAAAACTAGCATGTAAAGGTGGGTTGCCCCACGGTGGGTGCCAAAAATGTGTGTGTGAAAATTGAACCTGATCTATAGACACAACACTTCAGTAAAATATTAGAGGTTAGCAATAATCAAAATCATGTAAAATTGAAATCTAATCTAACCAAGCGATCTACTGCCTTCTAGTAGGTGTGAGATTGATGTTCTCAGATTGTTGTCGAGATCAGTGACCTAGACGACACCTAAATGAAGGATTTGAATGCAAAATTGATATGAAATATGAATACAATTAATCAAATTTTTTTGATATTTTCTATGCAATGATATGAAAAATGATATGAAATCTATGATATGTAAAAACTAATATGCTATGAATTGATCTAACAATAATATGAAAACAAAAGTGATCTCACAACAAAGTTGATTCGCAATAAGCTTTGATCCTTCCAATTGCAATTCTCCAGCGTGATTGTGCAAAAATATGAGATGTGGATTTGAGAGATGAATTATGAAGAGCTGAGCCTTGTTTTATAGAAATCCAAGGCTTTGGAGGTGCATGGAAAAAACCCATAAATCACTCAGATTAACTCAGCTTGATTTTTGAGTTATCTGATAATAAAGATAATTTAATTCACAAAAATATGCAAATCATGCAAAAATAGCTTTTTAACTCAAATTAGAGTTTAGATCAGCTTTTTGAACTCCAAAAGGATGTTGAGTTCCAAAAACTCAACAACTTTGCATTGATTTTCTAATTTGGAATTTAACTGTTTCTTTTGAATGTGCATAATAATTATGAATTAATTAAATAAATAAAGTGATTTATGCTCAACTTAACTGATTTTTGAAAATAAATAATTGATTTATGGGTTAATCAATTATTTAATCAAACTTTTATTAAAAACTATATTATTAAATAATGACAACTTGCTTTAATTAATTAAATAAAAATTTAATCAATTATTCATAGGATATTAGATTTATTGTCAAAATTAAATAATAAAATTAATAATAGATAGAATTAAATTTAATTACACAATTAAGTGGCAAGATATTAAATCTAATTAATTAAATATGAAAATATTCAATTAATCAAACTTAGGATGAATGTGATTTATCGTCAAATAATCATTAAATTAAATATAATTAAGATAATTAGGAATATTACTAGGAATATTCCCTAATGCAGAATTTAAGATAATCAATTAGGATTCGATGATGTTTAGATGTGCCTTAGGTTAGGACTTTGATGTTGATTTCATTCGAATTGTTGATATAGAAGATTAATGAACTTATAGCCCATTTTTGGGGTATTACAGTAACCAACTATGGAAGGATAATCATACACAATGACATAATAACACAAGACATGTTAACTAGGGAACCTCTTGATCAAAGAGTAAACCCCAGTGGGAATGATGCCCACAAAATGATGTACTAATATGAAAGTTCCTTATTAGAGGATGGACCCTGTTAGGAGTCTTATGAAATACATTCAGTACATATGAATCTCTGTTAGGATATTTTGAATCCCTGTTAAAAAAATTTAACCCTGTTAGGAGTTATGGAAGATAGAAGGACCCACTGCCCAAACAACTTCAAGGCGAGATCTCTGAACTCACTGTCCAATAGATCTTAGGATTATTCAATAGAAAAATATAAAATATGTTACCTCCTTCATAGTGTGCCAAAACCGCACTCTTTGCTACACAAGATAACAAATCCAGATCTTTGTACTTCACAAGTCTTCCTTCATCACTGAATTAGCTCTTTTCTTCACTTCATGCATACATTCGCATTAAAACATTCATAATTTCATATCACAACTATTAAAATCCTCATATAACAAGTAAAACATTCCTTCCTTTATACCACACTCAAATAATTACAAATGAGTGGGCATGCAAATACAAAATAATAATTTCAACATGCTACATCAAAATTACATAAAACTGTCAGCTTCCAGATACAATAACTTTCCAATTATGTGACCTCAAAGTTTTTGCTATGAACCACGTCACCAAAAATGAAGTCTCAAACTTTCCTTTAACTGTGTAGAATCAGATTCCATCCCGGTTAGGAGATATCCTCCGATTACCAAAAACTGCTACACAGGAATACTTCCAAAATACTGCTTCCACCAAAATGCTTATAACTTTCATGAATAAATGAATTTCTTTTTGTGCTCTTAACCATAGGCTAATAACACACCAAAGAATATACCATCAATTGTGCATAACTCAATCTACAATATAACATGTGCACAAAACAAAACTATGTTTGCTTCTCTGTTAAACTCCAGAATATCACTATGTTGACATCAATGACAATCATAGTCATGAATGCAACAACCACTGCTACAGAATGACTGCCAAAGGCTTCAAAATTCATTCCTAACAATCTCCCCTATTGGCATTGATGGCAACATAGATGAAAAACATCCAATGTTCCAAAAATCCAATCACTTCTGCTCAACTGCATTGCTACTCATCATCAATCAAATCTTGCTTCGTTATCCTATTCAATCTCTCCAACAAATGTAGTTCCTCAATGTTTCCTCCATGTTTTTCATGATTCTCTCCCCCATTGACATCAATGATAGGAATTCTATCACTATGTCAAATAATAGCTCAATCTCAAAAGACACTATTAAAAAAAATACATTCACAAGAGTCCTCAATGACTCAGCTCAGATACACATACTCCCCCATAGAGGAAGTACCAACATCCAATTTAGACAATAGATAGGGCCATAAACCACTAGATGGATGCAACCAACTGCATCATTACTCAAAAGTAGGTTGGGGCAAAATCTCAAGCATACCTCTCAGATACTCAAATGTATCCTTAGGCAAGGGCTTAGTAAATATATCTGCTATCTGCTCCTTTATGCTTATGTATTCCAGTCTAACTTCTTTATTTGCAACTTTCTCTCTTACAACATGATACTTGATTTCTATATGCTTTGTTTTAGAATGTAAAACCAGATTCTTAGACATACTAACTGTACTTGTATTGTCACAATATATGACAATAGGCTCATCAAACTTGATTCCAATGTCCATCAACATCTGCTTCATCCATATTATCTGATTACAATTGTTTGTTGCTACTACATATTCTGCTTCTGTTGTACTCTGTGAGATACAATTCTACTTTTTGCTCAACCAAGAAACTAATCTTCCTCCAAGAAAAAAGGCTCCACCACTGGTGCTTTTCTTGTCATCAATGTTGCCTCCCTAATCAGCATCAGTATATGCACATAGGGTAAAATCATCAAAATTTTCATACCACAGTCCATAGTCCATTGTGCCTCTAAGATATCTCAATATCCTTTTTACTGCTGCATAATGTGACTCTCTAGTTTCAGCTTGAAATCTTGCTACCATCCCAACTGAATGTTGTATATCTGGTCTAGTGTGTGTCAAGTACTATAATCCACCAATCATAGATCTGTATTTCTTTTTCTCAACTTCTGGTGTCTCATCTTTACTAGATAGTTTATGTCCTATAACCATAGGTGTTCCAACTGGTTTACAATTCTCCATACCAAATCTTTTCAATAAATCATTCAAGTACTTTGTCTGACTTATAAAGATACCATCTTTGTTTTATGTTATTTGCAATCCCAAAAAGTATTTCATTTCTCCAATCATACTCATTTCAAATTCTGTCTTCATTTCATCATCAAATTTGTCACTAGCTTCATCTTCTCCTCCAAAAATAATGTCATCAACAAAAATAACCAAAACTAACAATCCAGTCTCAATTTCTTTTGTGTATAAGTTACTGTCAGCTATTCCTTTTGTAAATCCCAATTTTAACAAATACTTATCTAATCTAGCATAAGAAGTTCTAGGTGCTTTCTTTAGTCCATACAATGCTTTCTTTAGTTTACATACCATGTTTCCTTCTTGAGTCAAAGGAAAACCTTCAGGCTGCTCAATGTAGACTTCTTCCTCTAATTCACCATTCAGAAATGCTGACTTCACATCCATCTGATACACTTTGAATTTCTTAAATGCTACATAAGCCAAAAATATTCTTACCACTTCAAGTCTTGCCACAAGGGAAAAAGTCTCTTCATAGTCAATTCCTTCTTGCTGTGAGTATCCCTTACATACCAATCTTGCTTTTTTTCTAATTACTTCTCCTTTTTCATTTATCTTTTTCCTGAATACCCATTTAGTTCCAATCACATTTTTGTCTTTAGGTCTAGGGACCAATTCCCATGTCTTGTTCTTTTCAATCAGATCCAATTCTTCTTTCATAGCTTTAATCCAATGTTCATCTTCACAAGCTTCATTAGTAGATTTAGGTTCAATTTGAGAAATCAAACATAAATGTACCTTCTTTCTAGTCATAACTCCTCTGTCCAAACTTCCAATAACTTGCTCAATAGGATGATGTCTTCATATATACCTATTAGGTGTCATAGTCACTGATCTTTCTTCAACTATAGATTCTTCTCTAGATTCTTCTCTGTTTTCTTCAGCATGACTTTCATTCAACAATTCACTATCAGTCTCAAAAAAAAATTTAGTAGTTTCAATGTTAGGCTGAGGGTTAGTTCCTTCATCAGATTCATAACCAAGCATTCTTTTTTGAATTTTAAACTTCTCATCAACTTTTACATTTGCACTTTCAACAATAGTTTTAGTTCTCTTATTGTAAAAAGAATATCCAAGAAAAATTCCTTCATCACTTCTAGAATCAAACCTTCCTATATCATCATCTCTCTTAATATAACATTTGCTTCCAAAAATTCTAAAATACTTAACTAAGGGTGCATGTCCAAACCATAATTCATAAGGTGTCTTATCTGTGTATGCTCTGATTTGTACTCTGTTCATTGTATATACCGTTGTATTCACTACTCTCCAAAATGTCTTTGCCAAATCACCTTCAAATAACATAACTCTAGCTGCTTCAGTTACTGATCTGTTCCTTCTTTCTGCAATACCATTTTGTTCAGGTGTTCTAGGGGTTGATAATTGTCTCTTAATACCATTCACTTCACAAAAAGTGTTAAACTCTTTAGATGTAAATTCTCCACCTCTATCGAATCTCAAACATTTAATCCTCATTTCTGATTCATTCTCAACTTTATTCTTCATGACCTTAAACTTATCAAATGCTTTAGATTTTTCTTTCAAAAATATAATCCACATCATTCTTGTAAAATCATCAACAAGAATCATAAAATACCTTTCTCCATAGAATCCTCTAGTCCTAGTAGGACCGCTCAAGTATGTATGAACAATCTCCAACTTTTCTGTAGATGTGAACTCTTGCTAGGAAATGAACTCCTTTTCTTCTTAGCCATCACACATTCCTTGCAAATCATGTTAGTAGGCTTCATAATCTTAGGTAAGTCTCTTACTGCAAGTGTAGAACTCACTTTCACAATATTATCAAAGTTTATATGACAAAACCTTCTATGCCATAACCAACTATCATCAATCTTAGTCATCAAGCATGTCATCTCAGTAGGGTTCAACTGAAATACATTACCTCTAGTTTTAGATCCAGTTCCAATTAGATTTCCATCTTTATCCTTAATCACACAAGTTTTCTCAGTAAACCAAACTTGATATCCTTTATCCACTAACTGTCCAACACTTAAAAGATTATGTTTCAATCCATCAACAAAGTAAACATCATTAGTATTAGTCTTTTCATCAAGAGTAATAGATCCTATACCTTTAATCAAACAAGGTGCATTGTTACCAACTCTAACAACTCCTCCATCATAATTGTTAAACTTTATGAATTTTCCTTTATCACCAGTCATATGATGTGAACAACCACTGTCTATAATCTAATCAACTTTCTTTTCAACTTGGGAAATTAAAGCTTTTTCTTCTTTAATATCAGATTTAGAATTTTCCTCCTTAATTGCTACAAATCCTATGTCATCAAAGTTATCATTATCACTATCACTCAAATGTCTTTCAATTCCTACTTCAATTTCTTCATCATTTGCATAATAACATTCTTTAGATCTTCTAGGCTTAAAATTGTTCATATACTTCTTAACTCTCTTAGGACACTTAGATGCAAAATGACCATATTCTTGACATGTCCAACATTTAAAGATTTTCTTACCATCTGGTTCTCTTTTCACAAGCAAGGCAATACCTTCTTCAATCTTCTTATCTTCGTCAAATTTGGATCTGCTACTGCTGGCATAATCTTCATTCACACTAGTACTTCGAGACAAAGTAGGTCTGATGCTAAGAGCACTGAATGTTGTCTCCACTCTAGGTAGTTCTAATAATCTAAAATTCATCTCTACTACTTCCAATCTTCGAAGAAGAGTCTCTCTTGAAAATTTTGGTGTACAAGGTATTACTTGTTCAATCATTTGTGTAGTGTGCCTGAATACCGGTGTCAATGTTCTCAAAATCTTCCATATTACTTCATTCTCGTTCTTTTCACCTCCACAAGACTTTATTCTTGCAAAAAAATTTGACATCCTACCAATATAGCTTCTAACAGATTCATCTTCCATCATTCTTATGTCTTCAAATGAACAAATCCAATTATGTAACCTAGCTTTCTTTGCATGTTCATCACCTTCAAAAGTAGAATGTAAAGCTTTCCAAATATCATGAGATTTAGTTAAACCTTTTACCTGACTGTATTCATTCTCTAGAAGTGCTAGTAAAAGTGCTTCTCTTACAAGTATGTTACACATAAATAGATCTACCTCATCTTTAGAACTTGTTTCAAGATTATCTTCTTCAATTATAGTTCTTTCATTCTTTGTAATCAACCAATAACCTAGTCCTAAACACAAGAGATGTGTCTTCATCTTTTCTTTCTAGCTGTCAAAATTTACTCCATCAATCTTAGGGCTTTCTTTCCTAAAATTTGTCATGGATCTCCTTAAGTTGTTAAACTTCTCTTTCAAGGACCTACTGCTCTGATACCAATTGTTAGAAAGTAAAGACCACCAAGATAACTAAGAGGGGGGGGTGAATCAGTTATCTGATAATTAAACCATTTATCATCATTTGCTTCAATATCAACTTCAATAGCTTTAAATCATATAATTAATGTAGTAACCAACCATAGAAGGATAATCATACACAATGACACAATAACACAAGATATGTTAACTAGGGAACCTCTTGATCAAAGAGTAAACCCCGATGGGAATGATGCCCACAAAATGATGTACTAATATGAAAGTTCCTTGTTAGAGGATGGACCTTGTTAGGAGTCTTATGAAATAAATTTAGTACATATGAATCTTTGTTAGGAGATTTTGAATCCCTATTAAAAGATTCTAACCCTGTTAGGAGTTATGGAAGATAGAAGGACCCACTGCCCAAACAACTTCAAGGCAAGATCTCTGAACTCACTGTCCTATAGATCTTAGGATTATTCAATAGAATAATATGAAATATGTTACCTCCTTCACACTATGCCAAAACCACACTCTCTACTACACAAGATCACAAATCCAGATCTCTGTACTTCGCAAGTCTTCCTTCATCATTGAATTAGCTCTTTTCTTCACTTCATGCATACATTCACATTAGAACATTCATAATTTCATATCACAACTATTAAAATCCTCATATAACAAGGAAAAAATTCCTTCCTTTATACCACACTCAAATATTTACAAATGAGTCAGCATGCAAATACAAAATAATAATTTCAACACGCTACATCAAAATTACATAAAACTGTCAGCTTCCAGATACAATAACTTTCCAATCATGTGACCTCAAAGTTTACACTTTGAACCACGTCACCAAAAATGAGTCTCAAACTTCCCTTTAACTGTGCAAAATCAGATTCCATCCCGGTTAGGAGATATCCTCTGATTACCAAAAACCACTACACAGGAATACTGCCAGAATATTGCTTCCACCAAAATGCTTATAACTTTCATGAATAAATGAATTTCTTTTTGTGCTCTTAACCATAGGCTAATAACACACCAAAGAATATACCATCAATTGCACATAACTCAATTTGCAATATAACATGTGTGCAAAACAAAATTGTGCCTGCTTCTCTGCTAAACTCCAGAATATCATTGTGTTGACATCAATGACAATCATAGTCATGAATGCAACAACCACTGCTACAAAATGACTGCCAAAGGCTTCAACATTCATTCCTAACAAATTATCCTTAATTTAATAATTATTTGGCGATAAATTCTATTTATCCTAAAGTTTGATTAATTGAATATTCTCAATATTTAATTAATTAGATTTAATTCTGCCACTTAATTATTTAATTGAGGTTAATTATATTTATTCTTAAATTGTATTATTTAATTTTGACAATAAATCCACAATCATATGAATGATTGATTAAATTCTTATTTAATTAATTAAAGCAAGTTGTCAATTTTTAATAATATTGTTTTTGAATAAAAGTTTGAAAAATAATTGATTAACCCATAAATCAATTGTTTTATTTTTCAAAATCAATTAAGTTGGAAATAAATCACTTTATTATTAAATTAATTCATAAATAAAACATGCACAATCAAGAAAAGTAGACAACTATCAATTATCAATTAAAGCTAAACTCTATTTTGAGTTAAACTCTACATTTGCATATTTTTGTGAGTTAATTATTCTTTGTAATCAGATAACTCAAAAATCAAGCTGAGTTAATTTTAGTGATTTATGGCTTTTTTCATGCACCTCCAAAGCCCTAGATTTCTATAAATTAAGGCCCCAGCTCTTCACAATCCATCTCATATTTTTGCATCCTCGCGTTGTCGAATTGGAGACTGAAGAATCATCTTTGCGAATCCAAGCTATTGTGAGATCATTCTTGTCTTTGAGTATTGCATATCATTTAGAATTCATCTTAGATCAATTCATTGCATATCAATTTCATCTTAAATTCTAGATTCATATCAGTTTTGATCATATCATTGCATTGAAAATCAAAAAAAAAAAAAAAGATTAATTGCATTCATATTTCATATCAGTTTTGCATTCAAATCCTTTGTTTAGGTGTCATCAAGGTCACTGATCTCAATACAATCTGAGAACATCATACTCGCACCTATTAGAAGGCATTAAATCACCTAGTTAGTTTAGCTTTCAATTCATTGCATGATTTTAATTTCTGCTAACCTCTAATGTTTTACTGAAGTGTTGTGTCTATAGATTAGGTACAAAATTCACACACTCATTTTTAAGAAGAGATTTGAGAGAACTATAAAGAAAATCATAAAAGATATAGGGATGATAGAGCATGAGTTTTTAGTAGCAAAGAAAACAGTAGCAGCAATCAGAGAGAGTGGACAAAAAGAAGTTTTGTCTATGCCTCCTTTATCATCAATTATAGTACAACAGGAAGAACCACAAGTGAAGGTGAAAGTGGAAGAAAATAAGAAGAATAAAGAAGCAAAGATGTCTACTAGATCCACTTCCTCCACACCTAGAAAAAGAGTAAAGGAATGTGCTACTGGACCAAGAAAGAGACATAAAACTTTAGTGTAACTAGTTCCAAGAAAAATTGTAGAAATAAAAGATGATGTCACTACTGTTAAGAAGAAAGCTTGGAAACCCAAAGTTGAAAAGCTTAATGAGAATATCATTGAGGAATGGAGACTTTACAAGAATGAACAAGTACTATGATCTTTATGATTATATAGACAGACTTAATCTAGAGAACACAGTTGTAAAGCATATGATTTTGGCTAACAAGAAGTTTGATACAATTCAAGGACAGATATCTAATGACTTATATAATAAACTTGTGAATAGGAAAAAGAGAGAAACAAAGGAGGACACAACTATCAGAGAAAAACTTGTAAGGAAGCTTTGTGAAGTAAGAAATGAAACACATTTTAATCAGATCATGAAAGCCTTAAGCACCCATCTGAGAGCCAAAAGGAGAACTATTCAAATTATGGGAGGCAGATATGAAGAAATCAATTCTAAGACAGAACAAGCTATTATCAAGGTTATGATAGAAAATGTTGGAGAACTATCAGTTGTAGCAGAGCAAGCAGGTGAGACAAAACAAGAGGACATTCCCTCTCCTCTAGCCATTAACATTGAAGATGAAACAATGAATGTAGAAGGAACAAAGATCACCTTGGATACTGATGAAAATGTATTCAAGAATTTGGAGAACATTGTTGACAATTCGGCCTTTGAAGAGAAGGAAACTAAAAAAGGAGAAGAGACAATAGAGACAACAGTTGTAGAACCCCTAGTAACAGAGAAACAAGTACCCATTCCCACCAAAGAAGATATCAATCTTACTCCTGAGACTGGAAAGAAGAATCAAATTGGATCTATGATTGAGCATTTGGGAAATGAAGTAGATGATGATGATCAGTTGTAATTGATCACATCCTTGAATAAAATCATTGGCAAGAACAAGAAAGTGAAAAGTCTTGAAGGGTGTCTGAAGGAACTAACTGAGAAATTACAAAGCATTGTAACTACAAAAATTATAGAAGCAGACCCTATGGAGAAAGAAAAGAAGGTAAAGAGCACTTTTGATAATGAATTCACAAACCTATCTGATATTGCAAAAGTGAAAGCACAAGCAGCCTATGAGGCTAGAATGCTTTTGAACATTAGTCAAAACATTAGGAATGATATCAACACTCTTGATATATGTATCAATGATTTGAGGAAGCATTTGGAAATAGGAAAATCTTTGTACATAGTGTACAAGAATAGAGCCCTTGACAGCAGAAGAAGATCAAAAGATAAATTTGAAAGAAGTAGAAATTATGAATGAAACTAACCTTCTTTCTAGCCCCAATGTGAAGGTATGTGATGTTCAAAAGAAAGTTTGGAAGCTATATGATGAAATCAGAGTTGTGCAAGATGAGAGAGACAGAAAATTGAAAAGATTCACACTTTTGAGAGAGCATACTTCTATGAAGTTAAGCATTATTGAAGAATAGTTGGAAGAATGTCTTTAAGCTAAGACATATTTTTAGAAGTTTAACTTTGAAAACCTCCAAGCATGTGAAATAGCATCTTATGGACTGAGCACACTACTTAATGTGGTAGATTCCATTAAGAAATCATGGGATAAGGAGATAGAAGCTATGAAGATAGATTTTGTAGATTGTGTTGCAAGCCTACTGGCTTTGCAATAATTTAATTGAGGTATAATCTTTTTGTGATACAATTTTTGTAACCCTCCCTACCTTTATTTTGTCATTGTTGTCAAAGGGGAGAGATATATAGCAGAAAATTGATAGTATATGATAAAGATTGTTACTCCTAGGGGGAGTACTATATTAAAGACAATATTTTTTGAGGAGTTATAAGGATAGCATATATTTTATACTATGGCCACAATTTTGAGATTTTGAGTTGTACACTTAGCCAATTTTTTCATATTTTGCCACCAATGACAAAGGGGGAGATTGTTGGCAATTTGGCTGAGTTGATTACATAGATGTTGTCATTATGGAAACATATGATCCACATGAAGACCACATAGGTTAGAGAGAAAGTATGACAGAGCGCATTGCAAATTTTTCTAAGTGTGAGACAGTATTTTTACCAGTGAACCTGGACGAAAGAAGTTATGATAGTTTTACTGAAGACAGTGTCAAGCCGACAGGACAGAATATGAAGACAGAACTAGTAAAGAGTTAAGGGATTATTTTGTTTATCAAAATAATAACTTAATATAAAGGGATGACATCCTAGATGTTAACCCTTGAATAAAGTTATTTGTATAAATTTAATTGTAATTTTAATTGTAAAGTAGGACAAGAGTTGACAATAGATGTATAGTGATGCGAAGTATATGATGCATATGTAATAGCGATAGTGAAAGAGCAGTGAAGAGATATTGATGCAAGAAGTATAAGGTTATGTACCTTAACCTATTTTTGTAATCATTATGTATTGTACATTACTTGTTTGGGCAGTGGGCTCATCTGGTAATCACATTTTGTACTACCAACTCCTAACAGGGTTGAGGCTTCTAACAAGGCCTATAATCCCTTAATCAGGACTGATACACTATATGCTTGTAATTGACTCCTAACAAGGTCAATATCCTTATCAGGATACTTTTTATTAGTGTATCTTTGTGGGTACCATCCCCACTAGGTTTTTCCCTTGGCTAGGGTTTCCTCGAGAACAAATAATGTGTTATGAGTTCTTTAGTTTTATTGCTATGCATTTTGTTTAGCTTCTTATGTTATGCATGTATAAATATAATCTGTTATATCCATAATTGGGCAAAAGATAAAGTTTGTGGAATACTGATTCACCCCCCCCCCCCTCTCAGTATTCCCTATTTCTAACAACTTGGTCAAGGGTCAGACCCTGTTAGGAGTCTTTTACAATTAACCTTGTTAGGGGTGAGGATGCACTATCTGAGAGCTCACTACTCAAAGGGGTGAAGGCTACAACCTTCTGAATAATAGATATACACTATATATGGATCTTGGTGAATTGTGCTTTGACCTGTTGTCTAGATCAGTTCCAATGTATAGCATAAAATATTTACTTGGTCACTTAGACCTTCTATTGATGGCTTAACACTTCGCACACTCTTCTCTTCTCTTCACATTCAACTCTAAACCATGTCTTAGCAATCACAAATGACTACCTATAAATATCTTCTCTCTAAATGATATAATCAAATCAACCTATTAGAACCACCTTGAGATCATAATAGAGAAACAATAACACTCTCCAATAATATTTTTGTCAGCTCTACTAAGCACGCAACACAATTTGGGACATGTCCAATATTAATAAATGTAGACGCATGCTACACATTGTTGGCTCTACCAAATTAATTGAATCTTTCTCCTCAAGCTGAATTACATCATGTGCTCTTAGCCAAACCTACTTGACTCTTCTCTCATCACTAATCCAAGGGCACATACTGATATGATAGGTGCAACTCCTGTACCAATAAAATCTATGTCAGCTCTTTTGAATAAACACAGGAAACTACAACTAGTGAATGGTGAATACATAACTTCACTTCTACTACATATCAGACTCTACATCCATGAATGTAACATCACTAGCATGTCTTCATCACATATCCAAAGGAACAAGGCTCCATGATAACTGTGCAGACAATCACTCACATAACACTGCCTGTAACTCTGTCAGGAACACTAGTGACACAAGATGCTACATAATTATTTGTACTAACAATTAACCTCTACGGTCATGATATCATGTTGATAACATGTATGTGCTACTTATACTCAAAGCTTACTACATAAGTTCTCCATGCATGCTACTTACCATATGTTGTCATCAATGATAAACATACAGTCAGTACTGGCTTGCTAGAAAATCTCCAACAATCTCCCCCTTTGGCATTGATAGCAACATATGGAATGAAAAACACCACCAATCCAAATGTGCAATTCTTTTATAACATTCTCCATTTTATTATCAAAAATCCCCCAAGGATGAATCCTCCATCTGGTGCAGTATTCTTCAACATTCTCCATTTTCTCAACTAAACTGCTTCCATAACTAAATACTACTCCTTACTTCTGTGTGTGCTCCCCCTTTGATATTATTTTTCATGACTATATACTACTCCTCCTTTAACATCAATGGCAAAGGGTGCCAAAACATTTTAGCTATGGTACTACTCATGAAGTAGAGTAGTCAACCTTCCATCAGTCACTAAGGACTGATGCTTTTTCTTCTTTCTCTAAGCAAAATCAGGGAAGGGAATTACTCCTAGCTTCTCTTTGAGATACTCAAAAGTATCCTTTGGTAAGGTTTTTGTGAATATGTATGCTAGCTGTTCCTTTGTACTCACATAATCCAATTTGACTTATTTCCCTTCCACTTTCTCTCTTAGGAAGTGACACTTAATCTCTATGTGCTTTGTCTTTGCATGCATCACAAGATTCTTTGACATGTTGATAGTGCTAGTGTTATCACAATGAATAAAAATAGGATAATCAATCTGAATTCCAAAAAAATTTATCATCTATTTGATCCAAACAATTGTAGAACAATTCAAGGTTGCTACAACATACTCTGCTTTTGTTGTTGACTGAGAAATACAATTTTGCTTCTTTCTTGTCCAAGTGACAATTCTATCACCAAGAAACATTGCTCCTCCTGATGTACTCTTTCTATCATCAACATTCTCTTAGTTAGGATACCATAGACCATAATCTATAGTGCCTTGCAAGTATCTTAATATTCTCTTTACTGCCATGAGGTGACTTTGTTTACGCTCTACTACAAATCTTCCAACTATGCCAACTACATTAGAAATATCAGGTCTAGTTTGAGTAAGATATATGAGTTTACCAATCATAGACTTGTACAATATTGTATCTACTACTGGAGAATCATCTTCTTTTGTAAGCTTGCATCCTATTATCATAGGAGTACCAACTAGCTTGCAATCATCCATCCTGAACTTCTTCAATATTTCTTTCACATACTTGGACTGATTAATGAAAATACCTCTCTTTGTCTGTTGTACATTTAATCCCAAAAAGTATTTGATAGGTCCAATCATGCTCATCTCAAACTCACTCTACATTTCCTTAGCAAATTTTTCACTAAGTTTTTCATTACCCCCAAAGATAATGTCATCAACAAATATAGCTACAAGTAGTAAACCTTCATATGTCTTTCTAATAAACAAATTACAATCTGTTGCTCCCTTTTTTAATCCAATTTTTGTTAGATATCCATCAAGTCTCTCATACCAAGCTTTAGGGGCTTGCTTAAGTCCATAGAGGGCTTTCTTCAATCTGCATACCATATCAGGCTTTTCTGATAAGGTGAATCATTTTGGCTACTCAATGTATACATCTTCCTTTAACTCTCCATTCAAGAATGTTGACTTAACATCCATCTGATAAACTTTGAATTTTTTGAATGTTGCATAAGCTAGAAACAACTTTATACCTTCTAATCTACTCACAGGTGCAAATGTGTCTGAATAATCAATACCTTCTCTTTGCGCATAACCCTTGCATACTAACCTTGCTTTATTCCTTACTATTGTACCATCTTCATTCATCTTGTTTCTGAATATCCACTTTGTTCCAATCACATTTTTATCACTAGGTCTTGGGACCAGTTCCCAAGTATCATTCTTGATAATATGATCTAGTTCTTATTTCATAGCATCATGCCAATTTGAATCATTACATGCATCTTCAATACTTAAAGGTTCTATCTGAGATAGTAAACATATCACTTCATTGCTTACTAAACTCTTTGCTTTTTATCTTGTTGTGAATTTTCTGCTCTGATCTCCAATGATGTCATCCTTAGAGTGATATCTAGATGTATACTTTGAAACTTTAGGTGATACTGACTCATCTTCCTTCTGAGTTCTTCTTCACTTGTTTTAGGTTCATTGAACATTACATTAATATTGTCAAACATCTCTTCAACAACTATCTCACTAGTGGAAGGAATGGGTTCTTCTTCAATCATAGGTGCATAATCATGATATCTTTCTTGAATCATAAAATTTTCATCAATCTTAACATGAGCACTTTCAATGATCTTCTTCAATCTCAAGTTAAAACATCTATAAGCTTTACTTTAAGTAGAGTAACCAAGA
The DNA here is from genome assembly GCA_027943335.1 of Chamaecyparis obtusa. Classification (NCBI taxonomy): domain Eukaryota; kingdom Viridiplantae; phylum Streptophyta; class Pinopsida; order Cupressales; family Cupressaceae; genus Chamaecyparis; species Chamaecyparis obtusa. Next base: position 2,477,294 of record BSBK01000537.1, read on the forward strand.
AAAATACCTTTATCACTTCTTGCATCAAACTTTCCTATCGCTTCATCCCTCTTGATGTAGCACTTACTTCCAAAGATTCTAAAGTATTTCATTGTGGGAACATTACCATAGCTCATAAGGTGTCTTATTCATGCCAAGCTTCAATTGTATTCTATTGATGGTATAGACTATTGTGTTGACCGCATCTCTCCAATAGGTGTGTGCCACATTTCCCTCAATCATGATGGTGCATGATGTGTCAAGGATGATCCTGTTGGATACAATTGTCTGAAGGAAATTGTTGGATTAGCTATGTGTTGTCTTTGATGTCACACAAATGTCATATCAATTATCGTTCTCAATATCTACCAAGTTCAGTCAGTCAGCTAAGCGGTTCTCAGTATCTACCGAGTTCAGTCGGTCAGCTAAGCAGTTCTCAGTATCTACCGAGTTTAGTCAGTTAGCTAAGCAGTTCTCAGTATCTACCGAGTTCAGTCGGTCAGCTAAGCGGTTCTTAGTATCTACCGAGTTCAATCGGTCAGCTAGGCAGTTTTTAGTGTCTACCAAGTTCTCTCGGGTGTCTAAAGGAAACATGACAGGATAACTGTGTTAATCGAGCCTCCTTAGTTATTGAAGGAAATTAGTGGTTACCGAGCTCTCTCGGTCTCCAAAGGATGTTGCAGAATTCACTGTGGTTACTGAGTTCTCTCAGTCACCGAAGGAAATCTTTTCAGGATTAATGTTTACCGAGCAAGGTCAGCCCTTTCAAAGAATTTTGTTATTACAGTTTGTTTATCCCAACTGACTGTTATAATAATTATTAGTGCCAACTTGTCAATCTAAATGATTATGAAATGGAATATATATATAGAAGGTCAAATGGTGAATAAGAGATAATACAGCATGCAGAAATCATTTTGAAGAAAGGTGTGTGCGAATTTTAAAGGATGGTCAGATATCCTTGAGGAGCAGCAAAGATTTAATTGATCAGTAAGGATCTAGTGAAATAGAACAGAGATCTATATTCAGCAATTCAGTTGCAGGTCATTTCATTGTTACTCTCTAGTAATTGTAGCAGTGATATCAAAATCTCTTAACCGAGTTGGTTTAACAACCAATTTGTAAATCCTCTAACAAGGTAACAGTTCTATTGAATTGTTTCAAGACCTCTTACAAGGCCACTCCTAGCAGGGTGATTAAATCCTCTAACAAGGTCACACCTAACAGTGTGTTTTGTAACCTTTTATCGGGTTGGCTTCTAACCAGGCATCACTTCAGAAGAGTGAAAAATAGTAACTAGTTACATTGGTGGTTTTTCCCATATTGGGTTTCCACGGTAAATCTAGTGTCTCTTGTGTTCATGTTATTTTCTTTATTCATGTAATTTAATTAGTGATGAATGCTTAAGAATGGTTTAATTATTACACATTTCAAGGATCAAGTTTTCAGCATTTCTCTGTATATTCACCGAGTGGCATAGTAAATAATTTGTTAAGATATTTAAAAGATCAGTGGTAATATTTTTGTGGTTAACTAATTCACCCCCCCTCTCAGTTACTACATCTATATTTCCAATAGATCCTATTCCTTCTCTCTTCAATCCCATTCTGCTGAGGGGTTCTAGGTGTGCTTAATTGTCTTTTTATGCCATGTTATTCACAGTACTCATAGAATCTGTCAGAGGTGAATTCTCCTCCTCTATCCAATCTTAGACACTTTATTTTTAGTCTAGATTCATTCTCAACCTTAGCTTTGAATATTTTGAACTTCTCAAATGCTTTTAACTTATCTTTCAAGAATGCAACCCACATCATTCTAGAATAATCATCAACAAACAAAATGAAATATCTTTCACCATAGTATGATCTTGTTTGAGTTGGTCCACATAGGTCTATATGAATTAGATCCAACTTGTTCTCTACTGAATTATTCTTTCTTCTGAATGAATTCCTCACATGTTTTCCCATCACACATTCCCTACAAATAGTATCAACTAGTTTTTCTATGCTAGGTAGATCTCTTACTGCGTTTACATTTCTTATCTTTACTATGTTATCAAAATTGATATGACATAGTCTTTTATGCCATGGCCAACTGTCATCTACTTTAGCAAAAAAACAATTTGCTTCAGAATTAAGCTAAAAAACATTACCTTTGGTCTTTGAACCTGATGTAATCATTAAACCATCCTTGTTGTTAATGATGCATTTGTTGTCTTTGAACTCCAATCTATAACCTTTTTCAAGCAACTGTCCAACACTAAGAAGGTTATGTTGCAAACCATCTACATAAAGAACATCATCAATGTTGTTCTTTCCATCCAATGTAATAACTCCTCTACCAATGATAGGTTTAGGAGTGTTGTCTCCAAATATAACCATACCAGCATTGTATTTGTCCAGATGAACAAATCTATCTTTATCACTTGTCATGTGATGTGAACAACCACTATCTATAATCCAATCTGTCCTTATGTCTACTTGTGAAATCAATGCTATCTCTTGTTCCTTTTTCTTATCTACATGATCCATAATGGAAATGGATCCAATTTCTTCTTCAACTAAATCATCATTAGAAACTCTATCACCAGCATAGTAACATTCTTTTGTATACTTAGGCTTGTAGTTAGTTCTGAATTTCTTCACTTTTGTAAGACACTTGGATGCAAAATGACCAATCTTATTACATGAGAAACATTTGAAAGGTAACTGACCTTCATAATTTCTTTTTCCATTTCTTTCTTTCTTAGCAATCATAGCAATAATATCATCTATCTCTTTGTCTTCATCTTCATCATCAAAATTACTAGAAGTGTTTGAATATTTCTTACCATGGACTGATGCTTTGAAGGTTGTCTCACTTTTAGGCTCTGTCTTCAATCTTGAAATCTCAAAAGCTGAAATTTTTATGATCAAGGTCTCTCTTTTGAAATTTTTTGTAAGCTACATGGTCTCATCAAGGATTTTGATCTTGTTTTCATACTCTTCTATAAGAGTAGTCATCAACTTAACCATAATGTCTTCCTCCGAGATCTCTCCACTATTGTTCCTAATTCTAGCAACTGCTTCATTAATCCTTTGGTTGTAAGCTCTGATGTTTTCTTCAGGTAGCATTTATAATGCATTGTATCTTTTCTTCCATGTCTTTCTGCGCACATTCTTTGCTTGTGTATCTCCTTCAAACATGTCTTCTAGGTGCTTCCATATTTTGTAGGTTGTGTCTACTTTCTTTAATTCTGAAAACTCACTATCAGATAAGGTGCTGATGAGTGCTTCTTTGGCTATTGCATTCTGATGGAAAAAATCCTTCTTCTTTCTAGTAGCATCATCCTTTGCAAGATCCTCTAGAGAGGGGATCTTAATATCTTTGATTGCCACTTCAAAAACTTCAAAAGCAATGCACTACAAATGTGTCACTATTTTGTTCTTCCAATCAGGATAGTTTTCTCCATCAAACTTAGGACTGTCTTTTCTAAAGAATTTCATCTGATTAACCTCAAGTTATTAAAATTTCTCTCTAAGGCACTTGGCTCTGATACCAATTGTTAGGAATAGTCCCAAGAGATAACTGAGAGGGGGGGGTGAATCAGTTATCTACAAGTTTCAATTCTTTATCCAATTAAGTATACTTAAACATTAAGCATAAATACAATGAATGAACACTTGAACACAACACCAATATTTTGGTTATGGGGAAACCCAAATAGGTAAAAACCCAGGTGGGAATTGACACCCACTAATAATTTTCACTAGTGTTTTATGATCCTTGTTAGAAGATCTTCAACCCTGTTAAGAGTTGTCTTTACAATGCATTTAGTACAGTGACCTAGTCAAGGGTCAGACCCTGTTAGCATTCTTTTATAATTAACCATGTTAGGGGTGAGGACGCACTATCTGAGAGCTCACTGCTCAAAGGGGTGAAAGCTACAAGCTTCTGAATAATAGATATACACTATATATGGATCTTGGTGAACTACGCTTTGACCTACTGTCTGGATCAGTTCCAATGTATAGCATAAACTCTTTACTTGGTCACATAGACCTTCTTCTGATGGCTCAACACTACGCACACTCTTCTCTTCTCTTCACATTCAACTTTGAACCATGTCTTAGCAATCACAAATGACTGCATATAAATATTTTCTCTCTAAATGATATAATCAAGTTGGCTTATTAGAACCACCTTGAAATCATAATAGAGAAACAATAACACTCTCCAATAATATTGTTGTCAGCTCTACTAAGCACACAACACAATCTAGGACCTGTCCAATATTAATAAATGTAGACGCATGCTACACACTGTCAGCTCTACCAAATTAACTGAATCTTTCTCCTCAAGATGAATTACATCATGTGCTCTTAGCCAAACCTACTTGACTCTTCTCTCATCACTAATCCAAGGGCCCATACTAATATGATAGGCACAACTTCTGTACCAATAAAATCTATGTCGGCTCTTCTGAATAAACATAGGAAACTGCAACTAGTGAATGGCGACTGCATAACTTCATTTCTACTGCATATCAAACTCTGCATCCATGAATGTAACATCACTAGAATTTCTTCATCACATATAGAAAGGTGCAAGGATCCATGATAACTATACAAACAATCACTCAGAGAACACTACCTGTAACTTTGTCAGGAACACTACTGACACAAGTTGCTACATAACTATATGTGCTAACAATTAACCTCTACATCCATGATATCATGTTGATAACATGTATGTGCTACTTATACTCAAATATTACTACATAATTCCTCAATGCATGCTACTTACCATATGGTGTCATCAATGACAAACATACAGCCAGCACTAGCTTGCTGGCAAATCTCCAACAATTCCTACATTTCTTAGCTTAAACCAATCTCCTTTGACTTTTGGTCAGCATCCTTCATTAATGATCCTTAAACACTCATTAAACCTCTTACACCCCTTTAAAATCCTCTTATAGCCTCATTAAGATACCCATGTCTCTTCTTCCACCCTTGTTCCCCTTGCACACTTCCCTAGTGTTGCTCACACATGTATGAGAAACCTTAACCCAAGGTCAAACCTTACCATACCCCAAACCTTACCTCAAAATCTACCCCAAACCTTACCCCTGACCCTAACTCCACTTCCTAATCCAAGCCCTTCCCAAAATCCTATAAATACCCTCCTCTTCCAAGAGTAAACAAGTAATTTCCTTTTCATTTCATAGAAAACTTATAATGCAATTTTATTTCTAGCTCTTAGCATAGTTTCTTAAATCTAGTTCATTTTAAAGTTTTGACTCACATCATAGCTTAGAACTAATGGATTAAATTAGTTTCTTTCATGTTTATGCATTAATCTTCATCATATCACATCTCATTTGGTTTAAAAATAATCATAGATTACTCATTGGTAGCCTAATCTGAATTTGAGCATTGTTAGGATCTTTGAGGCCTTAGGGGCAAAAATAGGTTTTCTATACTTAGTTTTTGTGCCATTATGGGGTCCTCATAGGCTCTAATCTATCCCAATCCCTTTTAAATTGCATTAGGGAATTTCTCCAAGTGATTCAAGAGCACACCCACATCCCTAAATTAAGAACAAATCAAATGGGGCTTGGGTGCTCCCGTTTCAGTTCTATTGGAGGTGGTTTAGAGAACTTAAATGTTGTTTTTTATTTGATTTGTTAAAATAGGATAACTCATTTGAATGTCTACACCTATTCCTAATAGATCCAGGTTCTCCTAGCTCATGGAAAATATTAAAAAAGATATAAAAGGAGACAATGAGTGAAATAGGTGATATCTAATGCAAAGTGAGTTTGATTTAGATTGGGTCTAATGAAAATTAAGTTTGGTGCAAACTATGAATGATAATTGCAATAGAGAGAAGCTAAGAAGCAATTGATATTGATTGTTGAGTTGTGTCCAAAGTTGTTGTGAGGCCTCACCCCGACCCATCATAGCACTATTGATACATTCGCATTTTCATACCTTATGATTTGATATTTTGATACACTATCTGATCGATTTGACAGTGACTCATGTTATTATGGTTTATTATGATGATTATATTATGTGGATTCTATTTATGATGCAGATTGGAACCTAGAGCATAGTGTTGATTTTGTTATACATGCGTAGATATGTGTTTTGATGAGAAAGACTTAATCACAGTTAGATTTGATTATTTCACAGATTATGCTTTAAAGTTTAAGAAATAGCATGGATAATATGTCATGATGTTAGAGTTATGTAAGTACTATGTTGGAGCATTACTTTAATGAAAATTATAATTGGAAATTGAACTATGCATATTGAATTATGTCTGCAATTATGTAACATTTAATTGTATATATATTTATATCTAGTTTTATTTCCTTGGACTACTGATGCTCGAGTTTAGTGTTCAAGAAAGAAAACTATAGAATTATTCAAAAAATTAGGGCTAAACATATGTCCAATTGAGTAAGCCAAGGTTTAATCTAATGAAGAGATTGAAACCTCGTTGTAATGTGATTTTATTTGTAAATGTAATTTGTATGTATGTTACTAGATTAAATTCATGTTGGACGTGTCATTTGTAAATGTGAAGTGTATTTTATGGTGTCACTTGACACTTGTAATGTCCATGTGGATAGTGACATGTCAATTAGGGTTTGGCAAGAATCACCCAACCTAATAGGATATTTTATTAATCCCACTTGCATGTAGATGTTTTGTAGGGATCACATCAAGTTGAAATTCGGATTCAAACTTAAGTTGAACTTTAGAGGGGTTAAAAGTGACCCTAGAGTGCATTTTTGGTCAAAATTAGCTAGCCATATGGGGGTACCTTGAATTAGGGGTTAGATTTTTCCTATGGGAAGGTCTAGATCATAATTATGGCCCTCCAAAAAGGCTACTCTTGAAGAGTGGCGAAAATGGAGATGGCCACATGCATTTGACTTGTCCCACACTCCTTGCTAAACTCACCATTAAGAGGGGGGACAAGAGGTAAGGTCAAGGATTAGTGGTCATGTCTCATTTATTGTTAGATCATGAGTAGGATTTGGAGGTCTTTTTAGAGGGCTTGGAGAAACTCAGTGGTTGTTCACCCACTCTCTAATTTTAGAGACACTTAGGGTTGGAGTTGGAAAAAAAAGACCAAGAAAAGGGAAAAGGGCTCTTCTCAACTTCATTATTATCATTTGCATTGGACCAAGGTTGGTGATCTTGCCATGAAGGAATGCCTCTTGCATATGTAGATTTGAGATATTGTTGTGTAGAATGAAGATGTAAATCTTGTACTTTATTTATGTGTAAATTTTGTTATTATTGTGTTGGGTTTGGGTGTATTTGGATTCTTGAATCATCTTTTGTTATTTTGTTTTGGGTATGTTGTCCATGGGTGTTTAAGGCATCACTCACCCTTGGGAAGGGAAGTAGTAGCCTTGGGTGAAGGGCTTAGTTGGGCTTTCCATTTTAGTTGAGAGTCTCTTCTCTTGGAGAAGAGGGAAATTTTCATGGAGTATGAGCTCCATGAATCCATGTTGCAATCCTTGCATTTGGGGATGATAATGATAAAAACTTGTATATGAAAGTTGTGATAATGTAGCCTTTGGAAGGCATGAAAATATCTTGATGGAAAATGTATATTGTAGTAGCATTCTCCTCCTTGGAAAAGCCCACCTTCACCCTATTTCAATGGGTTATAGGTAATCCATTTGTGGAGCCATGGTTTTGGGGAGTTTAATGTGGTTTTGTTATATGTATGTTTTTTGTAAGCATTGTTGGTTGCATTTACTCATTTATCCCTTGATTCTCCAAGCTTGGGGGTGGTCTCTTTGAGGCCTTGGATGGGAGGTGAGCTCTTTGTGGTTACCTTCTTTATTTGCAGATTATGAAGCCAAGTTCTTGTGAAGGAAGCCTTGGAAGAGCCTTCTTGGTGTTGTCTTGACAAAACAATTTTGGTGTTGCATTGTTGTAACTTTGGAATGGAAAAGCTCTCCATTGTTAAAATGTATATTTGTAATAGTCAAAGTTTATCATGATGAAATAGAAGTGAAATTTGTTCATTGTTGTAATCCATATTTGTTGAAAGATACAAAATAGTTATTTCATTATTGTAATGATGCATGTTGAAAATCTATAAAGGGAAATGGGAACAATGTGGTAATCTTGTCTTGCTATTGTAGTGCAATGTTTCTCTAGTTCTATTGAAGAAATAATTCATTGCATTTTAATTAAATGTCATGTAGATGTGGTAATCTTGTTGAAAATAAGAAAGGAATAGGAAGTTTAATTAGCTTAGTTTATTTAAAATCATGAAAGAAAATTTTATTCGAAAGTTCATTTTGATGATCCCTTACAATTCTATTAGTCTTATCTTGAGTTTAGAAAAAAAAATTGAGCACATTGCCTTTAACAAGCAAAAAAAAAATTAAGTCTAAAGGCAAACAAAACACAAAAAAAGCAAATAGAGACCTACAGGTCTCTAGAAAATGTATGGGGAAAAAACTAAATTCCCCATATACATTCCTAACTTGCCACAGTCAATAGAAAATTATATTTTCTATCCCACTTGACAAAAGTCCCCACTTTAGCCTTGTAGCAAAATAGGGGTGGGACCCACTTGGGTCGCCACCCAAGGCTTTCAAAAAAATATATAATATAAACTCACCCTTCCTAATTTCAAAAATTCTTGTTTTAACTTAAATAATAAAAAAATTAATTTTTAAAAAACATATACCAAAAAAAAAACTATACAAAATTGGCAAGGGAAAAAAAAATTTTAAATAAATTTTAAAATAAAGTAAGGGGGGCGGGGGTGACCCCACATCCCCCGGGGGCCACCCTACGCATGGCAGGTCGGCGGCCCTACCAAGCCAAGCTACCCGCCTTCCAAGGCAGTGCAGGCCCTGCCCGGCAAGGTACTGCACTGCTGGGTGCGCGAGCCCCACAGTGCACAGTCCCCTCGGGGACTTAAAAAGGTAAAAGTCCTTTTTATTAAATTTTATTTTCTTTTTTTTTGTTTTATTTTTTTTTTTAATTAAATGTAATTATATTATTTAAAATGTGACACTTAGCTAATTAGTATGTTTAATAATAATTTTATTATTTGATTAATTAGTATGTTAATATTATTTTTTTGGATTTTTACCGTTATAATAGACTTATCATTAATTTAAAATATGTTTATTAAACTTAGAAATATGTAGTTTAATATATAAAATAAGATTAATTTATAGACTTAATTTAAGTCGAATTGGTTATTACCTATTTAATCCAGCTAAATATGTATATAATTAAGTTATTAAATTTAGTATTTAATAACACCTAATTATTAAAACATTGGTATTGGGTTTTTATGTAAAGATTTATCTAACAATTAGTAGCTTATATGGGTTGATGTTATTAAATATATCTAGGGATTGTTAGTCAATTTGTCTAAAACGGCCTTTTTTTTTAAGAAATTTATCATTTTAAACTTTTAATTACGAAATAAACATATAAGTAGATATATGAATTTATCGTATAGTGAAATTTATGGATTTAGAAAATGTGAAATTAAATTATATAGTAATATTTATAATTTTACTGAATTGTTCAAATGGTTACTTAATTGAATTCCATAACCTCCTAAGAAACGTACTAAGATAAATGTATATTTTCATTATCAAGCGAGTTCCTTTTACGAACACTCTCATTCTTAATCTAGGTGATAATTCCCCTTTCATGTCATATTAACTCTATGGGGGTGTTTACTCTCACATTTAAATCCAAGAAATTGGACAAACCCAATGTTGACCACCTTAATAAAGAAGCACGATGGTGAATTTAGTAAACCAATATTGTCCATTAGTACCCCATTAATTATCCTTCTCTTGTTGTTCTAGAAACCCTAGGGAGACGATGTCTAGTAATTCCCTAGACTTGAAAACTACCTTTCTTGACCATCTTGCATATGTTATAGAACCATTCCCTAATATTTCCCTAAACTTATTATCCATTGACACCTTCGATCACCTTGTTCAATCATATCACTTTGGGGTAGTCAACCTCAACCATGTAGTGGAGGGAGATTGTCAACTCAGGGCATGTGTGTGGGATCACCACATGATCTCATTGGCCATGATACCCCTTTCATGGTGACTCTTGGTCTCAACCGCATTGCTCTCTAAATTGTGTTCTCTAGGTAGCTTTAAAAAAAATTGCATTTTTTCTTGGTTTATTTTTGGGCATGACAATTTTAATGGTGTAGAAATGGGTTTCACTAACTTATGCAAGCAAACTAGGAATTAGGCCTCTTCCCACTTGATTAAATTAAGGAGAGTGAAATTTGATCATATTTAGCATGCACAGAAAGTCTCAAATCATGTAGACATGAATCATAGACTAAAAAATAAGATAAATAAAGGAATCTATGTTTAAATTCTAACCATGAAAGTGGAGATCATTGTCAGCTCAAAGTGACATTGTCCCAGGAATGTTGCATGTGGACAAAGATTGTGTTTTACTCATTGTGATTATGCTCATGTTATTTCTTGTCAAAAAAGTGTTAGTGATGTTTCTTCAAAGAAACAGTGACCCTAATTTTTCCTCTACAAAAGAAAGTTTTTTTAATTCTATCTTTTATTCCTGACTCCATATTTGTGTCTTTAGATTATAAAAGACCCTAGTTTTGGAATTAACCTTAAAATTGAAATGTAATTGAGTTGAAAATTAAGATCTAAAGTAGAATGTTGAATGTTATACATCAAGATTGATGATGTAATTTTCTTTGAATGTAATCACAAGTGTTGATATTATAACATAAAATGACAAGACATAAAGGAGATCAATCATCAAAACAAGATTGCATCAACATCGTTGTAGCTTGCTAATTCACAATTACTTAGATCTTAAGAATATTTGAAGGATATGATGGGATGAAATATTTCCCTGATGTTTGATGTGTTTTAGGATGTTCATAATGTGAAAATGAATTAAAATAATACTCTTATATAGATCTCACAAGTTATTTCATTAATTAAGTTGACGTCCAATGATCATATTTAGATACTAGGATGAAGGAACAATTGGAAAAAAACCCAAAACCAACATGCTTAAATTTAGACCCTATTTGGCATGTCAATGGCACCCCAAAATATAATTGATTGGTCAAGGGGTCCTAAAGGCAGCATTTTCCTATCAAAATATGATAAACAAGTAGGAATTAACTTTTCTTATTTTGATATAGTAGCTCTAATAACTATGTAAACATATGACATCATATTTGCAATATCAGCCACAAATAGACTCGAATAAGGGCTAGGAAAAAACACATTAAGGAAAGGGTACATAAAGTGGTGTAAATTGTACAAGGTTAAAATTTACAATGCTATACTTATCCCCCACTTTATCGAGAGTGTTATTATACATGTATACCTGTAGTAGAGAGAGAGAGAGTACAAAAAATAAGACATCACTAAGATCAAGGGAACAAGCCCCCAACGTTAGAATGTTAATTATACAATCACGTACAAGGACACACAATAAAACAAAAACAAAAGAAATACAAAAGAAGGAAAAATAAAAGACACACAAAAAAGGGGGTTATTACCAAAAACAAAGGATCCAAGTCAACTAGTTAAGAGACCTCGACGATAAAAATGTCCCAACTTCCAATATCATTCTTGGAATGTTATTTTCAAAAGAACAAGTGGTCACATGGAAAGAGAAAGAGCATACATCAAGTGAAGAAACAAGAAACCATGATCCAATCAACTAACTATGTGTGTTATGCTATGTGTTCATGGGAAACGAGAAAGGAAACATGGATTCCATGGGCTAGAAAGTTGCATTATGCTAGGTGATCCATGAAAGAGCACAAATTATATAGGACAAAAAGTTGTGTTATGTTTTGTGATCCATGTAAGAAGAGCAGGAAGAGTCAAAATAATCTAGAAAGTTATGGTACACTAATTCCACCCATCTTGAGAAATAGTACAAGTAGCTTCAATTATTCTTGCAAGTTGTGTTATGCTAGTCAACTCATCTTGAAAATGAGTACAAGGAGAATCAAATATTCTATCAAGTTGCATTATGCTAGTTAATTCATCCTAAAATTTTAAATAAGATTAGCCAAATAAAGCTTATTTTTCATAAGAAAATCTTGCAACATTTGAATAAGAATAACCAAACAAAGCACGTTGATCATAAGGAAATTCTACTACATTTGACCAAGGACAACCAAACAAAGCACATTGTTTGAAAGGAAATATTGCAACATTTGAATAAGGATAACCAAAAAAATTTAAAGGAGGGCACATATATTCCACCCTTTAAATGGCAACATAGGGTTATGGTGACATCTTAAGGAAAAGAACAAGTATAAACACCTTCATCACCAAGGAGATGGTATTTAATCAATAATGTATGTGCAATCCAAGTTAAAGAGGGCATAGCTCTTTTGAGGTAAGAAAGAGATAGTTGTAAAAAGATATCTTGGAACAAGTGTAAAGGGATCATTTTCAGGGATGCATAATAAAAGGAGGAAGAGATCCTTTTGTTGGAAACTGCAATTGAAGCAATTGTTGTATTGTCATTGATGTCAAACCTTAACTGGTAAGACTGTTGCTACTTAGGAAAGTACTATATCTATTGTGAGAAGGGAAAGAAAGGATGGTAACAATAGCACCTAGGGAAAGGTTGAGTTATCTTGATATTGCAAAGTGTACTTGACTATGTTGTACAATGATGGGACAATGTATTGTTTATCTTAGTAAGATTGAGGACTAAACTAGTTGGCTTAACTGAGAAAAAATAAAGAAATCATGTTTAAGCTGAGTTATGTTAATGTCGATCGAGTTAGTGTATGCCAAGAAAAAATCTAGTGTCGACGGAGTATCAGTTAATTGTCGAGGAAGATAGTACATGCCGAGGAAATAGTTTTAGAAGTGACTGAGCGTTTTACATGAAGACCGAGTGGATGATCACAGTATTGAACGAGCATCAACATTTTTATATTTGAAGAGAATTTAGATTTGGATCCAACATTGTTGAATTCTTGGATTATGTAAAATGTGTTGACTTTATTTATTAATTGTATGGAAGCATTTAATGCTTTGTAAAATGTTTTATTGTAAATCTTTATGAGATTTGAGATGATTCTAGAAGAGGAGATGAAGAACATGAAGTGGGTAGATTCAATGAATCTGACCTAACCCTAAGATCTATGAAGGAGATTAAGCGGTAAAAGATAAGTTAATCTAGCAGAGAAAAGTATTAAGGGAACCTAAATAGTAGGTATGATAAGGCATGGGTGAAGGAGATGTTGGAAGAACAGTAAGTTTTATTGACTGTATAAGTGAAAAGGCTGAAGGAGGAGTTTGGTGATTGCTTGAAGAAAAGTTTTGAGCAGATCAGAGATGGAAATGTTAGGAATGTGTTAGCACTTGCAAAATTGAGTCAAGGGTACACCCACCTGAGCATTGAGGCTCAAAGTGTAGGAGGATCTCCTTGATCCTTGTTAATTGGCCCTCTTCCTTGTAGACTTTGGAGTGGTGATAGAGTCAAAGTTTCATTATAGTTATACATCAAAGTACAAATCTACAAGTTTTGAAGATCAAAGGGAACAACCAAAAAAATGGTGACTCTATTGGGGAGAATGAGTATGAAGATATGCATATGTTAGGTCTCTGGTTGTAGTCATATTGAAGTATTCAAAATCTTATTGACCAGATAGACTTGCCGATCTAAGCCATCAACAAGACATTGATTCTGCTAGTGAGAATCTAGAGAGGAAGGTTGTAAGTGTGTTCTTGTTTTCATGTTGTGTTTCAAATATTTTCCATCTAGGTGGGTGGTGACTCAAAGGTTAGAACCAGTGCTACATATTGATAAATCATGGATAAGAGGAGAAATACTAGGTCTTTTTTTAGAAAGAATCTAGAGGTCACCTTGGAGCAGCTACCTAGACAAGAAAGGAAGAGCTGGACTAGAAGGAATGGTGAGTCTACTAGTGCTCCCATGAAAGAACAAGGAAATGCTAGAGCCAGAGTACCACATGTATCCTCAAGTGAGGATGGTTCACAAGATAGAGTTTCTAGATCAGATGGTGGTCACTCTAAAGAGAGATTCTATGATACCCCTGAGGCTGCATTTCAGGACAAAGGTCCATTGCCTGTAGGTTAGAATGAACAAAATAGAGATATGGGTTTAGAGGTTGACCTGGATCTTGATGAAGATCATTTTAGAAGAGAACCCATGAGACATAGGCAAGTTCACTTCCCATATCAAAATCTTCCTGATATGGATGTGTCATCTAGTTCTGATGACATTATGGTGGATCCTGATGACTTGAATACACTAAGGTTGTAGTTGGCAGAGTAGGATGCCATACATAAAAGATTACAGGAGGAGAGAGAGGCTGAAAAGGTGAATGCTTTGATAGAGAGGCAGTCTCTTCTTAGAAAAATAAATGAAATGAAGGAGAGAAACAGAATGCTTGCTTCTGCTCCTAGAACTCTATAGCATGATGTTTTTGGTGATCTTGATGCCTTAAGGAGTGAGCAAGAGCACTTGCTTCAAGATCATGAATTTGATAGGGAGGGCCCTGTGGTTAGACAAGTGCAAAGTTATGTCCCTTTGCCTAAATATAAAGATGGGCATAGGGTCACTAGACTTGTTGTTATCATTAATGAGAAAGGAAAATAGAAGATGGTGGGTGACCAAGCAAGAAAATTAGTGAAAATACCAGGGATCCCACCACCTGATTCAAATAAGGACACTGAAATGGAGAGAAGGAGAAAAGAAGATGAGGACCTTGCAAGAGAACTAGAGAGAGCTGAGGTCGAGGCTTCCATTGCAGAAAAGAAAAGGAAGATCCAATTTTTGAGGGCTTCTTCAGCTAATGCTCTTGGCCCATCTACTACTGAATTAGGTATGCCATCTATGACTACTACTATTCCACTTAGTAATGCCACTAGTTCATTTCCTTCTTCATCTACTAGGATAGGTGCAGATCCTAGGCAACAGTCAAATGCACAAATAAATATACATGCTAATGTTGATCCTAGGGTTAACACTAGTTTGAGCTTTCAAAGAAGACCTATGCAACTAGAAGGCTATAGGCAAATAAGTTTTGATGGAATTCCTAGCTATCCAAATGCTTTTCCAAATGATATTAGAGATAGGGTACCTAAGTTTGCTGGTAATAATGCTATTAGTTGTGAAGAGCATCTTAGGTTATTTGTTGATATGCTTAATGATTATGAGGTAGAGCATGAGGATATAGTCATGAAACTATTTGTTCAATCTCTAATGGAGGATGCTAGAGATTGGTTTAAGAGGCTTCCTGATAGATGTATTGATACTTGGGACTCTTTTGAGAAATGTTTCAAAGAGAAATATGGTGATAGGCCTAATGCTAGTTTCATGTTGAATGAATTCAACACCATAAGGAAAAATCAAAATGAGTCTGCAGCTGAATTCAACATGAGATTTTAGAAGGGTATGCATAAGTTGTTCCAAGTTATGCGGTTAGATGACAGTGTTTTTCTAACTACATACTTCAATGCATTTGATGGGAAGATGGGATATTTATTGAGGGATAAAGAACCAAGAACTCTTAGGGATACTTTTAGGGTTGCTGTCAATATTGAGAACAACATGAAAATATTAGGAAAATTGGGTGGAAAGAGAGATGACCCAAAGTTGTTTGGGGACAAGAAATATAAGAAAGAAAATGATAAGAATGTTGGATCTAGGAGACAAGAAGAAGATAAATTGGATAAGGTGCTTAATGCATTGAAGGATTTGAAGGCACCTACAAATAGGAACATTAGTGCTCCTACCAATGAAAGGCCTCAATTCAACAACAATTTCAATAAACAAAATAGACTGTAGAACTACCCCTACAACACCCAATGGAAGGATGGCAAGCCTATTATCCCTACTGTAAGAGGAAACAATGACAAAGGTGTCCCTGACCCTCTGCTTAAGGCTTCAATAAATGTCATGGAGAACATATCTTGGTGTGTTGCATGCCAGTCCCCTCATTCTGCAGAGCATTGTGTGGTTGCACAATCTATGGCTGCAAATCAAGATTGTGGCAATGAGGAGATAGAAAAAGAAGAAGAACAAGATGATGTCGGATGCAACATGGTTTCTTCATATCTAGGATATGAAGATGATTCTGATTTGGATGAAGAGGTAGATGTAAATGTGAAGAGACATAATCAAGCCCTTTTTCATCAAGAGGTTTTTTCTAATGGTGAATGCATTGATCAGAAAACATGTAACATGAACTCTTCTCCCAAGCTAGTAAATTTGAGAAGACCTTCTAGAGAAGAGATGGATAGGATTACTACAGAAATGATTGCCCAAGTGCAAACTAGAGGCATGGTGGCAAGGAATACAAATGAGAAAGCTGCAGGAATTTTTATAAAGAGTACCAACTCCGGAGAACCTAATGAGAACAAATCAAAGGTTGATCACATGGTGAAATTCAAGAATGTAAAAGGTAAGCATTGTGAGCCTAGGGGAGTTGGAATTGAAAAAATATCTAGTGAGATTGAGAAGCCAATTAACACAATGGCTAAGATTGAAAAAATGAGGGTGGTCAATACACCTAATGTGTCAGATAAGCAAAAGGACGTTAAGGCAGTGCAGATTAAGATTCCTGCTTCTACCCCTATTGACATGTTATCTCTATTGTCACAAATTATAGTTAAGGTTCCATTGTTAGAATTGTTGAGGATCCCTAAACATAAAGATAAGGCTATTGCATGGGTTGGTAATACTCACAAAAATGATACTTCATGCAATGGATCTCAGGATAAAGCTTTGATGGATGTTGTTGCTCAGGAAATTGTGTCTCAGATTCCTCCAATATATTTGAACAGTTCTATCAATGCCAGCCTTGAAAATATTGACCCATTCTTCTTAAGTGTTCTTGTGAATGGGATGAAGTTAAGAAATTGTATGATTGATAGTGGTTCCTCTAATACTATCATGCCTTTCAAAATCATGGAGAGGTTGGGCCTTAAAGTTGATACAGTGCAGGGCAGGTGTTGTGCAATGGATCAGAGGGAGGTACCAGTTATTGGGACTATCAATGCAATGCCATATAGGTTGGCAGCATATCCAGAGAAAGAGCTAACAATGAGTGTTTTAGTGGTGGATATCCCTCCTCATTATGGGATGTTGCTATCTAGAAGGTGGAGTGCTGCCATGGGTGGAAGTTTACAGTGTGATTTGTCCTATGCAACTTTCAAGATTGATGATCAGTTTGTCAAGATTGAACGAGAGCCAAGAATATGCCACATGATTGAGAGAAACATAGATAATGAAAGTACATGTTTTTTGGATACTGATGTTAATTCTTTTAGGGTAGAGATCCCTGTATTTGAAAATAAACATATTTTGTCACCTATCTCTGTTGATGTAGGTGCTGATTTTGTGAAGAGTAATTTGTGGGTAATGTACTTTGATGGTGCAAATTGCAAAGATGGTGCAGGAGAAGGCATTTTACTTATTTCTCCTAATGGAAACACCTACAAGTTCTCTTTCACATTGAATTTCTTTTGTACCAACAATATAGCAGAATATGAGGCCTTGTTGTTAGGATTGAGGTTGGCACAAAAGCATGGTATTAAAAGTCTAAATGTTATTGGTGATTCTGAGTTGGTGGTGTCCCAAGTCAGGTTAGTGTATGCTTCCAAGAATAGAAGGTTGAAACAATATAGGAATGTAGTTTGGGATTTGATTGAACATTTTGATGCTTTCAATATTGAGTGGAAGGATAGGAGTAACAACAAGGTGGCTAACTTGTTAGCCAATATTGCAATCAATCCCAATGATGTCACATTCTCTACTATCTCTAAAGTTGAAATTCAGGCTAGGCCTAGTATACCAGATAATGTTGAGAATTGGAAAGTTTTTGATGATGATAATGATATTTTAAAGTTTATGGATTGCAAGGATTAGTATCATGGTCAGGAATTTGATTGTTCAACCTTGGTTGAGTCAGTAGGAGAATGGGAGGTTGTCGTAGGTAATGAGGTCATTCAGCTTAGAACTAACAAGGTGCCCAAGGGGCTTCTTGTTTTGGAGACTATCTTTGACAACCAAGATAGAGTTCAAAATAATATCAAAGGAGAAGATCATGCTGATCTTGAGGAGATAAATCTTGGATCACATGAGGCACCGAAGAAAGTATACATTAGTAAAGATATATCTCAAAAGGTAAGGAGACCGTTGATTGAATTATTGAGGAAATTCAGGCATGTTTTTACATGGTCATATGATGACCTAAAGGTTTATAGAGAGGATTTATTTCAACATGTTATTCCATTGAAAGAAGACACTAAACCTTTCCGGCAAAAACAAAGGCCTATTAATCCTACTTTGGCACCCAAGATGCAAGAAGAATTAAGGAAGTTGAGAGATGCTGGCATTATCAAGCCTATAAGGCATTCTTCTTGGGTGTCAAACCTTGTTCCTATAAGAAAAAAGAATGGTGACATCAGGCTTTGTGTGGACTTCAAGAATTTGAACATCAGCTCATTGAAAGATAATTATTGTTTGCCCAATATGGAGGCTATGTTGCAGAGAGTAACCAGATTAGAATTGATGTCAATGATGGATGGTTTCTCTGGCTACAATCAGGTCATCATCAAGGAATTAGAACAATTCAAGACAGCCTTTACAACACCTTGGGGAACATATGTCTATGTGAGAATGCCTTTTGGTCTCACAAATGCTGGTGCTACTTTTCAGCGGGCAATGGATGTTGCCTTTTCAAATTTTATCAATGCTTTCCTTGTTGTGTATCAGGATGATTTAACTACCTATTCCAAGAGGGAAGAGGACCATTGTGCTCATTTAGAAAAAATATTTGTGAGGGCCTTGGAATTTGGCATTTCTTTGAACCCAAGGAAATGTGCTTGCGGTGTCACAGAAGGTAAGTTGCTTGGCCACTTAGTTGGGAAGCAAGGAGTGAGAATTGACCCTGAGAGGGTAGCAGCCATTGATAAAATTTAGAGACCAAAGAATGTTAAAGGGATTCAGTCCTTCTTTGGTCAGGTCAATTTTCTAAGGAGGTTTGTGACAAACTTTGCAGAGGTTACTAGACCTATTTCCAAGATGTTGAAGAAGGGACCTGTAATCAATTGGGAGGGTGAGCCTGATGAGGCCTTCAAGAATATCAAGTAGGCTATCAAAGATGCACCAATGCTTATGGCACCTAATTATAATGTCCCAATGCATATCTTTTCATTTTCATCTTTTCATACTATTGCTGCAGTTTTGTTACAAAAGAATAAGGATGGTTTTGCGCAGCCTATTGCATTTTTTAGTAAATCTTTGCAGGCTGCAAAATTAAAGTATGACATAAATGAGAAACAAGCTTATGCACTTGTGAAAGCAATCAAGGCTTTTAGGTGTTACTTGATGGGAGTAGCTATGATTGCTTTTGTGCCAAGTGTGGCTGTGAAGGATATTTTCTCACAGCAAGAGGTGTCTGGAAGAAGGTGCAGATGGATCAATAGGATCCAAGAATTCAATGTTGAGATCCAGATCACTAAGTTGGTTAGAGGTCAAGGATTGGCAAAACTGATGGCTCAATCCAATCTAGATGCAAACCAGGTAAATCATTCTGAAATTGATTATACATGTGATATGGATGATTGTATTTGGTATCAAGATATTATTTACTATTTGAGAAACATGAGGTGTCCAAATAGTATGAATGATAATCAAAAGAGGACATTGAAGTTACAGGCCATCAAGTATGTAATTGTGGAATGTAAGTTGTATAGAAAAGATTTGGATTGCATACTATTGAAATGTGTAGATGAGAATCAAGCTAATGTATTGTTGAAGGAGATGCATGAGGGAGTTTGTGGTGGGCATTATATGGGTAAAACAACTACTCATAAGATCTTGAGAGTAGGATTTTGGTGGCCCATAATCTTCAAGGATGCAGAACAGTTGGTAAGGAGGTGTGATGCTTGTCAAAGGTTCTCTGGTAAGCTTAAGTTTTTAGGTAATGTACCATTAAAGCTAGTATAAGTTCAGGCTCCTTTCCAACAATGGGGAATTGATTTCATAGGGGAGATACCAAACAAGTCAAGTGGAGGACATTCATGGATCTTAGTTGCCACTGACTACTTTACAAAGTGGGTAGAAGCTATACCTACAAGCAATGCAACTAGCAGGGTGGTAATTGACTTTATGATGAATAATATTATTACAAGGTTTGGGTGCCCTGAGAGGATAGTGAGTGATAATGCTATGTGCTTCAGGTCTGCCAAATATAAGGACTTTTGCAAAGGTTTGGGAATTTAGATTTCTAATTCCTCACCCTATCATCCACAAGGAAATGGTCAGGTAGAATCTACTAATAAGAGTCTGATTAAGATCTTGAAGAGAATCCTTGAGAAAAATAAGAGGGCATGGAATTCAAAGCTGCCATTAGCTTTATGGGCTGATAGGGTAACTATGAAGAGGGCAATTGATTGTGCACCATTTGACTTAGTATACGGAATTCATGCTAGATTGCCTCAGAATAACTTATTGGAAATGTAAAAGTTTGTGCAGTTATATGATGATGAAATGCAGTTGAGAATTGAGGACCTCATTAGGTTGGATGAAACTAGAAGAGAATCAGTTGCAAGGAATGTCAAATTGTAGTTGCAGGTTAAGAATTTACATGATAAAAGGACTGTTGACAGGAAGTTTGAACCTAGTGATTTGGTGATAGTTTGGAATGCCAGATTGGAGAATAAGGGGAAGCATGGTAAATTTGATCCCATCTAGTTAGGGCCATATCTGATTCATGAGAAATGGGGCCAAGATTCTTACATCATCAAGGATTTTAATGGTGATATTCAAGAGTTGCCTATTCATGGACAATTCTTGAAGCAGTACTTCATTTGAAGTACTCTGTTTTCCATGAATAGTAGTTTGGGTTGTACATTTTATAGGTCTCTATATATAGGTTGCTTTCCCCTACCCTATTTTTCGTTGGTCTTTCAGTTTTTGGTCTGGTTGCTTGTCTCGCCCTGCTTGTTCCTTGTTGTCTGCAATTTTATCCAGTGGGTTGGTCTGCTCTCCCAGTGATTCTGAATCCTTGCCATGCTTGCAAGAGGCACACGTCCCCAACAAGAGCCACTGTTAGCACTTGAAAAAAAAAATTCATGGCTACATTTTCTTTCCCCTGGCCTCTGCAAGTATTTTTCATGTTTTTGGCTAAACCCTTGCAAAAATTCAAAACCTAATCATTGCCAGCTAAACCCTTTGTCTTTCCTTGGCCCTGTTCTTTTTTGACGTTACCTTTTTGGCTCGCTTAAGCCCCAATTTTCCATGTGCTTAAATTTTTATGACCTCTTTGCATGTTAAATGGCTAGTCACATGATCGCATAAACTATTTTCGGTCTATGCGACCATGCGATTAATATTTATGTCAGGTCCCCTTTCCTAAGTTCTTCCTTGGCCCAACGGTAAATATTTCGTAAGTCATGAGCTTTAATTTTTCCTATGTTTCAGCTTGCTTTATTTCCTGGGCCTAGTCTCTAACACCATCTCAATCCAACGGCCATTGATCTTATCTTTGTGACATGACATTTCAAATTGTGGGTCCAGGGTGACACCTAAGCTTAGTTGGTGGTTCCTCATTGGCCGATGGATTTAATGAAAGTAGCATTAGCGGGCCCAGGTGGGGTCATGTTGGTAGTTGCCTGAGGATCATGTGGTTGTCACATGATCGCATGGAATATTCCATCCCCTTGCGATCATGCGATGACCATTGATTTTGAATCTTTCCTGGACATATCTATGGGACCTGGTTGCTGGTGTGTCTATCAGAGGGGTCCTGACATGTCAGAGCATCAACAGTCAGCATATGTTCTTAAGGCCTTTTTCTGACACATGCGATCTTGCATCAACCATTTGATTAGATGCCAAAGGTTTGTGGGTCCTATCAGTCATGACTGGGTGGTTGCAGTGAATGATAAAATGACATGTGGCATCAAGTGAACCCAAGTGGGGTCTAGGGTTTGGCGGAGTGGATAAAGATTTGGTAGTGCTAAAAAAATTCAATGTGTTCACATGTTCGCACATAAAAAGGTGATTTGCTAGTTTGTTTGGCGATTTAGCGAATGGTAGTTGAGAAGTTGCTAGATTATTTAGTGAAGGAGTGAAGTGTTTCACAAATTGGTGAAGGTTCTTTGTTGCCAATTGGCTAAGTTTGACTGGGACCACTTTTAAGGAAAATCATAAGGCCCGGAAAGGGAGATCGATTAGATGGCTACATTTTAAAGTTGGTAAAGGTTTGAATTTTGGTCATCATTTCTCTGCAAGTGCCAAAGAAATAACCGTTGAGGTTCAAATTTGAATTTCTGAGCATTTCCAGTGACAGAGGGTACCATTCTTATGGAATTCAATGTAGAAATGACCCTGTTTGGTGAGAAGTGATGGGTTTTCCATTTGCAGTGTGATCTAGGATGTCTAGTGCTCGTTTGTAGAGCATGTACGTTGCAAGTGTGGCTCAAGGCGTGTTGCATGGTGTCCTTTTGGGCCTGGTTTTGTGATCCTTTGTACTTGCAAAGAAGACTTTCATAATTAAGGATTAGTTCAAGATTTCCTCTTTCCTGGATTGGATGTGTTTCCCACCCTTCAATTAAATTCATGATTGTTTCTAGCAGGTTGGGTGATTGAAACCCTAGCCCTAGTCATCTGTAGCTTGTTGCAAATTTCCAAGATGACTAGGAGGTATAATTTGCAGACTTTTTGAGTATGTAGGGGTTCCAATTCTTTTGGTTTTGGTCCCGGATTGTTGATAAGTGAAAATTTGAACAAGGAGAGCCTGCATTTAGGGTTTGTTTCCTTTGTGCATTTTGTCATTTGGTAATGTATTGATTCTGCAAGTCTTAGTGAGAATATTTTTGGATTCCAATCTCATATTGGTGTATGTCTTTTTTTTTTTCTCTTGAGCTCATATATGTTGATTGCACAAAGTGGGTTAGCATATGGTAAACAAAGAGTATTTTGGGGTTATCTTTGAGTTCCTAACAAAGTTAGGATTAAAGTCTTTAAGGTAAGTTCAGTGAGTTCATGGCAAGATAAGGATTTGATGTCCTGATATGTGAGTGAGGGGATTAATGGTAAAAGCACTTACTCTGAGTCTATATATGTTTGAGTTAAGGTTTTAGGGTGATATAGGTTGTTAAGTGACTCTCTGCCCTATGATAAGGCACTGATCCACTCTCTGGAAGCAGTCTATCATCAGCAATCACACACAAAATTAAATGATAAATCTTTCAATCAGACTGTAAAGGGTATAGTTATATGTTGTTTAGGGAATCCTTTAAAGAATTGAATCAAGAATGAGGATTAAATTTTTGAGATCCGATAGAGGTGGAGAATTTACATCTAAAGAGTTTAACACTTTTTGTGAAGTAAATGGTATTAAGAGATAGTTATCAGCCCCTAGAACACTTGAACAAAATGGTATTGTAGAAAGAAGGAACAGATTAGTGACTGAAGCATCTAGAGCTATGTTATTTGAAGGTGATTTGGAAAAGACTTTTTGGAGAGAAGTAGTGAATACAGTAGTATATATAATGAATAGAGTACAAATCAGAGTAGACATAGATAAGACATCTTATGAATTGTGGTTTGGACATGCACCCTTAGTTAAGTATTTTAGAATTTTTGGAAGCAAATGTTATATTAAGAGAGATGATGATATAGGAAAGTTTGATCCTAGAAGTGATGAAGGAATTTTTCTTCAATATTCTTTGAAAAGAAAAGCATATAGATGTTACAATAAGAGAACTAAAACTATTGTTGAAAGTGCAAATGTAAAAGTTGATGAGAAGTTTAAAATTTAGGAAACAATGTTTCATTATGAATCTGATGAAGGAACTCACCCTCAGCCTAACATTCAAACTACTGAACAATTTTTTGAGACTAACAGTGAATTGTTGAATGAAAGTCATGCTGAAGAAAATAGAGAAGAATCTAGAGAAGAATCTATAGTTGAAGAAAGATCAGTGACTATGACACCTAACAGGTATATATCAAGACATCATCCTATTGAGCAAGTTATTGGAAGTTTGGATAGAGGAGTTATGACTAGAAAGAAGGTACATTTATGTTTGATTTCTCAAATCGAACCTAAGTCTACTAATGAAGCTTGTGAAGATGAACATTGGATTAAAGCTATGAAAGAAGAATTGGATCAGATTGAAAAGAATAAGACATGGGAATTGGTCCCTAGACCTAGAGACAAAAATGTGATTGGAACTAAATGGGTATTCAGGAACAAGATGAATGAACAAGGAGAAGTAATTAGAAACAAAGAAAGATTGGTATGTAAGGGATACTCACAACAAGAAGGAATTGACTATGAAGAGACTTTTTCCCCTGTGGCAAGACTTGAAGCAGTAAGAATATTTTTGGCTTATGCAGCATTTAAGAAATTCAAATTGTATCAGATGGATGTGAAGTCAGCATTTCTGAATGGTGAATTAGAAGAAGAAGTCTACTTTGAGAAGCCTAAAGGTTTTCCTTTGACTCAAGAAGGAGACATGGTATGTAAACTAAAGAAAGCATTGTATGGACTAAAGCAAGCACCTAGAACTTGGTATGCTAGATTAGATAAGTATTTGTTAAAATTGGGATTTACAAAAGGAACATCTGATAGTAACTTATACACAAAAGAAATTGAGAATGGATTGTTAGTTTTGGTTATTTTTGCTAATGACATTATTTTTGGAGGAGAAGATCAAGCTAGTGACAAATTTGCTAATGAAATGAAGATAGAATTTGAAATGAGTATGATTGGAGAAATGAAATACTTTTTGGGATTATAAATAACAAAAAACAAAGTTGGTATCTTTCTAAGTCAGACAAAGTACTTGAATGATTTGTTGAAAATATTTGGTATGGAGAATTGTAAACTAGTTGGAACACCAATGGTTACAAGACATAAATTATCTAGTAAAGATGAGACACCAAAAGTTGAGAAAAAGAAATACAGATCTATGATTGGTGGATTGTAGTACCTGACACACACTAGACCAGATATACAACATTCAATTGGAATGGTAGCAAGATTTCAAGCTGAACCTAGAGAGTCACATTATGCAGCAGTAAAAAGGATATTGAGATATCTTAGAGGCACAATGGACTATGGGCTGTGGTATGAAAATTCTGATGATTTTACCCTATGTGCATATACTAATGCTAATTGGGGAGGTAGCGTTGATGATAAGAAAAGCACCAGTAGTGGAGCCTTTTTTCTTGGAGGAAGATTAGTTTCTTGGTTGAGCAAAAAGCAAAATTGTATCTCAGAGAGTACAGCAAAAGTAGAATATGTAGCATCAACAAACAATTGTAATCAGATAATTTGGATGAAGCAGATGTTGATGGACATTGGAATCAAGTTTGATGATCCTATTGTCATATATTGTGACAATACAAGTACAGTTAGTATGTCTAAGAATTTAGTTTTACATTCTAAAACAAAGCATATAGAGATCAAGTATCATGTTGTAAGAGAGAAAGTTGGAGAGAAAGAAGTCAGACTGGAGTACATAAGCACAAAGGAGCAGATAGAAAATATATTTACTAAGCCTTTGCCTAAGGATACATTTGAGTATCTGAGAGGTATGCTTGGGGTTATGCCCCAACCTACTTTTGATTAATGATCCTATTGGTTGCATCCATCCAGTGGTTTATGGACCTATCTATTTTTTGGATTGGATGTTGGTACTTCCTCTATGGGGGAGTATGTGTATCTGAGCTGAGTCATTGAGGACTCTTGTGAATGTATTTTCTGAATAGTGTCTTTTGACATTAAGCTATTGTTGACATAGTGATAGAATTTCTATCATTGATGTCAATGGGGGAGAAAATCATGAAAAACATTTAGGAACTACATTTGTTGGAGAGATTGAATAGGATAACGAAGCAAGATTTGATTGATGATGAGTAGCAGTGCAATTGAGCAGCAGTGATTGGATTTTTGGAACATTGGATATTTTTCATCTATATTTCCATCAATTCCAATGGGGGAGATTGTTAGGAATGAATTTTGAAGTCTTTGGCAGTCATTTTGTAGCAGTGTTTGTTGCATTCATGACTATGATTGTCATTGATGTCAACACAATGATATTCTGGAGTTTAGCAGAGAAGTAGGCATAGTTTTGTTTTGCGCACATGTTATATTGTAGATTGAGTTATGAAAAAATTATGGTATGTTCTTTAGTGTGTTATTAGCCTATGGTTAAGAGTGAAAAAATAAATTCATTTATTCATGAAAGTTATAAGCATTTTGGTGGAAGTAGTATTCTGGCAATATTCCTATGTAGCAGTTTTTTGGTAATCGGAGGATATCTCCTAACAGGGATGGAATTTGATTTTGTGGAGTTAAAGGGAAGTTTGAGACTCATTTTTGATGATGTGGTTCATAGTGCAAACTTTGAGGTCACATGATTAGAAAGTTATTGTATCTAGAAGCTGACAGTTTTATGTAATTTTGATGTAGCATGTTGAAATTATTATTTTGTATTTGCATGCCGACTCATTTGTAATTATTTGAGTGTGGTATAAAGGAAGGAATGTTTTCCTTGTTGTGATAGAGTATTTTAATAGTTGTGATATTAAGTTGTGAAAGTTGTGATGCGAATGTATGCATGAAGTGAAGAAAAGAGCTAATTTAGTGATGAAGGAAGACTTGTGAAGTACAGAGATCTAGATTTGTGATCTTATGTAGCAGAGAGTGTGGTTTTGGCATAGTGTGAAGGAGGTAACATATTTCATATTATTCTATTGAATAACCCTAAGATCTATTGGACAATGAGTTCAGAGATCTTGCCTTGAAGCCGTCTGGACTGTGGGTCCTTCTGTCTTCCATAACTCCTAACAGGGTTAGAATCTTTTAACAGGGATTCAAAATCTCCTAACAGAGATTCATATGTACTGAATGTATTTCATAAGACTCCTAACAGGGTCCATCCTCTAACAAGGAACTTTCATATTAGTGCATCATTTCGTGGGCATCATTCCCACCAGGGTTTACTCTTTGATCAAGAGGTTCCCAAGTTAACATATCTTGTGTTATTTTGTCATTGTGTATGATTATCTTTCTATGGTTGGTTACCACATTAATTACATGGTTTAAAGCTATTGAAGTTAATATTGATAAATGGTTTAATTATCAGATAACTGATTCACCCCCCCCCCCTCTTAGTTATCTTGGTGGTCTTTACTTTCTAACAGGAAATGGAAAAGTTTCAAAGTTAGTAAACCAACATTTATGTATGGAATTGGATCTGATATTTGCAAATTGAGTTGTATGTTTTTTAGATCAATACTAATGCTAATTCTAACCATTGTAACAGTCAAAATCCTTTTAACAGAGGTTGACCTAATAGTCATATGTTAAATCCTTTGAACAAGGTTTCATTCTAATGGAGTGTATGTAAGTCCTATAACTAGGCTCACTTTTAACAGGGTGATTGAAATCCTTTAACCGGGTCACACCTAACAGTGTTTATTGTAACCTTTGATAGAGTTGGCTTTTAACCGAGCTCACTTCAAAAGAGTGAAAATAATAGTAGCATGTTACAAAGTGGTTTTTCCCATATTGGGTTTCCACTATAAATCCTAGTGTCAATACTTGTGTGAATATTTTGGTTTGAACATTTTTGTGTTTTACAAGTTAGTTACAGTCGGGTAGTGGACTGCAGTGTTATATGTTTCTATTATTGAATTAGTGATGACTGATTTTGTTTTGGTTGCTTGATCTGATTTAAGGAAACGTTTTTGAAGTTATTTTATACATCAGGACATGAGAACAACTGATTCACCCCCCCCTCTCTATTGTTCTAAATCATATTAATAATTGGTATCAGAGTTTTGTTGCTTATTGGTGTCTACAGAAAACAAGTTTAAAGGGACTTGAAGCAAATGATCAAGATGTATAAGAAGGAGGTACCGAAGCTGAACAAAGATAACTTCCCTGCATGGAAAAGCTTGATGAAGCTACATCTAGCCGGTATTGGTGATTCTACAAAATACTACATTGAGCATGACTATGTCACACTTGTTGCACTTTTAAATACCGAGGAAATGAGAGCTAAGCAAGAACATAATCAGGCAATGCTGGAAATTGCATCTACCCTAAGCTATCTGGAATTTGAGGATATTAAATACTGTACAACTACTAAAGATATGTGGGACACTCTTGCAAAGATCTATGGTGGTGATCTATATGTGCTAAAAGCCAAAGCTAAGATTCTTAGAGGTAAGTTTGATGAAATGAGAATGAATGAAGATGAAAACATTGCACAATATTATGGTAGAATAAAAGAAGTTGTGAATGCTATTAGAGGAGAAAATGGAACTATTGATGATGAGACTATAATTTGAAAAGTGCTAAGAACCCTGCATCCTATATATGCTATTAAGATCTTAGCTATTTAGGAATCTAGATGTAACTCTACTAATGTGCTTACCTTGGAAGGTCTGATTGGCAAAATGACTGATTTTGAACTATCTAACTATGATAATTTCACTATTGGTAGTATTGGAAGTGTTGAATCTACTTTCAAGTCACAGTTAATTCTAAATAAGCTGAAGAAAGAAAAATAAAGATGCACCAGTGAAAGTGAAAGTGACAGTGACACTACTGATGAAGACCTTGAAGATCTAGAAGCTCTTATGGCTAGAAGACTGAGAAGAGGAAAAGGAAAATATAAAGGTAAACTCCCTATTATATGTTTTACATGTAATAAAGTCAGTCATATAGCTGCTAGATGTCCTGACAAGAAGGATAAAGATGAAGAAAGAAATAGTAGACACAAAGATAGAAGAGATGAAAAAGGCTACCAAAGGTACAAAGACTACAAAGGAAAAGGTAAGAAGTCTTGTTACATTGCTGAAGAAGAGACTGACACTGATGGTAATGATTTTGAAATTGAGGTAGTCTATGTTGCAATGAAAGATGAATCTAATGAGGATGAGAAAATTGCATTGATATCCTATGTGAACAAGAATGAAAAATGGATTATAGATAGTGGTTGTTCACATCACATGACTGGTGACAAAAGTAAGTTTGAGACCCTACATCATTATAAAGGTAAAAGTATAACATTTGGTAATGATGCACCATGTCCTGTTAGAGGAAAAGGATTGATTAAACTGACTGATAAAATCTCTTATGAAAGTGCTTATTGGGTTGAAGGTTTGAATTATAATTTACTAAGTGTTTCTCAACTCAACAGAACTAGCTACCAAGTGGAATTTCATCACAAGAAAGCTAAGATATTTGATGCTACTGGTGAACTGATTAGAAGTGGTGAGCAAACTAGAGTTAATTTGTTCTATCTTGACCTATCTAAAGAAATATGTATGATTGCACAACTTGATGACATTTGGTTATGGCATAAGAGGCTATGTCATGTTAATTTTGACAAATTAGTAGAGATAAGTAATAAGAAGAAAGTAAGAGGCCTACCTAGATTGAAGAAACCTAAGAATGTGATGTGCAAAGAATGCCAGTTAGGAAAAATGACTAAGTCAAGTTTCAAGAGCAAAACCTTTACTTTTGAACACATTTTAGATTTGGTTCATACTAACCTTTGTGGACCTATGGGTATACAAAGTTATTGTGGAGCTAGATACTTTATCTTGTTTGTTGATGATCATACCAGGATGATGCATGTAATGTTTCTAAAAGAAAAATCTAATGCTTTTCAATTTTTAAAGAGGTATTTGGAAAAAGTTGAGAAGGAGATAGGTATGAACCTGAAATGTCTTAGATCTGACCAAGGTGGAGAATTTACATCAAATGAATTCAATCTATTTTGCAATGATAGAGGAATCAAAAGATAGATGTCTGCACCAAGGAAACCTCCACAGAATGGTATAGCAAAAAGAAGGAACGGATCTATTTTGGACTGTGCAAGGACATTATTGATTGAAAAGAATGTGGCACAAAAATACTAGAAAGAAGCTATAAGTATAGTTGTTTACACTCTTAACCGGGTACAAATCAAGAAAGGTACAAATCTGACACCCTATGAATTATGGTATGGGCATGCACCGAGTGTTAAATACTTTAGAATCATTGGAAGAAAGTGTTACTTATTGAAAGATAATAGGAATGGAAATTTTGATGCTAAGAGTGATGAAGGCATATTCCTAGGCTACTCCACAAAAATTAAAGCTTATAAGTGTTTGAACTCTAACACTAACAAAATTGTGGAAAGTGTGAATGTAAAAATTGATGAGTATGCTGAAAGAAATGAAGCCAACAACAAAAGAGAACTAGAAGATTATAGATCTTTTGTGTACATTGAGGAAATAGAAGAGGCAGGTAACAGACTTGCACTTGATGCCGAGTTTCAGGCAAGCAATGTCGAGCGATAGGAAATGATTGCTAAGCGTCAAGAAAATAGTGCCGAGAGAGAACAAGAACATGTCGTGCTACAAGACAATGTTGTCAAGTATCAGGAAGAGGTTTTTGAGCATTCAGAGGCTGAATCTGACAATCTTGTTGGGGAACTTGATGAAATAGAGGAGAAAAATGCTAAACCTACTTTGGAAAAATATGTAAGAAGACATCACAAGCCTGAACAGATAATTGGAGATAAAGACACTGGAATTTTGACCAGAAGCAAAACCATGGATATAACATGCTTACTATGTGTGTTTGAACGTAAGACAACCAAAGAGGCATTAGAAAATGAAGACTGGATACAAGCAATGAATGCAGATATTGACCAGATTGAGAAGAATGAAACCAAGACTCTGGTGTCGAGACCTGTAGATAAGAATGTTATAGGAACAAAGTGGGTGTTTCAAAACAAGTTGAATGAAAAAGGTGAAATCACTGGGAACAAAGCTAGGCTAGTATGCAAAGGCTACACACAAGAAGAAGGAATAGATTATGGGGAGACATTTTCCCCTATAGCTAGATTGGAAGGAGTAAGAACTCTGCTTGCATATGCTGCTTATAAAGATTTCAAGGTATATCAAATGGATGTCAAGTCTGCATTTTTAAATGGTGTACTGGAAGAAGTTTACATAGAACAACCAGAAGGTTTTATTAATCCAAACAAAAGACACATGGTATGAAAACTGAACAAAGCTTTGTATGGATTGAAACAAGCTCCCAGAGCATGGTATGAGAGGTTGCATAACTATCTGATGCAGATTGGATTTTCAAGAACAAATGACTCAAACAATCTGTACTTGAAGGATGAAGGAAAATGTATTCTATTGGCCAAAAATTTTGTTGATGACATTATTTTTGGTGAAAAAGATGCATTGTGTAAAAATTTTTCAAAAGAAATGCAAACTGAATTTGAAATGAGTATGTTTGGTGAGATCAAATTCTTTGTTGGTTTACAAGTATATCAGATGAAGAAAGGAATTTCCATTACACAGTCTAAGTATGTTAATGAAATACTAAAAACTTTTGGAATGGAAGATGCTAGACTAGTAGGAACTCCTATGGTTACTAGACAAAATTTATCTAAGAATGATGATGCTACAGAAGTTAACCAGACTTTGTACAGATCCTGTTAGAAAGTAAAGACCACCAAGATAACTGAGAGGGGGGGTGAATTAGTTATCTGATAATTAAACCATTTATCAACATCAACTTCAATATCAACTTCAATATCTTTAAACCATATAATCAATGTAGTAACCAACCATAGAAAGATAATCATACACAATGACACAATAACACAAGATATGTTAACTAGGGAACCTCTTGATCAAAGAGTAAACACCGGTGGGAATGATGCCCACAAAATGATGCACTAATATGAAAGTTCCTTATTAGAGGATGGACCCTATTATGAGTCTTATGAAATACATTCAGTACATATGAATCTCTGTTAGGAGATTTTGAATCCCTATTAAAAGATTCTAACCCTGTTAGGAGTTATGGAAGACAAAAGGACCCACTACTCAAACAGCGTCAAGGAAAGATCTTTGAACTCACTGTCCAATAGATCTTAGGATTATTCAATAGAATAATATGAAATATGTTACCTCCTTCACACTATGCCAAAACTACACTCTTTGCTACACAAGATCACAAATCCAAATCTTTGTACTTCGCAAGTCTTCCTTCATCACTGAATTAGCTCTTTTCTTCACTTCATGCATACATTCGCATCACAAATTTCATAATTTCATATCACAACTATTACAATCCAAACCATAACATGAAAAAAATTCCTTCCTTTATACCACACTCAAATAATTACAAATGAGTCGGCATGCAAATACAAAATAATAATTTCAACACGCTACATCAAAATTACATAAAAACTGTCAGCTTCCAGATATAATAACTTTCCAATCATGTGACCTCAAAGTTTGTGCTATTAACCACATCACCACCAATGATTCTCAAACTTCCCTTTAACTATGTAGAATTAGATTCCATCCGGGTTAGGAGATATCCTCCGATTACCAAAAAATGCTACTCAGGAACACTGCCAGAATACTGCTTCCACAAAAATGCTTATAACATTCATGAATAAATGAATTTCCTTTTGCACTCTTAACCATAGGCTAATAACACACCAAAGAACATACCATCAACTACACATAACTCAATCTACAATATAACATGTGCACAAAACAAAACTATGCCTGCTTCTCTGCTAAACTCTAGAATATCACTGTGTTGACATCAATGACAATCATAGTCATGAATGTAACAACCACCGCTATAGAATGACTACCAAATGCTTCAACATTCATTCCTAACAATCTCCCCCATTTTCATTGATGGCAACATAGATGAAAAACATCCAATGTTCCAAAAATCCAATCACTACTACTCAATTGCACTGCTACTCATCATCAATCAAATCTTGATTCCTTATCCTATTCAATCTCTCCAAAAAATGTAGTTCCTCAATTTTTTTCATGATTCTCTCCCCCATTGACATCAATGATAGAAATTCTATCACTATGTCAAACAATAGCTCAATGTCAAAAGACACTGTTCAAAAAAATATACACTAGAGTCCTCAATGACTCAGCTCAAATACTCATACTCCCCCATAGAGGAAGTACCAACATCCAATCCAGAAAATAGATAGGGCCATATTCCACTGGACAGATGCAACCAACTGCATCATTACTCAAAAGTAGGTTAGGGCATAACCCTAAGCATACCTCTCAGATACTCAAATGTATCCTTAGGAAAAGGCTTTGTAAATATATCTGCTATCTATTCCTTTGTGCTTATGTACTCCAGTCTGACTTCTTTCTTAGCTACTTTATCTCTTACAACATGATACTTGATCTCTATATGCTTTGTTTTAGAATGTAAAATAGGATTCTTAGACATACTAACTATACTTGTATTATCACAATGTATGACAATAGGCTCATCAAACTTGATTCCAATGTCCATCAACATCTGCTTCATCCAAATTATCTGATTACAATTGTTTTCTATCGCTACATATTCTACTTCTATTGTACTCTATGAGATACAATTTTGCTTTTTACTCAACCAAGAAACTAATCTTCCTCCAAGAAAAAAGGCTCCACCACTGGTGCTTTTCTTATCATCAACACTACCTCCCCAATCAGCATCAGTATATGCACATAGGGTAAAATCATCAGAAGTTTCATACCACAGTCTATAGTCCATTGTGCCTCTAAGATATCTCAATATCCTCTTTACTGCTGCATAATGTGACTCTCTAGTTTCAGCTTGAAATCTTGCTACCATTCCAACTGAATCTTGTATATCTAGTCTAGTGTGTGTCAAGTACTGCAATCCACCAATCATAGATCTGTATTTCTTTTGCTCAACTACTGGTGTCTCATCTTTACTAGATAGTTTATGTCCTGTAACCATAGGTGTTCCAACTAGTTTACAATTCTCCAAACCAAATCTTTTCAACAAATCATTCAAGTACTTTGTCTGACTTATAAAGATACCGTCTTTGTTTTTTGTTATTTAAAATCCCAAAAAGTATTTCATTTCTCCAATCATACTCATTTCAAATTCTATCTTCATTTCATTAGAAAATTTGTCACTAGCTTCATCTTCTCCTCCATAAATAATGTCATCAACAAAAATAACCAAAACTAACAATCCATTCTCAATTTCTTTTGTATATAAGTTACTATCAGTTGTTCCTTTTGTAAATCCCAACTTCAACAAATACTTATCTAATCTAGCATACCAAGTTCTAAGTGCTTGCTTTAATCCAAACAATGCTTTATTTAGTTTACATACCATGTCTTCTTCTTGAGTCAAAGGAAAACCTTCAGGCTACTCAATGTAGACTTCTTCTAATTCACCATTTAGAAATGTTGACTTCACATCCATCTGATACACTTTGAATTTCTTAAATGCTGCATAAGCCAAAAATATTCTTACTGCTTCAAGTCTTGCCACAAGGGCAAAAGTCTCTTCATAGTCAATTCCTTCTTGCTGTGAGTATCCCTTACATACCAATCTAGCTTTGTTTCTAATTACTTCTCCTTGTTCATTCATCTTGTTCCTAAATACTCATTTAGTTCCAATCACATTTTTGTATTTAGGTCTAGGGACCAATTCCCATGTCTCATTCTTTTCAATCAGATCCAATTCTTCTTTCATCGCTTTAATCCAATGTTCATCTTCACAAGCTCCATTAGTAGACTTAGGTTCAATTTGAGAAATCAAACATAAATGTACCTTCTTTCTAGTCATAACTCCTCTGTCCAAACTTCCAATAACTTGCTCAATAGGATGATGTCTTGATATATACCTATTAGGTGTCATAGTCACTGATCTTTCTTCAACTATAGATTCTTCTCTAGATTCTTCTCTATTTTCTTCAACATGACTTTCATTCAACAATTCACTGTCAGTCTCAAAAAATTGTTCAGTAGTTTCAATGTTAGACTAAAGGTTAGTTCCTTCATCAGATTCATAGTCAAGCATTCTTTCTTGAATTTTAAACTTCTCATTAAATTTTACATTTTCAATTTCAACAATAGTTTTAGTTCTCTTATTGTAACATCTATATGCTTTGCTTTTCAAATAATATCCAAGAAAAATTCCTTCATCACTTCTAGGATCAAACTTTCCTATATCATCATCTCTCTTAATATAACATTTGCTTCCAAGAATTCTAAAATACTTAACTGAGGGTGCATGTCCAAACCACAATTCATAAGGTGTCATGTCTATGTGTAGTCTGATTTGTACTCTGTTCATTGTATATACTGTTGTATTCACTGCTTTTCTCCAAAATGTCTTTGCCAAATCACCTTCAAACAACATAGCTCTAGCTGCT
Organism: Chamaecyparis obtusa; assembly: GCA_027943335.1. NCBI lineage: Eukaryota > Viridiplantae > Streptophyta > Pinopsida > Cupressales > Cupressaceae > Chamaecyparis > Chamaecyparis obtusa. Next base: position 2,512,560 of record BSBK01000537.1, read on the forward strand.
TCAGTCACTGATCTATTCCTTCTTTCTACAATACCATTTTGTTGAGGTGTTCTAGGGGCTGATAATTGTCTCTTAATAACATTTACTTCACAAAAAGTGTTAAACTCTTTAGATGTAAATTCTCCACCTCTATTGGATCTCAAACATTTAATCCTCATTCTTGATTCATTCTCAACTTTATTCTTCATGACCTTAAACTTATCAAATGCTTTAGATTTTTCTTTCAAAAATGCAATCCACGCCATTCTTGTAAAATCATCGACAAGAATCATAAAATACCTTTCTCCATAGAATCCTCTAGTCCTATTAGGACTGCTCAAGTCTGTATGAACAATCTCCAACTCTGTAGATGTGAACTTCTTGCTAGGAAATGAACTCCTTTTCTGCTTAGCCATCACACATTCCTTGCAAATCATGTTAGTAGGCTTCATAATCTTAGGTAAATCTCTTACTACAAGTGTAGACTTACTTTCACAATATTATCAAAGTTTATATGACAAAACCTTCTATGCCATAACCAACTGTCATCAATCTTAGTCATCAAACATGTCATCTCAGTAGGGTTCAACTGAAATACATTACCTCTTGTTCTAGATCCAGTTCCAATTAGATTTCCATCTTTATCCTTAATCACACAAGTTTTCTCAGTAAACCAAACTTGAGATCCCTTTGTGTGTGTGAAAATTGTACCTGATCTGTAAACACAACACTTCAGTAAAATATTAGAGGTTAGGAAAAATCAAAATCATGCAAAATTGAAATCTAATTTAACCAAGCGATTTACTGCCTTCTAGTAGGTGCGAGATTAATGTTCTCAGATTGCTATCAAGATCAGTGACCTAGACGACACCTAAACGAAGGATTTGAATGCAATTGATCTAGATATGAATTGAATGCAATTAAGCTATTTTTTTGGATTTTCTATGCAATAAGAATGATAAAAACTTGATATGAAATCTAATCTATATGAAATTGATCTGCTAAAATGATCTAACAATGATATGAAAATGAATCTAAATGAATGTCAAAAAAAAAAAAATTGATCTCACAATAGCCTTGATTCGCAATAAGCTTTGATTCTCCAAATTTCAATTCTCCAACATGATTGTGCAAAAATATGAGATGCTTTGGATGCAAATTTGAGAGATGAATTATGAAGAGCTGAACCTTGATTTTATACAAATCCAGGGCTTTGGAGGTGCATGGAAGAAAGCCATAAATCACTCAAATAACTCAGCTTGATTTTTGAGTTATTTTTAAATAAAGATAATTAAGTCACAAAAATCATGCAAAAGCACAGTTCAACTCGAATTAGAAGTTTAGATCAACTTTATAACTCAAAAAGATGTTGAGTTTCAAAAAGCTAACAACTTGCATTGATTTTCCAATTTTGAGTTTAACTGGTCCTTGAATGTGCACATGGATAATTATGATTTAATAAATATATAAAGTGATTTATGCTCAACTTAACTGATTTTTGAAATAAAATAATTAATTTATGGGTTAATTAACTATTTTATCAAACTTTTATTAAAAACTATATTATTAAATAATGACAACCTGCTTTAATCAATTAAATAAGAATTTAATCAATTATTCATAGGATATTGGATTTATTGTCAAAATTAAATCATACAATTACTAATAGATAGAATTAAATTTAATTACATAATTAAGTGGCAAGATATTAAATCTAATTAATTAAATATGAAAATATTCAATTAATCAAACTTAGGATAAATTTGATTTATCGCCAAATAATCATTAAATTAAAGATAATTAAGATAATTAGGAATATTGCTAGGAATATTTCCCGATGTAGAATTTAAGATAATCAATTATGATTTGATGATGTTTAGATGTGCCTTAGATTAGGACTTCGATGTTGATTTCATTCAACTCTCTCTCTCTCTCTCTCTCTCTCTCTCTCTCTCTCTATATATATATATATATATATATATATATATTGTTATCATTTGTTGTTTATCAAATTTATCTATTATCATATCTATATATTTGGTTGTTAATAGAGGTGGAAACATTAAAATGGGGGTCTAACTTCATCATGCCTCTAAAAAAAATATCCCAACACTTTTCCTTATCATTGTGTACAAGATCAAAGGAGGATATGTCGTGATATCTTGGAATTATTCTACCTTCGGATTGTGATAACTTCATTGTCCTTTATTTCCTTTAGTATAGTCATTTTCATTTCACTATCCATTTCTTTTCATTTACATTTATATTATTTTTAATCTTATTAGATTAGTTATTAGAATAATACATATTGATCTTGATTTCCATACCCTATCTATACGAGCTACATGTTCATCCCAAATCCACAATGTAGTCATAGACTCATGCGAGCATTTGGGCCAGTGAGGTAGTGGAACTCACTAGAGCGCCTTGATCAGTAGCTCTTTCATTTCTAATAGCTAAAATATTTTTATTAGTTCATAGTATAAAATTATCCTTTTTTTACATTTCATTCACATTAAAGTTTAATTTTGGCTTTATAAATTGATCTCCCTAGCTCACCAAAGCACAAGTTAAGTGAGGTGATGCAAGGATCAATTCACTCCTATAGATTCCATCAATCTTGAGATTGGTGAATTTCCTTCTCCACACTAAAGTGTGATTACACATGTGATAGTACCACCGTGCATGACAAAGAGCCCCCAACAAGGTAAGCTACTCCTTTCACATAGTATGAAGCAACATATTAGGTGCAGAGTTCGAAGACACTACATGTATAAAATTATTATTGTATCATCTTAAAATGGAAGCACTTCCATGATAAGAGTGTTTAGCCCTCCAATAAAGTGGTTTGGGGTCATGTTAAGCACCTTGATCAGGTCTTCACATGTATTTGGCTTTCTCCCTGCTTTCCACTCCTTCCTTGCACTTGATTTCTTCATTCTAGGTGAAATTAGGGTTAGGATCTCGAGGATTCTCCTTAATTTCCCTCTTTCATGGCTCTATTTTCTAGGTAGGATTCAGAAATAAGTCCTCCTAGCTTTCATCATAGTCATCATAGGATTTTATGTCTATCCCTGACATTCTATCCATGTCTAATATCATTTCTAGGTTTCTGGGCATCCCTCGGACCTCCTGACTTGGCTCTGACTGAATCTAGGCCCAGGGTCAAATTCAAGGTTGATCTGATTGAGGTTGAACTTGACTAGGTCAAGTCCAACCTTAATTTTTCCCCCCTCATTCAAATTTTTGGAATCCAAAATTTATGGGATTCGGGCTTTCAAGATATTTATTTTCCCACCTCCGAGTTAATCATTTCAGGTTTCAGGATGGTAAATCCTTTAATTGCATTTAATCTAGGTATATTTTCTAAAGGTTAGGACCTAATTGGGATTTAATTATCCAAGGTGTCCCCTCTAGAGGATTGTGCCCTAGTTCACTATAAAAGGAGGCCTTCCTCTCTCATTTTCTCATCCACAATCCATTATTGACATCATATCTCAAGCTTTTTCATGAGCGAGTACTCAAGTGCAAGCAAGTGAATTCAAGCATTCAAGTGTTAAAGCATTCATCCATCAAGGATCTCCATTGTTAGCTATTGAAGGATTCAATCTCTTTGGAGCCTCCTTTGATGATCCATCCTTCCACCTTCATTCAAGCCTTCTCATATGCAAAGATCAAGTCAAGATTGGTGTTGAAGATCAAATGCCATTTATTGGAAACATCCTACATTCATCCTACATCCATTGAAGCATTCTGACTTGTGGATTTGAGGATTTGAATCCTCTACAAGGACTTCAACATAAGCGAGGTGATTTGTTTTAATTACTTTGTTTATGCACACTATATTTCAATTCAATTTCAAGGTTAATTCCTAAATTGGGGTTTGACCAACGCAAACCCCCCATACAAAAAAAACCCCCATTTTCTTGTAGGTACAGGTGTGGAATTTCATATCTAAGAGCGAATTTGGATACCCTTTTCAATAAACTTTCAAGATCTACTAACAGAATTTGAATCGGACTTCAAATAAAGAATGTAGTATTTGACCTTTTATGAGGGTGAAACCCAACCTGAGCTCATCTTGGAGAAATATTTATGGGTTTTCTCTGTCTCGGCATTTCCAGTCCAAAATAGGTTTTAGAATTGCCTAAAAGTACACACAGACATCAGAATTTGGCATTTTCTAGATCTTCCCTAATTTGAGGTTAGTATTTGTATTTCAATTAGATTTCATATTTCAAACATAAATTCCTTCATAGGTAAATATTGGATTTACTCTCTTTCTCTTCCATATTCTCCATAAATTGATTCAATTGTGTATTAACCTCTTGGTTGATCAAATTGGATCTCTTCTTTGAGAATTTGGGTTAGGGAATAGATCTCATATTTCCCCTTTTCCCCTTTACATATGAATAGAGTTGAATCCATTTTAACCCTATTCATTTTGGTGAGCCCAACATACTTACTCTCTTTTCTTTTGTGGAATTGGATTCCTTATTGTGCTTTCCTTTTATCTTGTTAGTATTAGATTTTTCCTTTGAGTTAGATCTTGCATGCTAATTAGATTTGATATTCATGCTTTATGTGTCTTTAGTTTAGTTTATTTGCATTACATTGGTTTATGAGCTTTACTACCACTAGTCCTACTTATAATATTCCAGTTAGAAGAAGTCGTAGACTCATGGATGCCTTTGATCTTGAATCTTCCTCTCCTTTCCTTAGGATCTTGGATGATAACCTAATTCTTCATGATTCCAATCCTACTATGGAGAAAAACTCTTCTCACTCATCTCATGATGAGGATGATGCTTTAAGAGTTCCTCCTGAGCAATTCCAAAAACTTTCCACTAAACTTGATAAAATGGGCAATTGGCTTCTTCAAGAGAACCATAATCAAGATTCCATTCAAGCTATAGAGGCTCTTAAGAAAGTTCTCCATGATGGTGATCAAGGTGTTAACCTCTTGTGTGGTATTACTCACCTTGTGCATTCAAATGTTAAACCTTTAGTTCAAGAAGCTCAAGATTTAGGGTTGATTCCTCCTATCACTAGTGTTGAACCTCCTTCTCATCCTCTACCTATTATACCTATCTATACTCCTCCTTTGGTGACTGTGATGGTTCCCTCTATTCCTACGAGTGTTCCTCCTATGTCCCTTCCAACATCACAACCTTCATATCATAATGTTCCTTTTACTTATTCCAATCCACTTCCAACTATAGTTCCTAGTGTTCCTCTAGTTGTTTCTTCTATTCTTCCAGCTTCTTACAGTTTACCTAGTGTGTCTAATGTTGCTACTCATCCTATTTCCTCTAATGATTCAACAATCATCAGTTTGACTCAGACTATGTCATCCTTACAACAACAACTTGCTTCTTTAACTCAAAACAATTTAGTATTCCTACATGTGACATGGGAAGTCCCTTGTCCTGAGACATCATTCGTACTCATGTTCCTCAGCAAGGTGAGATGCCTCATCTTGAGAATTATAATGGAAAAGGAGATCTTTTTCATCATGTTAAAACATTCCAAATCCTTTTTAGTGATTATTCTCATGACCGTAGGATTTTAGCCAAACTATTTGCTAGAACTTTCCATGACAAAGCTTTACAATGGTATTGTTCTTTGCCTCCTTATTCTATTGATTCCTTTCCACAACTTTCTAATGCCTTTATTCAACAATTTCAAAATAATATTGGCCCGCAAGTGTCTTTGACTGATTTGATGCATTGTAAACAAAATTCTAAGGAAAATTTGACTGAATTTATTGGTAGATTTAAGCATTTGCATGCTCAGATTTCCTATCCTATTCCTAATATTGATATTCAATGTATGTGTATTTCAAATTTGCAAAAGGATATTAGAGATAAGATTCTTCTTACTGAATTTACCTCTTTTCAACAACTTTGTGTAGCGCTTCATCATTATCAATTACAAGTGAGTCAATTTGAGAGCAACACTCCAATGGCTCCTATTCTAGTTGATAAGAGTGATGCTGCTCCTAATCCAAACAAGTTTCAAAAATTCAACAACTATGTCAAGATAAACAAACAAGTGAATGCAGTTGTTGATCAAGTTGTTGCATCTCACAATGCCACTTTTGCATCCACTGCTTTTTGATTAAATCATGCATTTACTCCTCTTTCTAAATCTTTACATGCTATTATGAATAGGTTGTTAGCTACTAATATGATTACTTTACCTCCTATTTGACCTCTTTTACTTGCTACGATTGCATCTAAATCTTTTGATCAAAATTCTTTTTGTCAATATCATCATTAGAATGGTCATGATACTAAGAAATGTTATTCTTTAAAACATAAAGTTCAAGATCTAATTGATTCTAAGGCTTTATCTGTTGATAATTTGGATAGTAGTGGGAATAAATCTATCTCCCCTCCTAATCAGAACCTTCAAATTTATATGAACCCTTTACCTGCACATGATAGTAATACTATTGCTCAACCATCTGCTATGGAAATTATGTATGATTCAAAGATGGATGATCTCAATCATGTTTTTAATCAAGTGGAGCATGTTGTTCAATCTGTATCTCCACCTCAACCTCAACTTCAACCTCAACCTCAAATTCAACCTCAACTTCAATCTCAACCTCGACCAAAACCTAAACCTAAAATGAAAACTCAACCTAAACCTCGACAAAAATTTAAGAATAAAAGACCTCGGGAACTTTTGATTACCTTTGATGACTCTAAGACTATTAAGGCTCTTGATGGTCCCCTTTACATTGCTACTAGGATTTCTCAGATACCTACTCATGGTTGTCTTGTTGATCCTACATCCTTAGTCAATGTTATAACTGAAGAAAATCTTTTCATGAAAATCTTACAATGTGACTTTTATGATACATCGGATGTGTGGATTCAAACTTGCAATGGTTTTCTTTATCCATCCTTTGGTTCTATTACTTTACTGGTTGAACTTTGGGGAAAAATTGTGAACACTACCTTTGTTGTTGTTCCTACTTCTGATCAATTTCAAGTTAAGCTAGGTTTTCCTTGGTTATCTGCCATGCATTTTGTTTCTTCACCTATCCATGAGTGTCTTAAGTTCATTCATAATGAAGAAGTGAAGATGATTAATCATAGTCTATATCAACCTTCTAGGCCTAGAGACTATGTTGCTCTGGATTTCTTTTAGCCTTCCTTACCTAATTCATGTCCTCCTCGACCTGATAATCTTTTTTGATCATACCAAGCTTATAAACATCATAAAATTCTTGAATTAATTTCACCTCCTAGGGATCTTAATCATGGTCTTTTACCAACATCCTTGATACCTCCTTTAACTATGACTTCCAGCTCAGTTAATCAAGTTCCTTCCACTGAACCTATCAAAGATCCTATGATTGTTTCTCCTATGGTTAATAATCCTATTGATCTTCCTATAGAACCTATGAAGGACCCTATGACTATTCCTCCTATTTCTCAACCTATTTCAAATAAATCAAAATGAAACCGATCTGCTAATGAACATCATAAAAAGAGTCGTGCTCATGCTAAAGCTCAAAGATCTTTACCTTCTATAGATAAACCTAGGCATAATGTGGTAGAATAGATTGTTACTAATAATGATGTTCACATGCATTATTATGATGATTCTATTCATATCTTAGATCCTATTTTTATTAATTTGGATGAAGAAGATACTCTTGATGATACTAATGATGTTAATGATGAATATGAAACTACTGACATTGACATTGATTTACCTAATATGCTTTCATCTCAATTGACTCTTACACCTAGTATCGAACATAGTGATTCTCAAGAGGATTCTTGTTTGGAACTAGCTATCATTCCTATTGTGTTGTATATAGTCCCTCTTTCAAGTTACCCACCTTCCCTAAATGATATACAATGAGATGGGGAAAGTAGGCGGCACCCTTGATCAGCTTGTCCTTCATGGTAGCTTTGTTGTGTGTTTTCCTATTGTACTGTGCTTCTCCTATAATGTGATTGCTAAATGTTGTTAGATTATTTTATACAATCCTTGTTACTTAGTTGGTGCAAGGTGATGAAGGAATCAAAACTTTTGTTCAAATTCTTCTATATGTATCTCTATTCTTCTATGTGTTGTTCAATGTTATGTTGTAACTGTGCTATTGTTCGTAAATGTTTCCTTGTGTAATCTGCTTGGATTTGAAAAATGGTAGCACTAATTCTTTTTGGTCTCCATGTCATGGTCCGAAAATATTCTCCTTCGTATATCTTATGTGATCTTTCCTCCTTTGTGATTGTAGTTCTACTTTCTTTGGGGAATGATGTCAATTCATTTGCAATAATATCATATATATATTATCTTATGATCATACTGACCCCACAGTAGGTAGATCCCTTATGTGTTCTCTATATGTTTTTGTGATATTTCACTTGATTTGTCTTCGTCTGAGGTCATCTCAACATGGAAACATAATTAGTGGAGTTATTTAAATTTCCATTAAAGCCATTGCTCCTGTTAAAGTGTCAGCAATGACTTTAACATGGGGGCATACACTCTACTCACCTGTTGCACACACACACTTTTCAATACATACATATTTTTCAAGATACTTTTTCCCTTTTTGGATTAGTAATTAATCCTTAAAGCATGGGTTTATATTTTAGGATCTCTTGATCCCTCCAGTTTCAAATACACATATATTTTGATCTCTTAAGGTTAGAAGTGTCCTTAAGATTGGATCTCTTTTGTTTTTGGTTTTATTCTTATGGAATAGAATATTCCTAAGGATAAATCCTTGATGGGTTGACTAGTGAGTAGCCACATTCACTAGGTGGTTCAATTCCATCTTTCCAGTTGCACCATTTTCTTATGTGATTCACAATGGGACATAAGTTCTCATTTGTGAGGTAATCACACCTTCTTTCTCTCTCTAGAGATGTCTCTCTTATTGTGATTTAGGAGTCGATGAAGACTTGATTCCCTAGGGGCTTAAGGTTTCTCTTTGTCCCTTAGATTACAATAAGATTGTCTTTTCATTCTGATCTCCTTTACCAATAGTTTGCATTGAGTCCAAACTCTTGCTAAAGTGGGGGCTTAATGTATCATCTTAAAATGGAAGCACTTTCATGATAAGAGTGTTTATCCCTCTGAGTAAGTGTTTTTGGGTCATGTTAAGAACCTTGATCAGGTCTTTACATATATTTGGCTTTCCCCCCACTTTCCACTCCTTCCTTGCACTTGATTTCTTCATTCTAGGTGAAATTAGGGTTAGGATCTTGAGGATTCTCCTTAATTTCCCTCTTTCATGGCTCTATTTTCTAGGTAGGATTCAAAAATAAGTCCTCCTAGCTTTCATCATAGTTATCATAGGATTTTATGTCTATCCCTGACATTATGTCCCTGTCTGATATCATTTCTAGGTTTCTAGGCATCCCCGGGACCTCCTGACTTGGCTCTGACTGAATCTAGGCCTAGGGTCAAATTTGAGGTTGATCCTGACTAGGTCAGGATCAAGCTCAATCTTGACTAGGTCAAGATCAAGGTCAAACCTGACTAGGTCAGGTCCAACCTCAATTTTGCCCCCCTCATTCAAATTTCCAGAATCCAGAATTTCTGGGATTCAGGCTTTCAAGATATTTATTTTCCCACCTCTGGGTTAATCATTTTGAGTTTCAGGATGGTAAATCCTTTAATTGCATTTAATCTAGGTATATTTTCTAAAGGTTAGGACCTAATTGGGATTTAATTATCCAAGGTGGCCCCTCTAGAGGATTGTGCCCTAGTTCACTATAAAAGGAGGCCTTCCTCTTTCATTTTCTCATCCACAATCCATTATTGACATCATATCTCAAGCATTTTCATGAGTGAGCTCTCAAGTGCAAGCAAGTGAATTCAAGAATTCGAGTGTTCAAGCATTCATCCATCAAGGAGATCCATTGTTAGCTATTGAAGGATTCAATCTCTTTGGAGCCCCCTTTGATGATCCATCCTTCCACCTTCATTCAAGCCTTCTCATATGCAAAGATCAAGTCAAGATTGGTGTTGAAGATCAAATTTCATTGATTGGAAACATCCTACATTCATCCTACATCCATTGAAGCATTCCTACTTGTGGATTTGAGGATTCAAATCCTCTATAAGGACTTCAACATAAGCAAGGTGATTTGTTTCAATTACTTTGTTTATGCACACTATATTTTAATTAAATTTCAAGGTTAATTCCTAAATTGGGGTTTGACCAAGGCAAACCCCCCATACAACAAAAACCCCCATTTTCTTGCAGGTACAGGTGTAGAATTTCAAATCTGAGAGTGAATTTGGATACCCTTTTTAGCAAACTTTTGAGATTTGCGAACAGAATTCGAATCAGACTTCAAATAAAGAATGTAGTATTTGACCTTTTATGAGGGTCAAACCCGACTTGAGCTCATCTCGGAGAAAGATTTTTGGGTTTTCTCTATCTCAGCATTTCCAGTCTAGAACAAGTTTTCAAAATTGCCCAAAAGTACACACAAACATCAAAATTTGACATTTTCCAGATCTGCCCTAATTTGAGGTTAGTATTTGTATTTCAATTAGATTTCATATTTCAAACATAAATTCCTTCATAGGGAAATATTGGATTTACTCTCTTTCTCTTCCATATTCTCCATAAATTGATTCAATTATGTATTAACCTCTTGGTTGATCAAATTGGATCTCTTCTATGGAAATTTGGGTTAGGGAATAGATCTCATATTTCCCCTTTTCCCCTTTACATATGAATAGAGTTGAATCCATTTTAACCCTATTCAATTACCAATTAGTTATTGAAACTAAATCCATTCAGTGTGTATGTGACCATGGATTGCTGACATGTGAAAAAAGGAGAATTATTTGTATTTTGTGTATGTTTTCCTCTTTGTTTGGACAAAAAAATAGTGATCAAGTCACCCAAAAAATAGTTAGAAAAGGCATTTCTTGATTAGATGTGAATCCTATATCTTCTCTAGTGCATTTTCAAGTCAAAGGATGAATTGATGGAGGATGATTTATCTTTTTAAGGAGATTCTTAATCCTATCATCATTATTTATATCTTATTTTTTAGCTTGGGAAGAAACATTCTCATCTAAAGCTTCATCTTTACTCAATATTATGTTAGGAGATATTGTAGGAAAAGTAACCTATGTGGAACAAGAATAAACACTCAGATGTTAGTTATACATTTTCATATTCAAATCTTAAACTAACAAGAAAATTATGTTCATAGATTAAAGTACAAAGTTGTGATGCGGTAGAGGACAACCAATGGGTTTCGGCCGAAGGTACTTTCAATCAAACATGGTTTGATTAGATAATGTACAACCAAATGTGTGTGGTGCATATGTGGTGCCATGTGGCATTGATGTGGAAAATAGGTTTTGGCCAAAATAGGTCCAACTAAACAAGCAAATTGAGTAAATATAAGCGAAATATGTTAGATCAATGAAGAATTGGTGCATGGATATGAAGGGGAGTTTGGTTGAACTTGGTCTAGCTAAAATAGGTCTGGCCAAAACTACTTATGTGGCATCCCGTATGGAAGCCAAATAAGCAAAATTTGCATAAGAGATTTGCTTTGGAGATTTTCCAGCAGGCCAGTATTGAATGTATGTTTGTCATTGATGACAACATATGGAAAGTAGCATGTGTGGAAGTCTTATGCAGTAAGCTTTCAGTATATTTAGCATGGACATGATATCAGCATGATATCATGGGCACAAAGGTTAACTATTAGTATAGATAGTTATATAGTAGTTGGTGTTAGCAATGTTCCTAACAGAGTTACAGGTAGTGTTCTATGTATGGTAGTCTGTATAGTTATCATGGAGCCTTGCGCGCTTGGATATATGTTGAAGACATGTTATTAATGTTTCAGTTATGGATGCATAGTCTATTGTTAAGTAGAAGTGAAGTTATGTAGTCACCATTTGCCAGCAACAATTTCATGTGTTATTCAGAATAGCCGACAAAGATTTTATTGGTTATGTAGTTGTGCCTATCTTATGGGTATGTGCCCTTGGATTTAAGCTTAGAGGAGAGTTATTGATATTTAGTTAAGAGCACATGAGTTAATTTATCTTATAGATTAAGTTCCAATTGTTTTGGTAGAGCTGACAGTGTGTAGCATGCGTCTACAATTATCTTATTGAACAGGTCCCAGATTGTGTTATGTGCATAGTAGAGATGACAGAATATTTATTGGAGTTTGTTATGGTTTCTCTAATATGATTTCAAGGTGGTTCTAACAGATTGACTTGATTATCTCATTTAGAGGAAAGATATTTATAGGCAGTCATTTGTGATTGTTGTAGTGTGGTTCATGGTTGATTAAGTAGAGCAAAGCAGAGTGTGTGAAGTGTTGAGCCATCAAAAGAAGGTCTATGTGACCAATTAAAGTACTTGTGCTATTCATTGGAACTGATCCAAATAGTAGGTCAAAGCATAGTTCACCAAGATCTAGATATAGTGTGTATCTGTTATTCAAAAGGTTGTAGCCTTCACCCATTTGAGTAGTGAGCTCTCGGACAGTGTGTCCTCTCCCCTAATAGGGACAATTGTAAAAGACTCCTGATAGGGTCCAACCCTTGACCAAGTCTACTATACTAAATATGTTGTAAAGCAACTCCTAACAGGGTTAAGGATCTTCTAACAAGGATCATAATACTCTAGTGCAGAATATTAGTGGGTTTCAATTCCCACTAGGGTTTTTACCTATTTTGGTTTCCCTGTAACCAAAAGATTGGTGTTGTGTTCTTGTGTTCCTTCATTGTGTTTATGCTTTATGTTTAAGTATACTTAATTGGATAAAGAATTAAATCTTGTAGATAACTGATTCACTGCCCCCCCCTCTTAGTTATCTCTTGGGACTATTCCTAACAATTGGTATCAAAGCTAAGTGCCTCAGAGAGAAAGTTTAATAGCTTGAGGTTGATCAGATGGCATACTTTAGGAAAGAAAGTCCTAAGTTTGGTGGAGAGAATTATCTTGACTGGAAGAACAAGATGGTGACCCATTTGCAATGCATTGGTTTTGAAGTTTTTGATGTGACTATTAGAGCAGCCAAGATACCTACCCTAGAAGACCTTGCACAAGAGGATACTACTGATAGGAAAAAGGAATTGTTTCATCAGAATGCTATTGCTAAAGAAGCCCTTATCAATGCTCTATCTGATGGTGAATTTTTTGAAATAAAAAAGGTGGATACAACCCACAAAATATGGAAGCGCCTAGAAGACATATTTGAAGGAGAATAACATAGAAAGACATGGAAGAAAAGATACAATGCATTAGAGATGTTTCCTGAAGAAAACATCAGAGCTTATAATCAAAGGATAAATGAAGCAGTTGTTGGAATCAAAAACAATGGTGGAGAGATTTCAGAGGAGGACATTATGGATAAGTTAATGACTACTCTCACTCTTGAATATGAAAGAAAGATTAACATCCTTGATGAGACCATGCAGCTTACATCTAGTTTCAAGAGAGAGACTTTGATCAGCAAAATCTCAGCTTTTGAGATTTCAAGATTGAAGACAGAACCAAAGAGTGAAACAGCCTTCAAAGCAATAGTTCATGGTAAGAAATCTGCAAACACTTCTGGTAATTTTGATGATGATGATGAAGAGAAAACTCTAGAGGATTTAATTGCTATGATTTCTAAAAGAGAAAAGAAAGGAAAAGGAAAATATGAAGGTCAATTACCATTTAAGTGTTGTTCATGTAATAAGATTGATCACTTTGCATCTAAGTGTCCTACTAGAGCTAGAAAGTTCAAAAAGGATTACAAGCCTAAGTATTCTAAGGAATACTACTATGCTGGAGATGGAGTATCTGATGATGAATCTGGTGAAGAATAAATTGGATTCATTGCTATTATAGACAAAATGAATAATAAGACAGCTCATGAAGATAAGAAAGGAAATCAAGAGCTTGCATTGATTTCACAAGCTGACATAAGGACAGACTGAATTATAGACAATGGTTGTTCACATCACATGATAGGTGATAAAGGCAGGTTTGTTCATTTGGACAAATACAATGGAGGTATGGTCAGATTTGGAGACAACACTCCTAAACCTATAGTTAGTAGAGGAGCCATCACTTTGGATGGAAAGAATAGTACTGATGATGTTCTTTATATTGATGGTTTGAAACATAACCTTCTCAGTGTTGGATAGTTACTTGGAAAAGGCTATCAGTTAGAGTTCAAAGATGAAAAATGTATCATTAACAACAAAGATGGTGTTATGATTACATCAGGCTCAAAGACAAGAGGTAATGTTTTTCAACTCAATTTAGAAGCAACTTGTTTTGTTACTAAAGTTGATGACAGTTGGTTGTGGCATAAAAGACTATGTCATATCAATTTTGATAACATAGTAAAGATAAGCAATGTAAAAGTAGTCAGAGATCTACCTAGCATAGAAAATCTAGTTGATACTATATGAAGGGAATGTGTGATGGAAAAGCATGTGAGAAATTCATTCAAGAGCAAGCAGAATTTAGCAGAGAACAAGATGGATCTAATTCATACAGAACTATGTGGTCCAACTCAAACAAGATCATACTATAGTGAAAGGTATTTCATTTTGTTTGTTGATGATTATACTAGAATGATGTGGGCTGTGTTCTTGAAAGATAAGTCAGAAGCCTTTGAGAAGTTCAAAATATTCAAAGCTAAGGTTGAGAATGAATCTGGACTAAAGATAAAATGTTTGAGATTAGATAGAGGAGGAGAATTCACCTATGACGAATTCTATGAGTACTGTGAAGAACATGGCATAAAGAGATAGTTAAGTGCACCTAGAACCCCTCAACAAAATGGAATTGCAGAGAGAAGGAATAGGATCATCCTTGATACAGCATGCACCATTATGATAGATGTAAAAGTTGCACACACCTATTGGAGAGATGTGGTCAATACAGTAGTCTATACCATCAATAGAATTCAATTGAGACCAGGCGCTGACAAAACACCTTATGAGCTATGGTTTGGTAATGTTCCCATAATAAAATACTTCAGAATATTTGCAAGCAAGTGCTACATCAAGAGGGATGAAGCAGTAGGCAAGTTTGATGCAAGAAGTGATGGAGGTATTTTTCTTGGTTACTCTACTAAAATTAAAGCTTATAGATGTTTCAATTTAAGATTGAAAAAGATCATTGGAAGTGCTCATGTAAAGATTGATGAAAATTTTATGATTCAAGAAAGATATCATGATTACTCACCCATGATTGAAGAAGAACCTAGACCCTCCACTAGTGAGATAGTTATTGAAGAAATGTTTGATAGTATTGATGTGTTATTCAATGACCTTGAGACAAGTGAAGAAGAGACTCCTAAGGATGATAAGCTAGCATCACCTAAAGTTCCAAAGTTTACATCAAGAAATCATTCCAAGATAGACATCATTGGAGATCAAAGCGTAAAAGTCTTAACAAGGTCCCAAGCAAAGAACTCAGCTAACAGTGAAGCGGTATGTTTACTATCTCAGATTGAACCCTTAAGTGTTGAAGATGCATGTAATGATTCAGATTGGCATGATGCTATGAAAGAAGAACTTGATCAAATTGTTAAGAATGACTCTTGGGAACTATTCCCAAGACCTAGTGATAAGAATGTGATTGGAACAAAGTGGATATTCAGAAACAAGATGAATGAAGATGGCATAGTAGTAAGAAACAAAGAAAGGTTAGTATGTAAAGGATATGCACAAAGAGAAGGCATTGATTATTCTAACACATTTTCACCTGTGAGTAGATTAGAAGCTATCAAATTATTTCTAGCTTATGCTACAGTCAAAAACATCAAATTTTATTAGATGGATGTCAACTCAGCATTCCTAAATGGAGACTTGAAAGAAGAAGTATACATTGAGCAACCAGAAGGATTCACCTTATTAGTCAGACCTGATATGGTATGCAAATTGAAGAAGGCCCTCTATGGACTTAAGCAAGCCCCTTGAGCATAGTATGAGAGACTAGATGGATACTTAACAAAGATTAGATTCAAGAAAGGAGTAGCAGATTGTAATCTATTCATTAGAGAGACATCTGAAGGTCTACTTCTTGTAGCTATATTTTTTTATGACATTATCTTTGGAGGTAATGACAAACTAAGTGCAGAATTTTCCAAAGAAATGCAGAATGAGTTTGAGATGAGTATGATTGGTCCTATCAAATACTTTTTGGGACTAAATATATAGCAGACAGAAAAAGGAATTTTTATTAATCAGTCAAAATATGTGAAAGAGATACTGAAAAAATTCAAGATAGATGATTGCAAGCTAGTAGGAACCCCTATGATCACTGGATGCAAGCTTACAAAAGAAGATGACTCACCAGAAGTAGATATAACATTGTACAAGTCTATGATTGGTAAACTTATATATCTTACTCAGACTAAACCTGATATTTCAAATGTAGTTGGCATAGTTGGAAGATTTGCAGTACAACCCAAACAAAGTCACCTCATGGTAGTAAAGAGAATATTCAGATACTTGCAGGGCACTATAGATTATGGTCTATGGTATCCTAATTCAAAAAATGTTGAGCTTCATGTGTACACTAATGCAGATTGGGCAGGATGTGTTGATGACAAAAAGAGTACTTCAGGTGGAGCAGTGTTTCTTAGTGATGGACTTGTCACTTGGACAAGTAAGAAACAAAATTGTATTTCTCAGTCAACGGTAGAAGCGGAGTATGTTGCAGTAGCCTTGAATTGTTCTATAATTGTTTGGATCAAGAAGATGATAAAGGATTTTAGAATTCAGATTGATTATCCTATTGTTATTCACTATGATAACACTAGCACTATCAATATGTCAAAGAACCCTATGATGCATGCAAAGACAAAGCATATTGAGATCAAGTATCACTTCCTAAGAGAGAAAGTGGTAGAGAAAGAAGTCAAGTTGGACTATGTGAGTACTAAAGATCAGTTGGTAGATATATTCACAAAGCCCTTGCCTAAGGATACTTTTTAGTATCTCGGGAAGAAGTTGGGAGTCATTCTCTTCCCTGATTCTACTTAGAAGAAAGGAGGAAAGGCATCAGTCCTTAGGGACTGGTGGAAGGTTGACTACTCTACCTCAGGAGTAGTACCGGTGCTTAAAATGAATGGCACCCTTTTCCATTGATGTCAAAGGGGGAGTAATATATAGAATCATGAAAAATATTAGTAAAAGGAGGAGTAATATACTAAGGGGGAGCAGCATTCAAATATGATAGCAGTTTAGTTGAGGAAATGGAGAATATTAAGAAATATTGTAGTAGATGGAGGATTCATGTTTGGGTGAGTTTTGAAGAGGAAATGGAGAATGTTATAAAAGAAATGTTCATTTGGGTTGGTGGTGGTTTTTCATTCCACATGTTGTCATCAATGCCAAAGGAGGAGATTGTTGGAGATTTTCTAGCAGGCCAGTACTGACTGTATGTTTATCATTGATGAAAACATATGGAAAGTAGCATGCATGGAAGTCTTATGCAGTAAGCTTTCAGTATATGTAGCATGGACATGATGTTGGAAATATAAGTGGGAAAGTAATACTGAGAGGGGGGGTGAATCAGATATTACCTACTTTTATCCTTTTACTCTGATAAAAATTTATGCATGACATAAAAAAAACATGATCATTGTAAGCAACTAAATATATAAAGCAACATAAATAAAATCACTCATAACACCATGATTTTGGTAACCCAGAAACCCTTGAAAGGCAAAACTAGGGTGGGGATGACACCCACAAATCTTCACTACTACAATAATAAGTTTTACATGTTAAGGCTTACAAAATGTGATCAATTCATGATCTACCCTATGAAAGGTCTTCTCTGTCAAAAGCTAAAAGACTTATATAGTCTACCTGTTAAAGGATTTATAAACTTACAACAAAGTAAGCACTCGATAAAGAGATTTACATAAAGTCTATTAAGACTACTTGATTAAGAGATTTACCCTGATACACTAGTCAAAATATCTCAATACCTAATCTTTTGGTTTGCACTTGTATGTAGATTATAGATCTCCTCTTTTCTATATATTTATGATCTCTTCTATCTGATCTTTCTTGATTCTATCCTTTCATTGCTTAGCTTGGTCACTGGACTCTGTCTGAATACTTAACTATTCTGAATATATCTCTCTGATCATTTTCTCATACTCATTTGATCTATGTATCTCCTATCTCTCTGATTCACACACTTCTCTTGGTTTAGATCTTGCCCTTATAATAACAAAAACATTTTACCGATTTAAGATCTACGGTTCAGATTTATTTCTTTTGCCGCCTAAACTATACAATTTTCTAATTGGCTCTATGTATTACATAGGGATCAATGATAATAAAATGGATGTGTAATTACCTCCATAATTACCTCAATGGACAAAATACAAAACATCATTATCACCAAAAATGGTTTACCTCAATCATTGTGCCATTCCAAACTTGTATGTCATTCCTAGCTAACTCGGAAAAAGTTATTCCTGGCACTTAGCATTAACTGTACTCGACATTAGTTGAACTTCTTTATCACTCGGTAATCATTGATGTATGTAACTCAACAACAACAACAACTATACTCGGTATATTACAAACACATAGTGACCATGACTTTACTCGGAAGTACTACTACTCAGTAAGCATACAATACATAACTCAGCCTTTACAAAATGACTCGGTCACAGTGATGATCGACCATCATTGCCTAGATATATGACTAAGTATGAAACACTAATGGTCAACAAAACTATAGAGATCTACAATCTCCCCCTTTGACATTAGTGGCAAAAACACTTTGTCATGACATTTGTACTTACAATTACAAAAAGAATGTTTGTACTAGCCTAATACTCCCCCTAAGATATATATACATTCAAAAATTTTGTTACATGTCCCTGTTCAGTCCTTTTCCATACTCATGTCATGATGATTCCCCCTTGTTTTTGACATGATGAATTTCTTCATCAGTAGGTAGCTCACAAAATTTCTCCATAAAAGTTTTATGGAGCACCATGATCATGTAGAGTGCATTTGTCCAAGCAGGTGAAGCAATGTTTAAGACCTCTATCTATACTTCTAAGTCGATAGCTAAACTGATGAGGCTCTCAAATGTGGACAAATGTGGATCACTTTGGATCAATTCTTTAGCCTTTGCTAACTTTCTCTGTATAGCCTCCAGATGAGGTGTCAAAATAGTTTGAATAGAGAGTAGGTGAGAATGAATCTTGCCATCATTAGCCATCAGCTTGGCTAATTTACCTTGGGTCTGCATGATTTTGACATAATGTGTAGCACTGGTGTTTGCATCCAAGGTCAGGGACTGACTTGTAGCTTTAATCTCTTGCTTGAGAGTATCAAGCAATTGTTGATTCTCATCAGTGAACAGTTCAACATTACATATTTTGGCCAATAGAGACTGTCCATTCACAACTAATCCCTCGGTCTCCTTTACCAAATTGGACAGCTCAACTTATTTCATTGGTATCTTGGCAAATATCTTCTCCAGCATTTTTGTCTCAAACCTCCATTCTAACCATTCAAATAACTTATCACTTGCATAGCTAACTTCATTATTGACTTTCTAAACAATGTGTACAAGTTGTTCCAATATGGGAATAGAACTATTTACATCTGATAAGTCATATACTTCATTAAATATATCTTTTATTTCATGAAGAACCTATTTTTGTTGATGCTCTCTTTGGAGTTATTCTTGCTTGCTTCTCCTTGTCAACAAATCTTTCATATCTACAGTTGCTCATAAGAAAGGTTATTTGTATCCCATTTAGGAATAACAATGACTTCATCAATTGTTACCTCATCTTTCTCCTTGTATACTCTTGGTGGGGTGCTTCCACTCGGCATCTATGCAAGAGATTTTATTGCCTCTTACTCCTTTGACTCTTGTTCTTCAATGAATTTTCCCTTGATATTTTCTTCTCCTTTCCCCTTATCCTCAGCATGAGGACTAACAGCTTGTTCATCTAATTTGATTCCTTGTTCTTCTTTGTTGTGTTCTTCCATAGGAGGACTTTGAATTTTGTCTTCTGCTTTGTCTTCTTCCTCAGCCGATAGAGAGTGAGTTAGTGGTACCGACTTGATGGGTTCCTCGATAAGGCTTGTATCGACTAACTTGTCAATAATAGCAATGTCAGGTAGAGTATGATTCTCATCAATAGATCATGTGCTATTTATTGTTGGATAATCCATGACTTGTAACAATACAATGTTACTACCTAGCAAGGGTGTGTCAATTGCTTTCGTGTTCTTTAAATCATCCTCAATTAAGAATGAATTCTTAATGGGGCTCTCCTTGGGTATGTCAACAATGTGAACCTCAGATGTATCCTATATTTTCACTTCCTTAGGAGTACCAGTCTCCATTATATTTTCCTTGTTATCAAGTTCAACAACTATCAAAGTAGTAGCATCCTTTCCTTCATCCTTGGTGGGTAACAATCCAAACAATACCTTCCAAATTTTAATGCTTTCTTGTACAACATCTTCAACCTTGTGTTGAAGAATTAGATAGGCTCTAAGTTTAGGATCAAACTTACCTCTGTATTACTCAATTATCTATTTGATGTTGGCTAGGGTGAGAGTGGACTCAACTTGTGCTAATATACTCTCCCTTATTTCCTTCTCTATTTGCAGAGCATGCTCCCATTTTTGTGCAACCCTGTTGCATAATTCTTTTGGAATTATGTTTTCAATTTCAATTGGCAACATCTTGAAAATGCATAACATTTCAAGAATAGCATCCTCAACTTTCTCTTTATCTCCAACGCTCATGTTTCCAAACTTTAATCTTTTCACCTCATCCACTACTACGTGCTAGTAATCTTAAGACATAATTCATCAATAGTGAGTTGATGTGTACCCTATTGTGTGATCTTCCCCTTTATTCCTTCATCGCTTTTGGTTTCTTCATCATCATCTTGTGTTAAAACAAGTTTCTTCTCAGCTTCTTCATAGCCTTAGTTGGCACTAACTTGGGTTGAGTGGATTTGTGCTTAGCAGATGCAGGAGGCATCTTAGGATTCTCGGCAGTAGTTCTTCTAGTTCGAGGCCTAAGTGATGGTGTCTCTGACACTTTACATTTCAACACTCTTCTCTTTGGTAGGGACTCAGCAATTACTAGTTTATTCTCTTCTTCTTCCTTTTCACTACCACTGGTTGCACCCTGTTCATCTTCTCCCAATCCTTGGGTCAACTCTAGTGGTGCATCCTTCTCATATTCTTTAACATAATCTTCCATATTTTTCACTATCTTCTTTCTTTTCCTCTCTGTGGTGGCAACCAATAATCCCAAAGAGATCTTGGATTTGGCTTCTTCAAATGTTCCAAAGTAAGGTGCCTTATTATGAATTTCTTCAGCTAAGAGGGTTGTGATTGCAGCAGTAGCTTCATCTATGTTGAGTTCATAGGGTAAAGGCATTAACCATGAAACCCTAGGTAGGACTGCCTATGCATAAGTAAAGTCTATGTCTACCAAAAAACATATATCCTTACTGTATTTCTCAATCAAAGACACAGGGACTCTAGTCCTATTTCTCATCTTCTTCTTAAACTCAATGAAATAATTATCCATTATTCCTTCAAAATCATCACCAATCTGGTTTATAAAATCATTTATTTGAACAATGATGGGTTTCTTCTTATCCCATGTTACATCTCCATGTGTAGGAAAACACTTCTTGACATAAAAGAATAGACAGATCAGTAGGGAACCAAACTTACACATAGAATTCTTCATTGTCTGGATGGAGTTCAAGTTCTCAACAAGTTGAGTTAGCTGGAGCTCGACAAGGTCATACGTGTGTCCTTTCTTAATTATCTTCCATGTCTGGTCCACTACGATACAGGGGACATTGTCCAACTAACTGGATTGATAGAACTTGTGTGAGATGACTCTAACAGTGAATTCAATTTTTGGATTAGTTATAGTGGAAACTGTCATTCTGTCTTTGTTCCAAACTACCTGGGTGTTAGCTTGAATATCCTCTTTTCCTGCACATTTCATCATTCTCTTTTCTTCAATTCTAGGGTAACCAGTGACTTTATGTATCATTTCCTTTGTGATCTTCACCGATCCATCTTCCAACCATAAATTCATGTTGTGTACTCGACTCAAAATGATCTTTATCCATTCCACTTTGAAATTTTGTGGGAAATTTAGGGCATGCACTAACCCTTGATCAGCAACAACCTTATGTTCCGGCTTCAGCACTCCATTGACACATAGTTTTTCATATGCTTCCCTGATCTCATAATCACCAATTTCTCCAATTTTGCACATATAGCAAGATCTCATGTCGTTCATCAATAACACATTCTCCAGAATAGAAGATGGGGCTCCGTTTAAATCTCCTTTAATAGCATGTTCTGATATTGCCTTGAATACCTTCGGTTTGCAAACTTCATTCCTTACAAGTTGCACATTGAAAACTTTCATCCCTTGTTTCTTGACTAGTGTAGATGAAGATGATGCCATTTTAAACTGTAATTTTTTAAAAGAAAATATTTTCTCAGTAAAGTACCTTTTTCATCAATAACCCTGTAGATGAATTTTGTCAACGGCACGCTGAGAAAATTTAGAATCGCTTTGCTTAATCTGGTTTCACAAACTTTGAATCACTCTCAGAAATCTCAAATAGCCTGGTGAAATGAAATTAACAACAACTTTCCACTTTATAGAATCTGAAAAATAGAATTACGGCCTCATAAATGCTCCGTACAAATTTTGGTGGTTTACAATTGTCTCAGCAAACTCGAAAGCTCGGTCAATATAACCATTGCGATATAGCTCAGCATACATAGCATTTTGGCCATAGCAGGTGCTCGGCATATATTGATAGCTTGGTCAAGACACTGATGCTCGGCATCAAAAATGAAATTCTCTATTTTACTCAAATATGTCCTAATGCATCTTTATCTATGCTGATGTGGACTTTTTCTCACTTCTATGTTAGGAACTGATGAAAGATAAGACTTTGCAAGACTTAGTTCTGAACATACCTTTCAAGCTTAATTAGAAGAGGTGTGATCACATGTTCCATTGGATTGGGTGATTGTAGATGTGCTGGCTTCGCTTGAGTTTTCTTCTTCTTTCTTCCTCCATGTCTTTTCCATCTGATTCTTCAATTTCTCATGAATACCTTCATTCTGATTATCATTGCTCGACATAGGTTATCTACAATCTTTCTTTAAGTGACCAACCTTATTACATTTGTAACAGACCATGCTTCCATTCACCTAGCTTTTAGATTTGCCTCTAAAATGAGTCTTCATGCAGTTTGCTCCAATGTGTCCATATTTACCACAATAATGGCAATTATACCAAGTGTTGTAATCCCAATTGTAATAGTTGTGCTTTTTTACTGGCTTGGTTTGCTCATTTGATGACCACCTTGGTCTAGATCTACATTCAAATGCTTTGTGCCCATATTTCTGATAATTGAAACAACTCCCTTGAAACTTGGGTGAGGTGGATGAATTGCTATCCTTAGATCTACATTCATGTGCTTGATGTCCATGTTTATTGTAGTTAAAACACTATCCATTAAACTTAGTTTTAGATTCATACTTACCATGTTTGCTTTTGCATATGTTGGTCATATATCCTAGCTTTCCATAGTGATGACATGTGGGCTTGGTGTTCTTTGGTTTATCCATCTTATGTTCTCCATTCTTTGATGATTCTCCTTCTTCAGTAGATGAATGTTCATTCAGTCCAAGTCCAGATCTATCACCAGATCTTCTAGGTGATCTTAACAGTTCTTCAAAATATTTTGCAACTTCATTGGGTTTGTTCATCCTTTCATTGATTTCATTTTTAGTTCTCAAATCATGTTTCAACTGATCATTTTCAGACCTTAGTTGATTGATTTCCATATCTTTCCTACCCAATTCCTGATTAACCATCAGTAGTTGATTTACCATGTCTAGTTGATTATTAGTCAACCTTTGCATGTCACTTGTTCTTTCATCTAGCCTAATTGCAATTTGTCTTTTGTCTTCTTCAGCCATTGTCTTATCATCTTCAGCTTTCTTTTTCTATTCCACTAATTCACAAAGTCTGACAAATTGAATTTCTTGTTCTCTCCTTAGAGTTATGATGTCATCATTTAGTATGGTATTCTTCTCCAGTAGTTCTTTTTATAGCTTTATCACTCTTAGCAAAGTTACCATTGTCAAATAGTCTAGAGGTATCTTCTTCTTTGTACTGTGGCTCATTTTGTTGAATTGCAATCTCTCTTCTCTTTCTCAAGGATTTCTTCAATTCTCCTCTGGCTGCTTCTAGTTGTTGTAATGCCAATTGTAGTTCAATCTTTTGATTCTCAATGATCTTCCCTAGTTTATAAGCTTCCATTTTAAGATCTTTTTCCCCAAGTGGTTAGACTTCCTTAAGAGAAACCTTGTTTCTCTGATACCAATTGTTGGAAATATAAGTGGGAAAGTAATACTGAGAGGGGGGGTGAATCAGATATTACCTACTTTTATCCTTTTACTCTGATAAAACTTTATGCATGACATAAACAAAACATGATCATTGTAAGAAACTAAACATATAACACAACATAAATAAAATCACTCATAACACCATGATTTTGGTAACCCAGAAACCCTTGAAAGGTAAAACTAGGGTGGGGATGACACCCACAAATATTCACTACTATAGTAATAAGTTTTGCCTATTAAGGCTTACAAAATGTGATCAATTCATGATCTACCCTGTGAAAGGTCTGCTCTGTCAAAAGCTAAAAGACTTATATAGTCTACCTTGTTAAAGGATTTATAAACTTACAACAAAGTAAGCACTTGGTAAAGAGATTTACATAAAGTCTGTTAAGACTACTCGGTTAAGAGATTTACCCTAATACACTGGTCAAAATGTCTCAGTACCTGATCTTTCGATTTGCACTTGTATGCAGATTACAGATCTCCTCTTTTCTGTATATTTATGATCTCTTCTATCTGATCTTTCTTGATTTTGTCCTTTCACTGCTTAGCTCAGTCACTGGACTCTGTCTGAATACTCAACTATTTTGAATATATCTCTCTGATCATTTTCTCATACTCATTCGATCTTAGTATCTCTTATCTCTCTAATTCACACACTTCTCTTGGTTTAGATCTTGCTCTTATAATAACAAAAATGTTTTACCGATTCAAGATCTACGGTTCAGATTTATTTCTTTTGCCACCTAAACTATACAATTTTATGATTGGCTATAGGTATTACATAGGGATCAATGATAATAAAATGGATGTGTAATTACCTCCATAATTACCTCAATGGACAAAATACAAAACATCATTATCACCAAAAATGGTTTACCTCGATCATTGTGCCATTCCAAACTTGTCTGTCATTCCTGGCTAACTCAGAAAAAGTTATTCATGGCACTTAGCATTAACTATACTCGGCATCGGTTGAACTTCTCTATCACTCAATAATCCTTGATATATGTAACTCAGCAACAACTATACTCGACATATTACAAACACATAGTGACCATGACTTTACTCAGTAGTACTACTGCTTGGTAAGTATACAATACATAACTCGGCCTTTACAAAATGACTCAATCGCAGTGATGACCGACCATCATTGCCTAGATATATGACTAAGTGTGAAACACTAATGGTCGACAAAACTATAGAGATCTACACATGATATCATGGGTGCAAAGGTTAACTGTTAGTACAGACAGTTATATAGCAGTTGGTGTCAGTAGTGTTCCTGACAGAATTACAGGTAGTATTCTGTGTATGGTAGTCTGTACAGTTATCATGGAGCCTTGCGCGCTTGGATATATGTTGAAGACATGTTAGTAATATTTTAGTTATGGACACATAGTCTGTTGTTGAGTAGAAGTGAAGTTATGTAATCGCCATTTGCCAGCAGTAATTTCCTATGTTTATTCAGAAGAGTCGATAGAGATTTTACTGGTTATGTAGTTGCACCTATCCTATGGGTATGCGCCCTTGGATTTAAGCTTAGAGGAGAGTTATTGATGTCAGGTTAAGATTGCATGAGTTAATTCATTATTGAATAGAGTAAGTTCCAGTTGTTTTGGTAGAGCCGACAATGTGTAGCGTGCGTCTACAATTATCTTATTGAATAGGTCCCAGATTGTGTTGCGTGCATAGTAGAGCCAATAGAATGTTTATTGGAGTTTGTTATGATTTCTCTAATATGATTTTAAGGTGGTTCTCTTAGGCCAACTTGATTATATCATTTAAATGAAAGATATTTATAGGCAGTCATTTGTGATTGCTAGAATGTGGTTCATGGTTGATTAAGTAGAGCAGAGCAGAGTGTGCGAAGTGTTGAGCCATCAGAAGAAGGTCTATGTGACCAAGTAAAGTACTTGTGCTATTCATTGGAACTGATCTAGATAGTAGGTCAGAGCGTAGTTCACCAAGATCTAGATATAGTATGTATTTATTATTCAGAAGGTTGTAGCCTTCGCCCATTTGAGCAGTGAGCTCTCAGATAGTGTGTGCTCTCCCCTAATAGGGAAAACTGTAAAAGACTCCTAACATGGTCTGACCCTTGACCAGGTCTACTGTACTAAATATATTGTAAAGAAACTCCTAACAGGGTTAAGGATCTTCTAACAAGGATCATACTACTCTAGTGCAAAATATTAATGGGTGTCAATTCCCACCCGGGTTTTTACCTATTTGGGTTTCCCCATAACCAAAAGATTGTTGTTGTGTTCTTGTGTTCTTTCATTGTGTTTATGTTTTATGTTTAAGTATACTTAAGTGGATAAAGAATTGAATCTTGTAGATAACTGATTCACCCCCTCCCCCCCCCTCTCAGTTATCTCTTGGGACTATTCCTAACATATGTGGCATCCCATATGGAAGCCAAATAAGCAAAATTTTCATAATTGCAAAATTTATCACTTTTATAGATGATTTCTCCATCAAAACTCAACTTTGTTTTAAAAAATAAAAATACCCTTTTGTAGATCTCAGAGTCAAGATTATTGTCATATAAGTTTTATAGTACGCGTTTTTGAATTTGATTGTGTGTGATTTTTGGTATCAATGTTTCGAATCACACTCTTTGATCCATCATCGCTATGTTTTCAATATATCTAATATATTATATTTTCAAAATACTACAAGTGGGTATTTAAACATTCAAGAAGACGCTACTTCAAAAAAAGAAAAAAATAGTAAATCATATCAAAAAATTTAAAAATTATATTTAACACTAGAGGAGAGAGCCATCTTCAAGAATTTTTATTTTTTTCTAAATGGTGTATATTTGATAGGGGAAATCTGGCAAGAGATGAAAACTATCGATTTCAAGTAAGTTTGACTTTGAATAGTTAGAACAAAGAAAATATACTTCAGAAACCAATCTTTCTTTTTTTATGCACTGGATATACATGTCATCTAAAACATATTTTGAGATCAGAGGAAAAAAATATTATTTACATATAATATTTTGGC